>LPNX010728827.1:149944-239175 GCA_001517045.1 Pseudotsuga menziesii | reverse complement strand
AGGAAATACACTCTTTGTTTTCATCTTATTAGTTTAACATGGATATATTATTTTATAATTCTGGTTTTGTCTTTTTAAGTTTTTTCCCTCTTTGAACTTTGCAAAGCTGTTTGATCACTGAAGTTCCCTTTGAGTGTAGCAAGTTCTTCTGAAACCATGCAAAATGATGTTCCTTGCATTCTAAAACGTGATAAAACCGGAGTGGACTCAGGTAAGTATGGTAATTAATTTCATAGGCAAATAACACATGGAAACCTCTTTGCAAGTGATACCATTCAGATGTGGTAAAGCATGAATCTTGTGAGAAGGAAATACACTCTTTGTTTTCATCTTATTAGTTTAACATGGATATATTATTTTATAATTCTGGTTTTGTCTTTTTAAGTTTTTTCCCTCTTTGAACTTTGCAAAGCTGTTTGATCACTGAAGTTCCCTTTGAGTGTAGCAAGTTCTTCTGAAACCATGCAAAATGATGTTCCTTGCATTCTAAAACGTGATAAAACCGGAGTGGACTCAGGTAAGTATGGTAATTAATTTCATAGGCAAATAACACATGGAAACCTCTTTGCAAGTGATACCATTCAGATGTGGTAAAGCATGAATCTTGTGAGAAGGCATGCATACACTGTGACAGCATGAAGTAGCAGGTAAAGTTAAAACCCCAAAGAACACGATTAGCACAAATGTAACCTAGAGGTGTTACCCACTGCACCTTGGTAACCACCTCTCTGCACATTTAGTTGGCTTGGTAACCACCTGTAGTATAGTTTAAAGGGGTGATGGGAGGACTTTGAAAAACTATTGTCAATCCCTAGGGTGTATGGAGTCTTGGGATAACCCCCCTTCAGGTCTTGAAGTGCATGTGTTTGGATGGAACCTCTGCTACAAAGCGAGGCAAGCCCATTCCCTTAACGCTATTGAAGCTTCATGCTAATTTCCACCAAGGGAGGGTGGCATTTCAGACCGACTCTTCCAAATATATCTAGCTTGTACTCTAACCTATGCAAGCATATGATTCATGACTCCTCCTAAAATTGCTAGGCCACAATACAAGCCACAAGGCTAAACGACAAAATATTAAATTCCACTTGAGCAAGACAGCCCCTCAAAGAGATCTAGAAATAGAGGTTTTACATTGGCAGAATATAGAATGTTATGTTGGCATTGGATCCATCAAGTAAAAAACCCAAGAGAAGGAAATCCTTTCCCTTCAAACGCTCCATAAGATATAACAATTAGTCTGAGGCACCACACTACCCTAAGGAAGGAGTAGAGCCACCCTCCTTTTAGAAAAAGCTCAAGAAAGTCTAGGAGGACAAGAGAGGAAGAAAAGGGAAGGAGTCCAAGCTGCTAGATATAAAAGGTTTTACTATTTAGAGTCAATTATCTTATCACGGTTGTAGAGTAATTAGGGTAAATCAATAATGGTTCAACAAGAAGTAGGAAAGAACAATAAATTTACAAGTGATGATGAAAGATGGAAGAGAAAGAGCTCCTTCCCCTTGAAGATCAAGAAAGTCTAAGAGGACAAGAGAGGAAGAAAAGGGAAGGAGATCAAGCTGTTAGATTTATCAGGGTGTTAGAGTCGATTATCTTATCAAGGTTGTAGGGTAAATCAATAATGGTCCAATAATTAGGAAAGAACAATAAATTTACAAATTATGATGGAAGATGGAGGAGAAGAGCTCCCTCCCCTTGAAGGCCAGTGTGGAATTTATGGTCCTCATCAACACCCTCTTGAGAAGAATGATCTCGCTTCATCTTCAATGGTGCAATGATTGCCTCTTAAGATTGCTAGGTCACAATACAAGCTAACAAGGCTAAACCACAAAAAATTCCACTTGAGCAAAACTACCCCTCGAAATGATCTAGAAATACAAGTTAACAATGGCAGAATATAGCATGTTACCTTGGCATTGGATTTATCAAATTAGAAACCCAAGAGAAGAAAATACTTTAACTTCAAATGCCCCATAAGATATAACAATTAGGGTCCAAAGAGAGAGAATATGTCGTAATCCAACCATGCCAAATGAATGAGAAGGCCAACCCTTGTATGGGTAGCCTTATCTTGTTTTACAATAAAATAACCTTATTTTCCTAGCTCTAGACTATAGGGTGGAGTAAACAAATAATAAAACGCTAACAACTACAACAAACTCATAGCTAAATGCTCAAACTAATTAAGGGTGGTAAACAAGTACAATGTATCCATCAAAAGAGAATCAGTAAAAGAGGTTCACATGCCATGTCACATGCTCACATATACATAAGGCCCAATTTAGCACGAATATTCCTCATATTAACCAACTTACCCAAAGTGGTTAGATCCTCAATAAAATATTAAAGCCCCTCTAACCTCTTCAAAAGATAAGTTTACAAAGTAGCCATTCTAAAAACGGGCTTGCCCAAACTCCGTCAACCACATGAAAGGCTCCCCCACATATCTTTTAAAAGCTCATTTAAACGAGCGTTCCAATGAAACAACGACAACAAAGTGGCTCATGAATAAAGTTCCATGATCAAATGACTTTGACCAAAACCTACACATCATCGATTTGAACCCTTGAGCAACGCACATGCATATGAATAAAAAGGGCGCATCTTCCACTATTTGTTAGGACCATTTTATTGATAAAATCATACCCTGCAATTCTATTTTGTTTTAAAGCTTCAGTGTCCCTTCCTCATGAACCATCATTTGATTTTGTGGTGGCTACATTATTCTGGTACTCTTCCTCAATGCATATATTGCCACAACCTGGGCGTACTACTGTTGATTTTATGCGGGTTACATTTTGCACTCCAAGTATGTGAGGTTAAATCATAGTTTGAGCTTTGACTATTGTGGAATTGCATCAAAAACATGCTCTGTGTACACATGTATCCAATGCTTTGGGTGTTTAGACTTGGGGCCACATATTCTGCCAAGAAGAATATCTAAAAATGGATTTGATATCAAGGATGTCCTGAAAGAGGTGCCCAGATTCAACAAATGTCTTCACTGTCGATCAAAATTTCAATCTTATTTCTTCTGGGTGCATCTAATCTCTTCAATTATCAAGCTGGGTCATAGTCCAGGTGGGTGCATCAGTTAAGTCATTAGTTTAGTTCTTTGAAACGCAAAAGTTTCCTTACACATGAACTTGTATTCTAGGTATTTTTAGATTCAAGAATTTGAACACAAATTCCTTGCTTGCTAGTTTTTGTCACTAAATCTACCCCAATCATGTTAGTTGATATAGCCTCTTTGATGATATGGTTGCTTGGTTCTTAATGTTGGTGAACATGCTCAGGCTAGTCTTCATTACTGTTGATACCTTAAAGAACCTCAAGAACTAGCATAAAGGTTTGCCTCTGGTTGCATGATGTGAAGAGGTATTAGTTGTCCAAATATTTTTGTCTGTTGCAACTCTAAAACATGTTGCTATTGATTATTGCCCACAAAACAGACCTAGAAACAAAGTGCCTTAATGCAAATTTCCGTAAGCTCAAATATGGAATACGGAAGTGGAAACAAATAAAAGACACCTATTCAGTCGGAATTAAATAAATTTTGCCTCTATTGTTAGAAGCATACCATTCACGGAGAAGTAAAGAAAATAAATTAAATGTACTACTCCTACCCAAGGGTAGGAAGAGATCACAAATATAAAAAAGGAAATGGTATTTCAACAAGAATTTTGAAAGATTTGGAATAAATAGTTTTCAAAAGGTTCATGAAACAAACTATGGATAATGGATAAACCCAATGGATCTTTTCAGAGACATTTGACTCTAATTTGAAGACATTTGTCACCAATTGAGTGGGGAGGCTGGGAGGCTCTATGGGAAACTTAGAGAAACACAAGTCTAGGAGTTTCCCGGATTGGGGGGTTCCCACATGCCCCCTCCTGAAAATGGGGGGCTCCCACATGCCCCCACCCCCTTCAAATTTTTATTTTTATTTACTTAAAAAATTGGTTCATCTAAAATTTTAGGCTTTTACACAAAATGGTCATTATAAATCGAAACAGAAACAAATAAAAAGAAACAAACATCGATATGATGTACTTGGCTATAACAATTACATTTACATTTCACTAAACTCTTTGGGAACATAAGGATGCTAGTATGCAAATGGTGATGGGACGAGGAATTGATATGTTTATATGTTGTGGTTCATATTTTTATTATTATTTTATTTTTTTAATTTTAGAGACCGACGCCCCCGTGCTCCCTTGTCCCCCAAAGCACCCCACAATTTTGGGGTGTATCTACACGTCCCCAATATGCGTTTCCCCGCTCCCATGCTCTTGCGTCCCAAAACTTGGTGGAACACTAGAAATAAACCAACTTCTTAATCAAATAAGAGTTGGATATCTGTTCGATAAAGATACAGATCTCTAGTCTATTGTCAAAAAAGTCGATAGGATTTCATTCTTGGAAAAGAATTGGACTGAATTCTTTTCGTTTTGTTAGTTTCCAATCAAATATTGAAAATTTTCGTCTTCCTGGAGGGAATTGGAATTCTTTGAGAGAACCTGTTCAATCCATTCCATTTTTACCTATTTCTTTCATCTATGCCTAACCTATTTCATCACATGATAAGTTCTTCAAGATGGTGGAAATGCATATACTATCTAATACAACTATTTGTGCAAATGTTTATGATTTAGAAGCAATTGCCTCTTGTACACATATTAGATGAATTTGTTATAAGAGACTTGATTTTCCCGGGCTGTTGCATTGATCCGAGTAATTCACAAACGATGAAGATCTCCCTTGTGTTTACTTGTTATCTCGATGGGCAGAAACTAAGGCTCTAGCTCTCCGTTGGTTAGTAGTTCGAAAAAGTTTTGAATGGGCTCCTCGAGAGCTTGATACAAATGCAAGAATCTTTTTTCAATGTTTTCGAGCTATATATACATGTTTCACTTTGGTAATTGAAGTTTACTCCCCTGAATTGTTAAACTTTTTATCGGTTAGTCATTTGTTTGGTCCATCAAGAATAACAACGATTCTTCTTATTTAGAAAAAAAAAGTTTCGATGGCTTTTGCTACTGCAACTTTCCCAACCATAATTTCCTTTGGATAGGCATCTTCGAGGTAGGCAAGGGCTGGGACCTTGTTAGGAAAAGGCATGAGAAAAAATCATGGGTTTCGTTGTTTCGATGGTTCTTTCTCCAACGGTAAGGTCCTCGGCATACGTTAGAGCCTCTTATTCATTTTCGAAATACGAGAGGAGTATGTTATCGGTAACTTGTTCGGTTTACCATCTCCAACTCTACTCTTGAATCATCAAGTAATAAATACTCTCATTACAAGTTCTATTCATACAGTACCGATATGTAATTCTGGGG
Organism: Pseudotsuga menziesii; assembly: GCA_001517045.1. Taxonomy (NCBI): domain Eukaryota; kingdom Viridiplantae; phylum Streptophyta; class Pinopsida; order Pinales; family Pinaceae; genus Pseudotsuga; species Pseudotsuga menziesii. The sequence goes on along the minus strand of LPNX010728827.1, from coordinate 233,833 downwards.
TTGGCTATGTAGCTAACCCTGTTGGTAGGTAAACCCTATTGTTTCTTTCTTGCTTTTAGTTTTGGTAGATTGGCAAGTACTTCTGCATTGGCCTATCAAGCAACATAGAAGGGGTTGTCTCTAGACATACTTGTAATAGTTCTTTTGTAATCTTTAAAGTCAATAGTATTAGAGGGTCTATGGTATTATGTGGCTCATGGTACTGAGTGTCCCATGGTATTTTCCCATGGTTTTGGCTTAAAGTGATGTTATAAAAGCTATTGTGAGTTGTATAATCACCAAGTCAAGAGTGAGTGATATCTCTTGTAGTGGTAAGAGGTCAAGAGTGAGTCATATTTCTTGAGTGGACAAGGGTGAGTCATATCTCTTGTGAGTGACAAAAGTGAGTCATGTTTTGTCGAAGTTTTTCTTTTCTATTGAGGGGTTTGGGCACAATGACAGTTAGTAGTGTGAGTTTCAGTGAGTCATATCTGAAGGACTGTTTTTGTTAGTGTTGATTAACAATCCTGCAATAAAAGATAAATTATTCGCTGGTTTTCGCTTGTTGGGGTTTCTGGTGTAAATTCTTCTATTGTGGTTTTCTCTGTTAATGGATGTTTATCAGTGTGTGTTGGATTTATCATTTCTGGGTTAAGATCGAAAGTGTAACTGTGCTCTGGTGAATTGACTTTTCACACTCGCAAGAATATGAGCATAAACTTTATGCTTCTTAAATTTGCATGATATGATTTTTTGTTTTTGGGGTAGCGGGGTCCATCGAAAGTATGCTGAGTGGGTACTCGTTGGATGCCGAATTTAATTCTGCATCCAATGGGCTCTCCCATTCGAAATTTGAGTAAGAACACAGGGAGATATGTCGAAAATACCTATCCCCAAATTTATATTAAAAATTTGTTCAAGACCTATACGGTATTTCAAATTTAAAGCAATTTCATTGGTTAACACATGATGACATGGAATTTGAATCAAGGTTGAAAGGCCCATTTTGAGTTGAAATTTGCTCTAATGACTTGTTCTTTCAAGGTTTGCAAAATACTTAGAATACTTTATTGTCTGCATGATTTTTGTGCTGCTAGGTTGTTAACAGCAAGTCTTATATTTCTTTTTGACATTGTGATAGTTGTACTTAGATGATATAGATTAGGTTTGATTTTTTGATTTTATAGGAGTGGCCACTGCAATTTCACCATGTATTCTTATGTATTGAGCATTGGAGTGGCCTCTGCAATTTCACCATGTATTCTTATATATTGGTGACCTACTTTTGGTCATTTGTTGTACACTAGATCAGTCCTGTTGACTTACTTTTGGATATTTGTTGGACATCAATAAATAAATGTTATCTATTTGCTTAATGGTGTGCAATTCAAGAAATATTCCTCTAGCCAAAGTTTTGCCTACTCTTACAGTTCTACAAAAGTTCCATTTTTACATGGAAGAGTTCTTTTAGACTCTTTGAGGAGCATATTATCAAAGCTTTTGCACAGGTATTCTGATGCTCATGTTTGGCCATATTTGTCATTTTTGTAGCATTGGATCTCTGTTGGCTGATTTTAGACTGAATGGTTTATTTTTTTTATTATGATACTAAAACCTGTGCATCTACCCATTGAATTCCGAGCTAATGTGATGACCAATGAAACAGGTATTACAAATTTGTTTGTTAATTGATTTGAAGATTGTTGTCTTCTAGGTGTCGAACAACTTCTTGACATTTACGATAACACTTGTATGAACTTTTGTTTTTCTTTCAATTGATAGAACGTGAGATTACTTGGTTGATTCTTTATTTCAAAAGATTGCTTCGTTGGGGGTTTGTCTTAATTGCTTACTTTTGTTGATAAACCATGTGGGACTCAACAACCTCCAGAGATACAAAGATGATCCTGGTATAGATGGATCTTAAATAGCATCTATTCTTTACACATGGGTACAATGAACGGACTCCTATCAAGAGCAACATGAACATGTGGAAAGGTCCATGTCAGAAGCTTTGTTTCTTATAGCTTCTTATTTTAGCCCTATCACATTGGTAGAGGTATTCAATTGTTAAGCTATAAATGTACGAGTAGGAAGGAAGTTCTTTCTACATAATTTGTATATAGATCCGCGATGTACCTTAGTCATAGAATGCCTTATGCATTCATAGATAAGGAACAAGGCCATACCTAATTTTAAGAAATAAATTAAAGAATTTATCTGTTATAATTTAGGAATAACATTTCAATACTGGAACGAGCTGGAAAACATTTCCTGAATGCCTTAGGCATTCATAGATGAGGAACAAGGCCATACCTAATTTAAGAAATTATCTGTTATAATTCAGGAACAACATTTCAATACCGGAACGAGCTGGAAAACATTTTCGTTTTTCTCGTTGATAAAAAAATCGTAATTTTATTCATTAAAAGATAAAATTACATGCCATAGATGCAGTCAAACATTTCTGAAAATATCAAATGAGGGGCAAATACATCACTCTTCAGTGAAAATCTACATCATTCTGTTTTTTCAGGAGGACGAGTCTTGAGTGTTGTTTTGCTACTACAATGCTCCAAAGTGAATTCTCTACCCCTCTCTATGCTCTTTGATCTCACTATATAGTACCCCTTCCTTTTCCAAGATTTGCTCTTTGATCTCACTTTATAGTACCCCTTCCTTTTCCAAAACAATTCGATCTGCCTGTTGCTTTCAGGAAGAATTAACAAAAGACACAAATAGATGGGTATCATCTTTTTGGTGGAATCGCAACATGCGATGTATATAGCTATTTTGGGTTTGAATCAACGATGTTGCACTAGTGTTTTGAGTGTGCATCCTATCACCAATTTTGATATAACTTAAATATTTTAAAAATATTAATAAATGAGTATTTATTAAAATTAAAAAATAAATAATTATTCAATGAATTAAATTTGCCACGTTTCAATTCTATATATATAATATATATATATACATGAGAAAGCACGTTGATTTTCTTTGAGGTTTGTATTTTGTAAGGAAACAAATAATATTTATATATTTGTAAATGTGTGAAGCACATTGATTTTGATTTTCGTATTTTGTAAGGAAACCAATCATATTTATATGTTTGTATATTCCTCTCCCTGGTTGTTGGACTTGGATTCTGTTGAAAGACAAAAGGTGTTGAAAGAAAAGGCTTTCTCCTTTCTTCCTTCACTGTTGTAAGGCAAAAGGTATTGAAAGCAAAGGCTTTCTCATTTCTTCCTTCACTGTTGTAAGGCAAAAGGTATTGAAAGAAAAGGCTTTCTCCTTTCTTCCCAGTTATTGCATTATATACCCTGTTATTGCATTATATACGTAATTAGACATCAATCAGCTCAATGACTTCTCATGTTGCATTATATACGTAATTAGATATCAATCAGCTCAATGACTTCTCATGTTGCACTATCATTTGCACTTCTGCTCCTCAAATGCAAAAATGGACGGAAGTAACAAGATGTTGTCATTATATCGAGATATGTGTGACATGCTCTGTGAAAGGTGTACTTGTTTAGTCTTATAATGTTTTAAGGTATGTATTTTGTAAGGAAATCAATTATATTTATATTTGTAAATGTTTTAATATAATAAATCTTGTATTAAGATTAAAAAAATGTTTAAAAATTAAACTTAAAATATATAAATTATCTTTAGTTAACTATGGGTATTCTTTGAAATTTAAATTGAGTCAGTTCCTTGAAATTGAAATTGAGTCGGTTCTTTTAAATTGTTATATGGTTAGTTAATTTTTTTTATACAAATAGATTTGTGGAAAAATTATTAATCATTATTTTTAAATATTAATATAATAAAATTAATATTTATTATTTTATTTTAAAAAACTAAGATTAAGATTTATATATTTTAATTAAGAGACATCCAATGAACTTCTAGCTTAATGGGTTAAGCTTGAGTTTTTGGATCTAATCCAGGTACCTATCTTGAATACCATCTTATCTTCAAAATAAGAGTAAATTTTTTTTGAATTTTTATTAAAAATGATCAAATTAAATAAATTTATAAAAATTATTATTATTATTTTAAAATATTAATATAATGAAGTGAATATTTATTATTATATTTTAAAAAACTAAGATTAAGATTTATATTTTTTAATAAAGAAATATATATGAACTTCTAATTTAATGGGTTAGCTTGAGTGGTTGAAAGGTTGTAAATTGTTTCACGTTTTTTGGTCTAGTCCAGAATTTGAATACCATCAAAATGAGGGTAAAAAATTTATGATTTTTTTATTAAAAATTATCAGATTAAATAAATTTATAAAAAATATTATTATTATTTTTAGATATTAATATAATGATGTGAATATTTATTATTATATTTTAAAAAACTAAGATTGAGATTTATGTATTTTAATTAAGCAATGAATTTGTAATGGGTTAGTTTGGGTGGTTGAAAGGTTGTAAATTGTAAGAGGTTTTTGGGTCTAGTTCAGGTACCTTGAATATCATTTTATGATCTTTTTGATAAAAATATTAATGAAATTTTATAAAATTATCAAATTAAATAAAGTTATGATATTTTATTTAGCTTTGTTGTAGCTCTTTTGCAATAAGTAATCAAAAATCTATTTGAATTAGCATGGATACCATGCTTAAATATGATGGAAAAAAGGTATAAGTTTTTTTAATAAATATTTTTCAAACAAAACAAAATATTGTGGATGGTAAGAATGGGTTATAAAACCGTTGAATAGTGGCTAGTTGGTTGGATTATCACACATTTAATAATATTCAAACAAAACAAAATATTGGGGATTGTAAAAATGAGTGGCTGGTTGGTTGGATTGAATTGTTGAAAATCCTAAATCTTATTAAAGAAAAATATATTTAACAAGTTTTTATTAAATTTTAATTAAAGAATAATACGATGCTTTAACTTTGTTCATATATATAAGAATTTGCACTTCACAAAAAATATGTTATTAAAATTTGAATTTTTTATATTGAAAACGACATATTAATAAATTTTTTATTAAAAATTATAAAATTAAATTATTTACAAAATAGGTTAAGAAATATATTTTAAGATACTTTGTGAAAATATAAGAAAACTTTTAAATTTCTTTTTTCAAAATAAACAAAATATTTAAATTTTTATTTAAAATTAAAAAGTTTCAATCTTTTTCTATCAAAATAAATATTTTTATTAAGTAGTAATATAAAATAAATAATAAGTATAGATATTTTTATTAATTAATAATATAAAATATGTATGGTTCCTATATTTTTTAATAAAAGGTGTGGATTTCTTTAGTAAGGTGACTTGTGTTCAATTCTTTTTAGGGGTGATTTAGTTGGGAGGAGACACAAAAATTCAATCAATTGAGGGTTGGCGTGACCTAGGTTGGATGCTCGATGCGATCCTTGGGTGATTGATGGCTTAGATATGAAATCGAAATCATATATAAATTGCAAATACATAATTTCAAATTACATTTCAACATGTCGTGCACAACCATTTTTAAATACGTATACGAAAGAAATTCAAACAACAATCCTAATTTCACATCAAAATTAGTAAATACATAAAAACAAAGATTTCCTTAGTAAATACAACTTTTTTTATTGTTATTTATTGCTTTATCTTTTAATTTTATTTTAATATACATATCAATCTGCATCATAAATGAATGCATATTAAATTTTGATCAATATACACACAAAAATTCAATATTTATCACAAATGAATGCATTCAATTTGTAAGTATTTATTTATAAGTATCTTTTAATTTATTATAATACCACAAATGAATGCATATTAAAATTTGATCAATACACAAAAAATGATTCAATATATATCACAAAGCATTCAAAGGAACATCCTCCGTATCCTGGGTTTTTCGAAAGGCTCCTTCCCTTTTAAATACTTAGGCGTTCCACTTGGCCCGCGCAAATCGAAGCGTACTTCTTGGCTTGAACTCCTTGATCGAATGAAACAGAAACTCACGAACTGGACTCTTAGACCTGTAAACCTTCTCAGCAGGTTGGTCTTGATTAAATCTGTCTTACAAGCGATGCCCATATACCTGTATTTTGTCCTCTCGGCTCTGAAGTCTATTCTCCGTGAGATTCAGTGCATCCAGCGCAATTTCTTGTGGGGAGGCAGAGAGGATAAAGCTAAATTTGCCTTGGTAAGCTGGGACAGCGTATGCCAGCCTAAGTTGAAGGGGGGGTTGGGTCTAAGAGATCCAAAAATCATGACTGAATTCCAAGGCGCGAAAGTCTGGTGGAGATGGGTCTCGCACACCATTGAACCATGGGCCCAGCTTTGGCACTCTAAATATGGCCATGACAGGCCTCCATCTCAGCTAATCCGCTTCAACGAAGAACAACATGGATCCCTCGTATGGATGAAGACCAAAGGTGGAAGACACTTGGTTCAACAACACAACTTTTGGGAAATTCGGGATGGAAGGAATGCGAGGTTCTGGGAAGATTCATGGAACCAACTCCCTCGTTTAGGTGACAACCCCAGGTGGACTCCAATTCAGGAAGCGACTAGGGCGGAGGGTCGTTCTCTTGTTCATCACTTCTGGCAAGAGCAAATCATTAATGAGTGGCGGAGCTGAATCTTCATTAGCAAACCAAACTAGATTGAGGTGGAAGACTGGGAGGCTTTCCAAGAGGAAATGCACGTGCGAAGCATCAAACCCACGGAGGGGCAGGATGTGCTGAGATGGGGATATTCGGACAAAGGAATGTTTAGCATTAAGGAGGCGTACAACATTCGAATCGGGAACCGCGCCGAGGATGGGGAAACATGGAAGAAGATATGACCCTAAACTTATGGCCCAAGGTAGCCACCTTTGCCTGGCTGATTGTTAAAGGCCACATCCTCATTGGTGAAAATCTTTGAAAGCGTGGCATCCAGGGTGCTTCTCAATGTTGCTTATGCTATGAGGCAGAGGAATCTACAAACCATCTCCTGGATAGCTGCCCTTTTGCTGCAGCCATTTGGGATAAAGGGGATATGGTTTTTCGGAAAAGTGACAGGAAAAGAGGCCAGTCGACGAGAACGTTAATAGACTGGAACCAAAAAACTTTCAAAAACAAAATTATCAGGACCATCTGGAATGCCTTACCTGGTATGATCATGTGGTGCATTTGGAAGGAAAGGAATGGCTGAATCTTCCGGGACAAGCGCTCCAGCCTCGATAAGGTCTGGCAGACGGTGCGGGAAAATCTTCTCTCCTCCATCAGAAGTATGCAATGGTACGATGAAGATAAGCTTGATAAGGTTAGGCAAAGGAATCTACAAACCATCTCCTGGATAGCTGCCCTTTTGCTGCAGCCATTTGGGATAAAGGGGCTATGGGTTTTCGGAAAAGTGACAGGAAAAGAGGCCAGCCGGTGAGAATGTTGATAGACTGGAACCAAAAAACTTTCAAAAACAGAATTATCAGGACCATCTGGAATGCCTTACCTGGTATGATCATGTGGTGCATTTGGAAGGAAAGGAATGACCGAATCTTCCGGGACACTCTCCAGCCTCGATAAGGTCTGGTAGACGGTGTGGGAAAATCCTCTCCTCCATCAGAAGCATGCAATGGCACGATGAAGATAAGCTCATACTTGCTGATGAAATTCATGTTGGCAAATTTTGGGGTTTGGATATTTCTCAGCTGCATGGGCTTTGCAAGCGCGATAGGGTCCTTCATCCGTCCAGCCCCAAGTCGTGGTCTCCACCCCCTCCCCTGGTTTTCAAACTTAACTTTGATGGGGCCTCCAGAGGGAACCTTGGTGCTGCAGGATATGGAGGGTTATGCAGAGACTCACAAGGAAGGATTATTTTCATCTTTATGGGAACCATAAGCTGAGACACCAACAATTTTGTAGAACTCGAAGGGGATGCTTCAAGGCTTGAACTGTCTGGTGCGTAGCAATAGTTTTCTGGCGATCATTGAGGGCGACTCCAGTATCATGGTTCAAATGGCAAGGCGATTAGCGTATGGCCAAGTCAGCGTACAAGTGTCCACCAGCTGGAGGTTAGCCAGCCGCTTAGACGAGCTCAGTGGCTTGCTCCATGCCCACCCTGCGGTCTCGTTCAGTCACGTAAGACGCGACGCCAACAAGGCAGCTGACCTTCTTGAGAATGTGGGGGTCGAGGGGAAGCTGGCTCATCAATGGGGCCCGCTCGAGTCCTTCGAAGTAAATGAATGGGCTCATCATTGCAGACAGTTGGCGGCGTAGGATCTCATGGGTGGTACGCAATCGGCACGCCCGATCGATGCGGTGGACATAGGTGACAGACAGCACGAGCACGCCATGACAGGCCAACACCAAGATGCCTGAGCGCTTTAATGAGGCACACGATCAAGGGTAGAGGTGGTTGTCCTAGGCCATTATTTTTGTCATTGGAAACGTAGATGAAAAGATGGATAGGACGAAGAGGGACGACCGAATTGACAGGGCTATCTTTTTAGCAAGAACTTTCGCCATGACAAAGGGTATGAGGGAGGTGATCTGCTTCAGAGTAATGACGTCGTCTCGGTATGATCTAGATGGGGTAATGATTTCTCCTATTCCTTCTTATTTCTCGTCCCGTTGGTCGAGCCGTTTTCATCGTTTAATCTTTCTCCTTGCCTTTCGGATCCTCTGGTTTCTCCCGTGGCCCTCTGGTCTAGTCGGAGTGCGGCTCTCTACCTTCTCCTTTCCCCGTGCCCTTGCTCATAATTCTCTTCTGCCGAAAATGGCCCCGCATAGTCAGTTGGTTAAGGGCAAAGCCCGTGGTGAATCCCCGTCTAAGCAGGGTGCTGCAAAACTCTCCCGTGGGGCTATGAGAGTGCAACTTTAGGCTCAAGAAGAGGCCGAATTTTTCAAGGCAATATCCCCCTGAACATCCGTCGGGAAGTAGAAGGTAAGGTCGAGGACCTTTGGAATACCGTGAAAAACATGCCCAAAGAAGAACTCCATCAGGAGGTGGCGGACTGGGTCTTGGATTCTGGTTCCACTGCAGGGCGTGCTGTGGCTTATGATCGCCTCCTCATGCAGTACTGGGTGAACATGAAGATGGTAGGCCATTCTTACATGGAAAGGAAAGCAAAGATGGCGGGCGATGAGGAACTGGTGAGAGAATGGAAGCACCATAATGGCGAATGCCACCTCATTCACCAGAAGGTGGACGTTATTGCTTCCAAACTGGGTGTCTCTTTCTTCACCGCGGGTAAAGGTCTTGACGAGGTGGCTCGCCCGAGGGATAGCTGCGGACAATGCGGTAAGAAGCAAAGAAGGATCTTATCTCCTTCCCTGCCGGTTTAGAACCCCTCTGGTTGGGTTCTTGCTTCGGCTCATCCGAATATGTCATGTCTGCCCTTGACTTTTCAGAAAATGGAGTAACTGTCTGGGTCTTCTGTGTTTTTCAAAGCATGGTAATTTGGCCTGTTAAGTTTTTAAAGTTTTCTCCAATTCTTTTTTGGCATGTAATGTGGCTCTTCCTGCAGCCCGGTCTTTTGTGAACGCCTGTTCTGGCTAAGGGTGTTAGCTCAGCTCTCTTTTGGAAGGTTAGGGCCTGCGTGCTCACTGCTAGTCTAAGTCTCAGTATTTTTCCTGTTTTTTGGCCTCGGTGGCTCGGGTCCAACGCTGTGTGGGGCTTCTCCATGCCAGATAACTGTTAAGACCTGTTTTGTATTTCTACTTTGTAATGGCTTCCATTTGATGTAATATCATGTTTTTTATTTAAAAAAAAACATATTAAGTTAAACCAATGAATTAGCAAACTATTTTTTAAAACTTGTGAGTTAAACCAATATTTATTTCAAATGTAAAATAATAATTTGCAAAAAATCTTAACAATTAAAAAATATACATACAATTGATTTTTTATTCAACTTGAATTTTTTTTAAAAAATAAAAACAATTTTAAATTTTAAATTAATAATTTAAAAACTTATAAAACATTAATAAAAATAATTTAAAAAATCATTATGAAAAATGATTTATTTTTGAAAATATAAAATTTACACAACAAAATAAAATTATAATTTGAAGTATTAGATTACCAAGTTCAAAAAACTTTAAAAAACATTAATAAAAATAAAAATAAAAATTTGAAGTACAAAAATTAATTAAAAAATGAAATTTCTTTATTAAAAAAATATTTTTTTAGATAAAAATATAAAATTACTCATTTCCCTTCATGACTCCCATCGATTTGGAGTCGTTGGGAGGAGTCAACCATCCCTTGCCACTTCTCCTTTACAACCCTCTCCTCGCCCCTCCACCAGGGAGTGTGGGTGAGGGAGAAAGAGGGGGCAAGGGATGGGTGAGAGTTTTAATTTTTTTAATTCTAATGGTTTTTCTATAGTGTTTTTTAAATTTTGTTTATTTATTTATTTGTAATGTTTTTTGATGTATTTTAAATGACAAGAGTCGTCCAGAGGGGAAGGGAGTGGGTGCAAGAGGGAAAAAGGGTAGGGGAATGGAAAGGTGCAAGTGTGGGCGAGGGGCAGGCATTTGGTGAGTGGTGTGTTTTTTTTCAAAAATTTTAAATAGTTTAAAAAAATTATTTGTTTTTGATGTAATTTATTATTTTTTAAATATTTATTTTGTATTTTTTATTGTATTATATTGTTTTTAGATTTTTATTTTTGTATTTTTTAATGTATTTTATTGTTTTTTTTTTTAAATTTCATGTTGTTTTAAAAATAAAATTATTGATTTGTTTTTATAAATGTATTTTATTTATTTATTTAACATTAACAAAAATAATGACAAAGAAATTTGAAGTAAGAAAATTAATTAAAAAATAAAATCTTTATTAAAAAAAGATTTTTTTGGATGAAAATATAAAATTACTCATCTCTCCTTTGGGACTCCCATCGATTTGGAGTCGTTGGGGGACTCACCCATCCCTTGCCACTTCTCCTTTACAACCCTCTCCTCGTCGCTCTCCTCGCCCCTCCACTAGGGGAAGGGATAGGGAGTGGGTGAGGGGGAAAGAGGGGGAAGGGGATGGGTGAGAGTTTTAATTATTTTTTAATTCTAATGTTTTTTTAATAGCGTTTTTAAAATTTTGTTTATTTATTTATTTGTAATGTTTTTTAATGTATTTTAAATGAGAGGAGTCGTCGAGAGGGGAAGGGAGGCATTTGGTGAGTGGTGTTTTTTTTTGTCAAAATTTTTAAATAGTTTAAAAAAATATATATGTTTTTAATGTAATTTATTATTTTTTAAATATATATATTGTATTTTTTATTGTATTTTATTGTTTTTTAAATTTCTATTTAATTTTTTTAAATGTAATTTATTATTTTTAAATATTTATATTGTATTTTTTTGTTTTTAAAATTTTTATTTTTGTAATTTTTTTTTATGTATTTTATTGTTTTTTAAATTTTTATTTAATTTTTTTTCTTAAATGTCATGTCGTTTTAAAAATAAAATTATTGATTTGTTTTTATAAATGTATTTATTTATTTATTTTATTTTTTGTAAATCTTTATAAAAAAAATAGAAAACATGGAGAGGGAGGAGTCATGGCCACAAATAGGAGAGGCTCTATTTTTAAAGATTATAGTTAAAAAAATGTTACAATGTCATCATGATCCTTAAATTTAGAGATTGATTTTAAGATATTTTAGAAATGATAGAAATTATTAAGTCTGTGCTTTCCAAACAAGTTATAATTTTGGCTTGTGAAAAAAATGATTTGCTAATAGTAGGCATTAGTAGGATGTTCACAATACTATGGGTTTTTAAGGAAATTGTTGTATTTTTGACCTTAGAAACAAAAAATGTAATCAAGATAATGTGTGTATTCATAATTGTTATTTTATAATGTAATCAAGATAATGTGTGTATTCATAATTGTTATTTTATAATGTAATCAAGATAATGTATGCATAATCACCCTTCAGCAATTTGCCTCTCTTTTTAGGCACTTTGTCCTTACCAGCTTCTTTCTTTGCACCCATATTAATGGCTTGCACTTTGACATCTCACTGTATTTGTTGTATCAAAGTAGCTACTTTTATGACTGATAAAGTCTGTAAAGGGGTGAAAACAGACCCAAGGACATTAATAAGGAGTGCCTCCAGCGTATATTTACCCATCACATTAATATATGTCATATCAGTCTCGGTTAGCTCACACTGCTTCGTTAAATATACCTTGGCATTAATCTTATCCTTATTGATTAATAGGCCCACCATGCTAGGAATGCTTTTAAATATACTTTCCTCGTCAAAACTCATCGTAAGCTCCTCAATTCGAAGCTGTAATACCCACAACTCTTGTGAACTCAATGGTTCGCCATTAGAATGTTGAGAGCTGTTCAACAACTTGATCACTTCATTGTGATAGAGAGTAGAATTACTCTTCTTGTAATTAACCATTGACATGGACACATTTATTTCATCGTAAAATGACTGCCAAAATGACTCAATAATAGCATCCCTATCAAGATCCTTTGAGGATGAGCTAGCAAACATCCTGTATCTGATGTTTGGTAACGTACCATCCTGTCTCAGGCTATTAATGACACTACCACTACCATAAAGACCTCTAATGTTATTAGTAAATGAATGAAGCATATCATTAGTAACATCACTACCATAAAGACCTCTAATGTTATTAGTATGTTCACAATACTATGGGTTTCTAAGGAAATTGTTGTATTTTTTAACATAGAAACAAAAAATGTAATCAAGATAATGTGTGTATTCATAATTGTTATTTTATAGTTATATATTTACAATTTGTTTGGGTGATATATTAGCATTTTTAAACATTTAAATAATATATATATATATATATATATATATATATATATATATATTATTTCTTTACAATAACATAATAAGTTCGAAAACCTCTTTTTGAAATATTGAAATTATTTCAATTAAATAAAACATTAACTTTTATTAATTAATAAAAATATAAAAAGTATAACCACTTAAAGTAATTAATAAAATTATAAAAAAATATAAATATTTAAATTTAAGATTAACGTAATTCTTATATATTTTTAATATTAAATTGTAAATACATAACTATAAGTAAATTAAATATTACATTGTCATCTCAAAATTATTTACTTTCAAAATCATATTTTTTCTATTCACAAAGATACCCACAAAACAATAAAATTTCATCTACCTACTTCACAATTAACATATAAGTATACATTTACTTTAACCTCAGTGTTTATTTTACTTTAAAGCACTCATCAACATGTCATATACCATCATTATAAATATATTTACAAATACATGCTAAATAACAAACATTTTTATAGTCATAAATGCATATCAATTTTTAACCAATATAGAAAAAAAATGTAATACATAAATACATAGTCATTAGCAATATAAACATTTTGCATTTCAATCATTACAAATAATTAAATTGTAAAAACATATAAAATGAAATTTATACACAAACATATAAATGAAATTTAAACAATCATGAGCACACATTTTGTGAATACACAAACATATCAACATTGGATTTCAAAACTTTATCACTACCCCGAAATAGTAAATTACTAAGCTTTGAGAATCATAAATTCTCTAGTAATGAGGTCAACCTTCAGAAAATTGGAACTCATTTGACCACCTCGTGCTAAGTCCTGTCCTCAGCCCTTCCCACCTAATGAAATAAACAAACATTACATTATATATATATTTGAAAGGAGCTTCTCGTAGCTTCGAGAATCATATATTCTCTACTAATGAGGCCAATCACGAGAAGGTGGAAGCTCATTTGCGTGCCACCCCTGCACCCCCCCCCTTCTCACTTCTAACCTATAAGTACACTACACCCATCACTCCCCCAACCCAACCATACAAATGAAACATCAAAGAACACATCATCATCATTATCAATAGTACAAAATATCATGAATACACAAACATATCATCATCATTATCAATCACAAACATAATACAATATCATGAATACACAAACACAAACATTTTTATCAAACACAAACATGTCATCAAACAACAAACACATCATCCTTATCATCATCAACATATCATAATCACAAACATATCATCATCATCAAAATATCATCAATCACAATCATGAGCAAAGTACAAAATATTATGAATATACAAACACAAACATATCATAATTACCAAATTAGCATCAATTATCAAAATATAATAAATACACAAGCACAAACATGTCATCAAAGAACAAAAACGTTATCATCATTATCAATTACAAACGAAGTACAAAATATCATGAATACACAAACACAATTTTTTTTATCAAACAACAAAAACATCATCATAATTATCAATCACAAACAAAGCACAAAATAGCATGAATACACAAATACAAACATGTCATCAAGCAACAAACACATCATCATCATCATCATCATCATCATCGTCATAAGTACAAACATACCATCATCATCAAAATACCATCAATCACAATCACAAACAATGCACAAACACATCATCATCATATCATAATCACAAACATATCATCATTATCAAATTATCATCAATTATCAAAATATAATGAATACACAAACACAAACATGTCATTAAAGAACAAGAACATTATCATCATTATCAATCACAAACACAATACAAAATATCATGAATACACAAAATCATCATCATCACTATCAATCACATAGTACAAAATATCATGAATACACGAACACAAACATGTCATCAAACACCCTTGTCATTATCTATCACAAACAAAGTACAGAATACCATGAATACACAAACACAAACATCTCATCAAACAACAAACACATCATACTGATTATCAATTAGAAAGAGAATACAAATAGCATGAATACACAAACACAAACATGTCATCAAACAACAAACACATGATCATCATATCATAATCACAAACATATCATCATCATCATCAAAATATCATCATTCAGAATCACAAGATCTTGAATACACAAACACAAACATATCATCATTATCAAATTATCATCAATTATCAAAATATAATGAATACACAAACACAAACATGTTATCAAAGAACAAGAACATAATCATCATTATCAATCACAAACATAGTACAAAATATCATGAATACACGAACACAAACATGTCATCAAACGTTAAACACCATTATCATTATTTATCACAAACTAAGTACGAAATACCATGAATACACAAACACAAACATTTCATCAAACAAGAAACACATCATCATGATTATCAATTAGAAAGAGAATAAAAAATAGCATGAATACACAAACATAAACATGTCATCAAACAACAAACACATCATCATCATCATCATATCATAATCACAAACATATCATCATCATCATCAAAATATCACCATTCATAGTCACAGACAAAATACAAAATATCATGAATACACAAACACAAATATATCATCATTATCAAATTATCATCAATTATTAAAATATAATGAATACACAAACACACACGTCATCAAAACAACAAACATATCATCATCATCAATCATAAATAAAGTACAAAATATTATCAATCATCAAAATAAAATTAATACACAAACACATACGATTTTAAATACATTTTTAAACATACAAATATTAAGAAAATTTAATATGTTTGAAGTCGATTAACAAGTTGATTTAGATTTTTTTTCCTTTATAATTTATAATTTAAAACAATGTATCATTTAATGGTTTTAGTTTAAAAATTATCATATTAAAAAAAAACTATTTTTAAACATTGAAAAAGAAAAAACAATATAAAAAGTGGAGAAAAGAGACTCCACAAACCTTGTAGAATGACCATGGTTCATTCTTAAGGGCATTGAGAAGGGGTTTTTTAGCCCCTTCAAAGAAAATAATATATTTTTTATTATGATATTTTTTAGAGTAATTACATAATAAATAAATAAATGTTACAATCATTTTTTGGCTTCTATCATCAAACTATGTAGATCTACTTCGTATGCCATGGCCATGTATGTATCTTCTTTTTGTCCTTTGCAAAAACAATATCGTTCAAATTTCAGTGACAATCTGTGCTTAATGTAACAAAAATTGCATAATTCAAATTCATGATTTAAATAAGTGACTAGGATAATTTAACAATTAAAATAATCCTCACACCTTAATTTGATTGAAGAGAAACTCTTGTCCATAAGGAAAATCAATGTTGAAAATTATACTTTAACTACAACCAAAAGAAACATAATTACTTGCTACACTTGCAAGAGCCTAAGAGAACACACAATATCATTTAGGTGATAATATATAACTGAAAAATGCAAATATTGAACCATAATACAAACCCAATGAGTTAAAAATGTACCTTCTTTACCAGATTGGATAATTATAATGTTTTCTATAATTTTTTAATATAATTAAGGACATTGAGATATGGACATGACAAAAATTAATACAAAACATGTGTTCATATTCTCCGAGAGAGAGAAGGATGGTTTAAAGAGTCTCTCAACTTAGTGAGGGAATGTTAAAAAAAGTTGTGATTATTTTGTGAACATATTGTATAACTCAAAGGTCAAAGGGATTAAAACAACTTATAAATGTGAAAGACAAATTAATGATAACTATAGTGGATGTTGTTGCAGGGAGAAAAACTATTAATGTGGAAGTGGATATAGAGAAAACAAAAAATATAATAAGATAATAACTCAACAGTTGCATGACATTAGAGGAAGGTAAGTAGTATGAAATAATACATATTGTGTTTTAGCATCCCCTATACAAACAACTTCTTCACCGGTTCCACAACCAAATCCAAGTGGCACATCATGGTTGGGATAGGGGAATGACAAATTCAATGTTACAAAGAATGTCTTCATAAAAAAATGCATTGAGTTCCTATGTATAATTCTAAGTTTCAAAGGTTAAATATAGGAATGGGGTTGTTTTGTGAGTATGACTATGTGGAAGATTGAGAAAATTGAGGTTAGTGATTACACCAAAAAATGCATGCTATATTTGACAAATAACATGCCACAAATAATGAAATACTAATACTAATAATATAAATGGATTAAGAGACTTTTCAGAATCCTGGAATCCGTTTTGCGGCATTGTAGGTGAAGAGGGTAAGGGCTTGTGTGAAAACACATATTTCAGTAACCTAGGCAGACTTCCTCCAAATGGCAGGAGTTTGAGCATGTTATCAAGGATATTTTTGGACGGAAATTTTTATTCATTCGTATTTGCCAGAAAGAAACTACAAGGGGAATTTTCACTTGGAAGCAGGTTCTCGAGATCTAGGACTGGTCTGTGGCATTCTCGGTGAAGAGGTTACGCGCTTCCTTTCGATTACGGGCACTGCGTATTTGGAATGCACTGGAAATAGGAATAGCCAAATGCCCATAATTGTGCCCGCCCCAATCTTTGTACCTAATAGGCTGGCTAAGGATAATAAGCCATGGCTCCGGTTGCTTTGCTGCCGTAGCCAGAACTACTAGTTCCCGATCGACATTCAATTTTTATTCGTTTATCAGCAGTTCACGTGAAATTGATTCTCACAGCACAGGTTGGAGGAATCATACTCATGCTATGAATTCTATGTAGAATCATTCCGTGAGATTATACTCCTGGCTTGTTTATTCACAAAAGAGGTAACCTCACTGCCCCATTGGCATTGGAACAACTAGCATAGGTTAGTACTCCTCTTCTTAAAATCAGTGTAGGCTTGAATCGTTGGGTTCATATCTGTCTAAACTATGCCTCCTAGAGAAGTAAAGGTGGACATGGCTTCAATGGTCACCATGGATTCAGGGTTGACTCAGAATCTTAGAATTTTGTCAAATTGGTGGAAGAAATGGATAAATTCCTATCGTGACTCTGTTCGTAGAGTTTCAAAATTTTAGAAAAATCAATTGTCCTACCATCATACTATTTATCAGACTCTGTTTGGGCAAATTTCAGAATTTAAAATAAAATCATATAAATCGGCCAGAATACATATAAAATGAAGAACAAGTCGGTGTTAGATACTTTAATGGTTTGCTTTTCCAGTTCCAACGAGTGGTTTTGATGTTAAAACTGCATTCTATAAAGAAGGTGGAGACATCATAAGAAACAAAAAACACAAAAAGAGATGGTATAAATGGAAGACAAGGTTGTTTTTACTCTTGGAGTTAAAAAAATCTGATTCATTCCACATATCTACTGTCCTTCATTTTTGCAGAATATCCGGGGTTTGCCACTTGTTTTTCAAAAACATCCAACATTCTTGATGCCTGGCATCTTTATAACCTTATAATTCATTCTTTGCAGAATATCCGGGGTTTGCCACTTTTTCGAAAACATCCAACATACTTGGTGCCTGGCATCTTTATAACCTTATAAAAGAAAATGAAGTGAACCAGATGGTTTAAGAGCTAATTTATTTTTAAAACTTTAAAACAATAAGAAGTTTTTTTAAAACCTCAAATTTTAGTGACCTTTGGCCTCATTGTTCCACAACAGGACTTGTCTCACAGTGGCCAATAGTTAAACTCTCCCTTCCTCCGGTTTTGCTTCATCGGTATAGTTGCTCTAATGTTAGATGTTTAGGATTTGGCCATCAAAATTTGACTATCAAAGATTGTTTGGGTTTCAAACACCGATATTACAATATTATTTTAACCACTTCTTTATAAAGCAGGTACAAGCATTTGGGTTACTGCCTGAAACCAAATGGCTATAAACAAGATTGGCAATGGCTCATAGGCAAAATAGAAACAAAGATAAACATCTGGTGCAATAGGTGGCTCTCGAAAGAGGGGAGATTAACGTAGGTGAAATCTGTTCTTGTCACTTGAGGGCATCCCTGTTCACTGGCATCTACTGACACATATTTTATTTGGAGAGGAAAGTCATATTTTAGGGGTTGTCATCTTACAAATTGGAAGGAACTTGCACAGCCAAAGACTATACGTGGATGGTGTCTTAAGCACATAAATTATTTTGGTAGTGCTCTAGATGAAAAGAGTCTTCGGAATTTTATACAAAAGGAGATTCTTTGGAGTAAATTTCAATTCAAAAGTACATAGCCCCACAGCCTGTTACTGACCAGAATAGAATGGAAAGGAAATGTATAAGAGGTGTTTCTGAATTCTAATCATTGGAAAACCTTAGTTCTGGCATTCCCAATTATTGGCAAACATTCGGCTTGGTGGGTTGGGACTGGTAAACAGGTTAGGGTAGGTTCAGATGCCATGATGGGCTGTGGGAACGATGTATTCATTTAGAAATATTTCATTCATTTCTTACATGATAGAGGGATATTTACACTGGATCAGACTTCAGACATCCACAATACTGATATATGGAATCAGGGTTGGCTTACATCTATGAGATTAGTTTTAGACAGCGAATATGCAGGCAGGTGGGGATTACTTCTAGACGAACTCCGAAAAGTACACATTCAACTTAGAGAAACAAAAGATGAGCTGGGGTGGTCAGAGGACAAGACAAAGGTCAATATCCTGCTAAGATGGGATTTATATTTCTGAGACCAGATGCACAACAAGAAGCAAGGTGGTGGCTCTCAAAGATATGGAAAGTTCTGGTTCCTAAGAAGACTATACTTCATGTGTGATTGGTTGAATAATTGAGTCTCGACTTTTGAATTTAAAACAAAAAAGAGATGGGGCTAGTATCTGTGTATTATGCAAAAATAACAATGAAACAAATTTACATTTGGCAATTTTCTATTCATTTACTGTCCAGGGTTGGACAGATATTTCTCAATGGCTAAATTTGGATACTTTATGGACTATAGCTGATGTTGACTCTGATCTACAAGGCTGGTTTTAAGGAAGAGAACTGAAACAGTCGGGGTCAATCCCTTTTCTCATTTTCTGGGATGCATGGTTGACATCCAATGGCTTATTATTTGAAGAAAGACAGGTACCCATTTACCAGGTTACTAAGTTTATCTCCATATCCCAACAATTTTTATTTTCATGTCTTGGAAATGCATTTCTCTAGGTATTATGCAAGTTCTTTCATCACACTTCCAAATTTGATCTAATTTCATAAGATAATTTTCAGAATGTTAGAATCTGTTCTGCGACATGCTTTCCAGGTGAAGAGGGTAAGGGCTTACCTACATGGTGTGGTCCATTGGCAAACTGTGTGAATCCACATATTTCAGTAACTTAGGCAGACTTCCTCTATGGCTATCACCATCCAAATGACAAGAGTTTGAGCATGTTATCAAGGATATTTTGGAGAGAAATTTTAATTCAATCTGAAATTGCCTGAAAGAAACCATAGGGGAGTTTTTTCTTGGAAGCTGGTTCTTGAGATCTAGGAATCTGATCTGTGGCATTCCAGGTGAAGAAGGTAAGGTCACATATCCATTAGGTTTACAAAGAAAATTGTGATTCAATGAAGATCATCGATGAACACCATTCCAATGAATGGGGAGAAATGCCCTTCATGGCTTTAGAAATACTGCTGGGATTCATGGGAGAGAGCGGGAGCGTTTGCTCTCTACGCTTTGTCCTGCTAAAATTTCTAAGCATAAAATCTTCATCGATATTCTATTGTGCTATCTCTGCATCAACTGCCTCTTCACTTCTTTGTTGCCTCTTTATGCATGACTTGGCCTATAGGAGGATTCTTAGGAGGATGCTTAGGAATCAGGATAAGGAGAACATGTGGAGGAGGTTACAGTGATTTCTAAGTAGTTTGAGAATCTATCAAATTGCTCTACAAACGAAAATGGTTTAAGAATTGCTTCTTTAGAGAGTTGGTGAGCTGATAAGGTCACTGGCGAAAAGAAAATAAACTCATTTCTGAGGTACAAAAATATTGACAAAAACGTTTAAATGACTTCCGCAAACGTGGTCAAATGTTATGAAGTTTGTTTGGAAGAGAACCATTCAACATATAGATTAAATAACTGTTCTGTCACAAAAAAAACTATGCTGCCACAAAAAAAGGTCTGTTCAAAGGTCTGTTCAATTATGTGCAATTTTGGGACTCTGTATTTGCAACATTGAAAATGGGGTTGGGGGTCAACGAATTAGAATGCACTAGTAATCTAATCTGAGCTAGCTTCCAGCATGGACGAAGGAAGAGTGAAATTGGTTTAGACTTTGGCTTTTATTTGACCATTGATGCAAGGTTTAGCGGTGAATTTTCTAAAGATAAATAGGAGGAAAATAAAACAGTGGGTACCTGTAATATGGAGTCCACTGTGCTCTGCTCTGTCCTCTGTCCAATCCCGCACGTAGTTGTTTTCATGAGTAGCTGTAGATCACAGTGCTGAGAATAATTGTGGGCAGAAGATCAAGGAAATCATCACAGTGAAGGCCACCTGCTGAGCAGCCACTAAGATTAGCCTGCAACAAATCAATTGATAGATCACATTCCATTTTCATAGTTTCTAATACTTGTAGGATACATATGTATGCATCATAGATAATTAGGTCAACCTACCTGTTCGGCTTTGTTCATCCCTTTGTACCAAAAGATCTTCAATTACAGCTTGCCATATCCTTTGCCCCCTCAAATGGAGTTTGCTACCCTGTAGTGCTGCTCATGCTCATAATTAGGTACAAAAGTTTCAACTGATATCAAATTGCAAGATCCTTAGTTGATATCAAATTGCAAGATACTGTTAGCTGGGTATTCAAACCAACATACCTCCAATATCCAGTGAATGACGACCCGTCACAATATCGAACCATAACACGGTTCCAGTTATAGAAATCTGTTGAACAGTTTCAGTGGTTTCAGTTATAGAAATCCAATATTGAATCCTATTAAGAACAAATTATAATCAGATGTCTTAGAGTGTAGCGTAGCTTTGATATACCTGGATTTTGTTATTGAACATGACCTAAAAGATAAAACGCCTGTAAATGCTATTGGTTTCTCCATGTACAGACACCACCCTGGAAACCAGTTTTCAGTCATCAGATCTAGAAACAAAAAGCCCAAAAAAGCCCTTCATATCAGATCAAAAAACCACCATAACACAGAGCATCAATATTAAAAAGACAAAAAAACCTTGGAGAATAAATTGATATGATGCCATTGCCTGCCTCTGCCTCTGCCTCTGCCTTGCCTCTCAGAGAATACATACACAGACACAACAACACACAGCCACATACACAACAACACACAGATACAGACCAGACTAGATAACACATAACATAACATGGAGCTCCATACTCATACATACACCAGACTAGACGCATACCACAACGCAGACAGGCAGCCTGGGAGGAGGAGGAGAGGCAGCCAGGGAATGCCAATGCCAATGGGAGTTCAGTTGGCACAATGAAAATATCAATGATGGACCGTTGCGTTTGATAAGCACCGCAAATTATCTCTGTAATGACGGACCGTTGCGTTTGATAAGATCGAATTTTCTGACAATTCCATTAGGAAAGGATGGGATTGTTTGATTTCAAAAGATTCGTCTATAAGTTAATATGATGATCAGCATGTAATATCCAACGAAGGATGCTTTTCAAAAGATTCGTCATCCAACGAAGGATGCCTTTCTATAATGATGGACAGTTGCGTGTAAATGCTTTTCAAATTCAAATAAAAGCAAAGATATTGGACATGTAAAAGCAAAGATATTTGGTACTCAAATTTCCCTTATCATTATATTAAAAAATCAGTTAAATTTTCAGCAAACATATTAAAGGAAACATTCCATGTTTAATTTAACAAATTTAAAATTTTTAAAAATAATTCTGTTAAAGATAGGTCAGAATTCTGTTAAAAATAATTATTTAAATATTGAATTTTAAGAAGTGTTGTGATTATTAATGATTATTTAAAAATAATAATTAAATTTAAAAGAGTAAAAATAATTATTTAAATATTGAATTTTAAGAAGTGTTGTGATTATTAATGATTATTAAAAAATAATAATTAAATTTAAAAGAGTATGTAATATTTACATGATTGAGATTTTAATATTTTTATTAAAAAAATTATTATAATATATTAAAAGAAACATTTCATGTTTAATTTAACGAATTTAAAATTTTTATAAATAATTCTGTTAAAGATAGGTAATTCTGTTAAAAATAATTATTTAAATATTGAATTTTAAAAAGTGTTGTGATTATTAATGATTATTTAAAAATAATCATTAAATTTAAAAGAGTATGTAATATTTACATGATTGAGATTTTAATATTTTTATTAAAAAAATTGTTATAAAATCAAGTATATTTATCCTATATATATATATAATATTATATTGTTAATATACTTTAAAAAATGTCATCCAATTAATCACAATCTTTCACATATATATATAGTTAATAATTCAATAAATATTTTTTAAAATTTAGTTTTTTTAGCTAGTTAATATGTTTTATTAAAGTATATTAACTAGTTAATAAGAGAACCCTGGATGCAGATGACGCGTAGGCTATCCCTAAGGGACACCTGGAGTATAGGCTATGTGGTGAAGGCGCAGAAAATGAGGTGAGCGACGACATTGTTGAATCGAATGTGAAGGAGGATGGAATGTTTGCCAACCCTACAAGTAGTTGTTCGTTCAATTCCCGTCTGAGTCGTAGCGTTGTGGATTTAATTCCTGTATGTGCCAATATAGACCTCCATGATGACAGCACTTCGAACTATGAGACCCGCTAGCCTCAGCCTTGCAGACATTTTCGTTCTCATGTATCTACTCTGAGCTTATGCTGCTGCGAGCCTACACACTAATTTGAAGAAGAAGATGCCTTGGCAACGTGGTACCCTACGCAGAGGTAGGATAGGAAGAGGAAGAGGTCGTCGAAAGGCCACCATTGGGGACACTGAGGGGTTTGTTGAGCAGGTTTCCCGAGAAAATCGTATTTTTGACTTAGAGCACCAAGCTTGTCTCTTTGCTCCTTTTGTATGAAGGCATAGTAGGTCGAACCAAAGACCTTGAGATGCATCACCAATGGCATGTGGCCATAGAATTTCACGTGGAGTCTTTTTTTCAAGAGCATGATATGGACTTATATTTCTCAAATAGGCTGCACATAATAGTGCATCACCTTAAAACATTAGTTTTACATTCTTGAAAAACATCATTGAACGTACCATATTCATTATGGTTCTATTCATTCTTTCTACCACACCATTTTGTTGAGGGTTGTAAGGAACTCTAGTTTTATGTGCAATCTCATGTTGACAAATATAGTCTTGAAAATCATTTGAAGTGTATTATTTTCCATTATTAGTACAAAGTGTGCCAATATGAGATTGTGCTTGTTTTTCTATCCATGCATTAATTTTTTTGAATGTTTGAAATGCTTTAGATTTTGTCTTTAGTAGGTATACCCAACACATTCTAGTGTAGTCATCAAAAAAGGTCATGAGATATCCATTATCATTGGGAGAAGGAACATGCATAGGGCTACATAAGTCATAGTGAATCAACTCTAACTTTCTACATGCTCTGAATTTTTACTCTTGAAATGGTTGCTTACTATATTTGCCCAGTATGCATGCATCACATTTGTTCATCTTCTTATGAATGGCGGGAAAACCAAAGACACCATACTTTCTCAACAAATAAAGACTGTTATAATTTAAGTGACTATATCTAGCATGCCATAACAAATTCGATGACAAATTACCTTCTCCATGATGAAAGAGGTAGGTAAAGTTTTGAACTCTTGTAGATTGGCCTTTCAGCTTCAAAAATTATCCATCTACATATTCGACCATGATGACTTGGTTGTCAGAAGACTTCCTTATCTCTATGATTCCATTGAACATGGGTATGATTCCATTGCACCAAGGGCAGTATACTTATCTACAACTCTAGAAGATAAAGAAAATTCTACAACAAAAAGTCAGGGAATCCATGAATTTTGAGCCTAATGGAACCAAGTCCCTTTTGTTTGAGGTTGGATTTGTCTACAAAATATACATTGTCATTTGATTCTTCAAAAAAATATTTTATAAATGTCATGTGGAATGTTGACCAGTATCAAGAAACCAACAATCTTTATAAGATGAAAAATATGTGATTTCATTTATTCCAAGGTTACAATGTGCAACAATACAATGCACAGATTCAAGATCTTTACCAGCCTCTTGGCTCTTACTTTTGTCTTCATTATTATGGTTGTCTTACTTTAATGGAGTCCCAAGGGGCCCGACCGTAATCTGCTTTGTGCCCATTATTCATATAGCGCTTACGTTGTAAGTATGGTCTTCTATATCAATTGTTTATGCCCCCCTACCTTTGAAATTTATTCTTCCTTGTCCTCTTCTTCTATTCTCTCCCTTGGACCGGTTTTGAGAAAGACAAAGGGTCCTTACTACTTCAACTGTAGATGCAAAAGAATGCATCTTCTGCAATTTTAACCTCTATCACATGCAAATAAATGGTGTTTGGGAAGCAAAGAAGAAAAGGTACCGGTCTAAGTCTCTTCCATCTTGTTTACAAAAAAATAATACAAAAATAATAATATCTTCTTCAATAAACTATCTACAGATCTAGGTCTTTTCAATAGTTTGTGATGATTTCAAACAATAAACACTACCATCATTCACATCATATGAAATGGCTGTGACTATCTTCAAAACCCCAAAATACAATCCTAGCTGAGAGCATATTTTTCTTCTTTTTAATACACTATTTAATTATATGAATGTCCTACTCATGCACTGTAATGATATAACTCTATTTCACGCTTAGTACAAACAAGATGTGGAAATTTTCAACAAATTACAAATAATGCATTCAACATTCCAACGCTTTTACCAGTCTTCACGGACACTAAAAGAAGAATTGATGTTGATCATAATAGCTTTATGTTCCATTTCCAAGGTTAGCAACTCAACTTCACTCTTCCAACAATTTCAATAGTTCAATGCACCAATATATCGATTCATTGAAACATAAAAATTCAACAATATCAAGCAATTTA
The DNA here is from genome assembly GCA_001517045.1 of Pseudotsuga menziesii. NCBI lineage: Eukaryota > Viridiplantae > Streptophyta > Pinopsida > Pinales > Pinaceae > Pseudotsuga > Pseudotsuga menziesii. The sequence goes on along the minus strand of LPNX010728827.1, from coordinate 207,998 downwards.
TGACATAGTACCTTCACACTTGGAGAAGTCTATGCGCACTTGAAGAAGTCCATAGACTTGCACTTGAAGAATTGGATATCCCACACAACAATGAACCAACCCAAAGTCTTGATACTTCAAACTTCAATAAAGTATTCAAAACATAGTTACAATGCGACTCTTCACTTCAATATTTCTTACATTGGCATATACTCAAGAGAAGTATGCAATAGTCAATCGTGACCATAGTACGATCACTTCACACTAAAAAAGTTAGGGTTTAGAATACCCCAACTCTCAGCTTCAAGACAATCTTACCTCTTTCTTAAGATTGAGGTCATGGATGGTGATTGATAGAGCCCACATACCAGGGGTGATAGCAACACTTCAACACATAGAGAAGGAACATCCCAACATCCACACTAATCGTTGATAGAGGTCACAAATCTATTCAGTGCACCTCAAGAGATAGAGTTTAGGTTCCATGCAACACACAGATACATCTCTCTTGAGATCTCACCACAAGAGTGTCACCGCAGGCTCTTCACTCTGGTATTCTTTACAATGATCTCTTTATGGAGTAGGGTTCACGATGATAACACTAAATTCACAACACAAATAGGATATAGGGTCCACGGTGGAGAGAGTTTGAGATGAAGAGATTTATTCCACATCAAACAAATCATCCTAAGAATGTGAAATGGAACAACTATGTGTCATAGGATTTGCACCAGTCACACAAATGGGCACACCCAATGTGCATAAAGAAAGAGCGTTCAACAAGTAGTCACCGCATTATTTTACGTCTAGGTTTTTCTTTCTAGCTAGAACACACACACAATGAGCATCAACATTATCTCCAGACACAACGATAAATTGAGATGAAAATAACATGCATAAAGGAGAAAATGTAGAGGGATCTCACATAGATATGGTATCCACTTCACTTGATAGAGAAGGAAGGTAATGGCTGAGGGAAAGATAACCAAAATTAGGGTATCTATGAGCATGTAAACACCAAGAGAAAACTTAGCAAGACAAAATGGGCAACTAGACTAGTGGAGGACAAAACACCATAACTTGTAGAAGGAAATCATGGAAATAATGATATGCATCTTGTAGGATGGATAAATGAGAAACAAATGGAATATTTTGTAGGCAAGCATAATCCCAGGTTTGAGAAACAAGAGTTATGGTAGTCTACACTAGGATCTGATATCATTTGTTAGAGATAATAACCCATGCATTGGTTTTTATTGATTCAGAATGCTTTATTTATACAAATGATGACACTCTTGGACTTCATATTCAAATAGTATCTTTGGATTCTCATAGAGACTCTCCATCTTCCTAAACCAAAAATATTTACAACAATTGTAAGTGGAACCATAATCCCGTAGGTTTATGTTTCCAAAATTATCATAAATGGTAACACCTATGGGACAAGAAACATAAGACCTTGCAGAATGAGATGTTGAAAGAAGACAATGTTGCAAAGAGAATGAATACAAGGAAGGTGGGAAAAATATGAACAAGATGACAGATATTGCAGAGGAGTGAAGACTACAAGAAAACAATGGTGAATTTCATTGAGCGAGTGAATACTCTAGAAAGGGAAATAAGCGTCGATGAATCCAATAATTGCAACTTGGGTATATGTTGTAAGAGTGATTGACAACTCTAGTATAAATAATATGTTGTGAATACTACCTTGGCAATTAGAAATATAGGTAGAAGCGATGATTGTCGAAGAGCATTGTTCTAAGAATAGATTATCACACTAGAGATGAGGAATCATGGTGGTAATTGAGATTAGGGCACGGCACTTAAGAATGAGGAGATGATTCTTAATTAAATTGGGGACTATAATGCAAGAGCATTGCATGTACTTTGATACTGAGTTTGAGAACACCAAGGATGACATGAGTGTACTTATTAAGGATGGTTTGGAATCCAAGGAAAATTTTATGCGTGAAAGGATTTTCAAGACATATATCCAAGAATGGTGAACTCACAAAGGGCACATGAATAATTTCAAAGCAAGAAGGATTGAAGTATATCAATATTTGAGAAACCAAGGAGGATTTAACATATTTATAGGATGTTGAAATGGATGGTGCATGAAATATCAAGCCTGAAGCTCACCACATAATCACGAAGGCATTGGAAAAATATAATACAAAGGATGGGTTTAAGAGGTATCAAGTATCAATGGACCAAAGTGATACTGATAAATATATAATGCATGGTGGGCATAAAGTAAAGGATTCATTGAGTTGATGAGAAGGGGCATAATGTAGATTGTAGGTCGATGGCACATGGCACAAAAGGATTGGAGTTTGGGAATTTTAGAGATCTCATGAAATAAGGGAAATTAAATTTCTAAACCACTAGATCAAAACATGTGGATGAAATGGAGGTGAAGCATTAAATCTCGACAACAGAGGATGGCTCAAATAACACCATGGGTACAAATTGTTCAATTAGAGAATGTTATAAGAGGATACATAGAGGGAGAGAATTGTAACAATAGACATATTAATGAGGAATTACTAACAAGGTAATTAAAAATATGAAGATGCATGAGGGAGATGGAGTATTTTGCAGTGGCATGCCTCCACCTCTTAGTTTGTATATAGATTATGTTGCTGATCGGGAGAATGCTTTGATGTCTGCCAGGAAAAATGTTGTAGTAAAATAGGCATTGAATAAAAAGCCAATGTAGGTAGCTCAAAAAGTTGTTGACTTTTTGAGTACTTTATCAGAAGACCAAATCAAAAGGATGGGTATCCAAGACAAAGTTGTTGTGGTCTCCTAGGCCATGAGAGTTATTGGAAAATACAGAATGATGGAGACTATGCAAGCTAAGATGGACATCATAAATCCTGGAGTTAAAGAAGTGATCAGTTTGTTTAACCCACTGGTAAACAAAGTAATTCCTTTCTTTTGGGAGGAAAAAGGACCCTTGTTGACTCAAGAGTAATATCTGGAAAAATTGGTCCATCGCAAGTCTGATCACAACAAATTTGAGGATATGCAGCACGCCCTATCGGGACCTGTTGTGTTCGATAAATTGGTTGGGGAATTCGAGGCATTATTTTATTTCAAAACTACATGTACCAAGGTGCCTAATCTTACATATTTAGATAACATGGAGCTCAGAGTTCTGGCTCACGAAATGGTCATTGTAGATTTTCCCGGGTTTGAGCAGTGGAGATCAATTCGAATGTATGGATCGAACAAGTTTAAATTACATTCATGAAGATATCAATGAGGATAGCACGGAGTGTTTTCCAGTTTATCTATCCATTATGTTTTCTTTCACTTCTGGAATGAGAGAATAACAGTTTTAAAATTCATGTTTACACAGTGTTCCACGGGGACGCGCCTCCCAGGGTCAGGGGCTCGCCCCCTACGCTTCCCACGTCCCGGGGGCTGGGGGGCTCCATGGGAAACGTTTCCCAGCGCTTCCCTTTCTGTGAAACTTAGGGAAACACAAGTCTAGGATTTTCCTGGATTGGGGGGCTCCCACACGCCCCCTCCTGAAAATGGGGGGCTTCGACAGGCCCCCACTGCCCTCGACTTTTAAATTTTTTTACTTAAAAAAGAAATGATTCATCTTAAATTTTAGGCTTTTACACTAAATGGTCATTTTAAAATGAAATAGAAACAAATAAAAAGAAACAGACATCGATATGATATGCTTGGCTATAACGATTACATTAAATTACACTAAATTCTTCGGGAACATAAGCATGCTAGTATGCAAATGGTGATGGGATGAGGAATTGATATGTTTATATGTTGGGGTTCATGTTTTTATTATTTTTATTTTTATTTTTTATAATTTTAGAGACTGACCCCCTTATGTTAGGGACCCTAATGCCTCCCCGCCCCCCCGTCCCTTAAAATACCCCAAAATTTTGGGGTGTCTCTACATGTCCCCAATGTGCGTTTCCCCATTCCCACGCACCCCCGTCCTGGAAACTTGGTGGAACACTGTGTTTACATGCTCTAGCTGTTCTTTTCATATGTCTACAAAACTTTTCTTCTAAATTTGATGCAGAATTCATTTCATAATGCTCTGTGTTAAAGGTCTTTTTATGTTCTTCATTTTCCACTAGACAATCAAATTTTGATTGTGACTGAGTAGCTATCTTACCTCTGTGTTAAAATTTCCACGTAGAAAGTTATGTAATCTATATTTCACATCTTGACTCGATAGCCCAATGGTCCTTTGTTCAGTTTCAACCAATCTTACAAACTGTACACATTTTTACTTGTACATATATGGCCTTGTTAATATATTGTAAGAGATCCCTCTCAGAAGAGAAGAGAGACGATTTTATCTTCAAAAGTGGGTTTGCTGTTACCTGGGGAGAAGCCTTCACAACCTTTGGTAAATTTCTAGTGCTAACAAATTGGCGCCGTTGCTGGGGAAGAAAGTGCATCTCAGCCCTGGGAAGAATGACAAGGATTGCAAAGTTTCAAGAAAGAGATTTATGTGGGAAAACATAAGCTTTTACATTCACAAGAAGGTTGTACATTTTCCTTGGTGATTGTTAGACACTGAGAGAGGGGGGGGTGAATCAGTGTAAAGCCAATTTTAGAACTTAATTAGCTACCAATTCATCACTCCACTATTCTACCATTTGCATAATCATTTCATAAACATCTTTCACTTCATCATTCACATATCATAAGCATTTGAATAATCAAGAACCATAACACAAAAGAACACTACACCATATAATTTTGTAATTTTTTTGTATTAGTTTTGGTCCGGCTACAACCGTAAGGTAAAATCAGCACCTAATGATATGAAGAGCACCTACTCTGCATCCAGAACCCTGCCTGGTTTTCTTAGACCCTGCTAAGAAGGGTTTGAGGTATCCTAACCTCAAGAGCAAGACAAGCTTGCTTTTACAATTAAAGCTCACTGTCACATCAACATCATATGTTTCTTCAATTTGTTCTGCTGTTGGTCAGTACTGCTGATCATCTGATCATCACTCTCAACAACACTGCTGCAACACACTTTTCAATCTTCTCTGTTCATCAACACCTACTCTTCAATACAGTCAAGTTATCAAGTCACATTGTCATCATGTCTTTTGCTAAAGGTATCACTGTCACACATACCATACTCATCATATCAATCTGCTCTGCTGTTGGTCAACTGCTCATGTTATATCAACATCATCAACAATTATATCAGGCTGTATGCATCAAGTATGCATCATCATCATCAAGGTTTGATCACCAACAAGGTCTTTAACATCATCATAGGATATGCTTCATCAAAGTGCACAAGGCATGTCATCATCAAGGTCTTTATACATCTGAACATTCAATCACAAAAGTCTGCTCATCCCCAGACTTCAAGGTTCTGCTCTTGCTAAGACTTCAAGTTCAGTGAATCTACTATCACCCAATCATATAATGCTATCAAATATGCTTACAATAAACTACCCATGCCAATATACTATTCATCCATATATGCCAAACATCAAAAGAATTCATGAACTTTCTTGTCTATACACAAGTCTCAGATATTTTAGCACAATAAATGGTCATTCTTCTAGTTGCCATACAAACGTTTTCCATTGTTTGGTTCACTTGGTTGCTGGTCATGTCTTCATCACAAGCAATCTCTGGGAAAGTATGGAACAGATCTGGGATTAAACCTTGCTATACACTGGAACCTTCCGCCTTCATGGATTGATGTTGTAGTAGCATGACATTTGAATGAGTTGGAATCTGAAATTTATTAGCTTCAGTCTGTATCTTGAATATAGAGATAAAATAAATTTATCAGACCATCCAATAGCTGGGATTGATAGATCTCCACAAATAAGTCGCTTAATGACTGTAGCAGTGGTCTGAAATTTCCAGTACTGTGAAGTATAAATCTGTTATAAATGAACACTATATAAATGCACACAATGAGTCCTGTAATAGCTTGTAAACTCTTCAATACAACCTCAGGGCTCTCCTTACAGTAAATACATATGGGAATGGAAGTGTATATACTATGATGGAAAGTGTATGTTTTCCAAAACACCCAGCAGCACAAAAATGGAGATATTCTGCGGGCCTCTGCCCGATATCCAACAAAATGAGACAATAATACCCACAGTTCAAAAGAAATGTTTTCAAGATACTAGCTCCTTGGAAGGACCACGATTTGGCTGTAGCAGAGGGCATAGAAATTTAAGTTCACTAAAAATGTCAGCCCCTCCACACAGTCTGGGACAACGGAAATATACTCCTCCTTTCTTCCTCAAGTTGACAGGGAGATCTACCTCTGCTAACACATCATTGTCCTGTAGCAAACAGATCTTGTGCATACAAAATCAAAATATGACAAACCCCAGCAGCACCACTTCAGCGCTCTGACGGCATGTATGCCAAACTCACCGTTGGCTCTCTACCAAATTCTATGGAAGAATTCGGTTAAGAAATTCCAACCTTAAAAAACCATAATTTGTAAAAGAAGAAATCGGTTATGCTTTTGTTCTCTGCTGCAATTTGGCTTTTTCCCACAATCAACGAAAATATCAGTCCATAAACCAGCGAATACCTCAGTGACTGTATAAATTAGATTGCTGCTGCGTCTCTATTCTTTTCCACACAAAACTGAAATTTAGAGCACTCTTTTCTTCAAGTAACACCTGCGGCTGCCACTAAGTTTGTTCTACTGGTGTACATACCAAAATAAAATCAGAGATATTCCTTAGAGATTTATGCCTTCAATCTTCGTTGGTAAAAAAAAAATAACCAAGACAAATCCAAAACCGGACTGTCACTCAGCAAAAAGAGATGAAAAAAATATTTATTCTATTTGTGAAAACTCGGTCTGTGGTTGCCTCAGTCCACTCTTCTACAAGACCTCAGTCTAAGCTCTGCTATTTTCCATATCTCTTGCTACCTGGGTGATGATTAAAAAAAAAAAAAACTCTTGTGAGTTGCTCCACTGCTCCCACGAAATTTCCAGTCAAACTGCCTCAGTCATTTGGTCACCGAAAAATAGCGAGCTTCTTCCCTTCACTTTGTTTTTTTTCAGGAAGAAAAAGCCTGCCCTTGTTATTCTTATTAGGAATCAAAGGGCATTGATAACACCCACCCAAGAAGGGTTACATCACATGAGAATACAGCTAGTCGAAAGAGAATCACATCCAATCGCAGCCAGGGGGAATGGCATGCAATAGTAAGTGTAGTTTCCCATAAGAAATCTGTCTCATCATGAAAAAGATCAATCTCAATCAAGCCTATCTATCGTGAACCAAAGAGATCGGATCTGTGATCTAAAAGAAGCCACTCGGAGAATAATAGAGCAAATATCAAATAGAGGAGGAATCTCCCCAAAAACATGGCTCAAATGAGCTGGAAAGAGTCGCATGTGACCAAATGGTCATCTATAAATTCAGAAAAACAGCCAAATCCTGGAGAGAGAGTGAGAGCTGTTATAGAAAGACAGTCTGCAATCCAATTGTGTTCACGATAGATGTGGCTGAATGAGAGATCCTGGAAGCTTGAAATAAGCTTTTGTGATTCCCTACACCAGTGAAGAAGTTCTGGTGGGGAGATAATAGTGTATCCCTTAGCCCAATTGATAATGACCTGTGAGTCATCGTATATGTGGACTAGAGGGATTCCCATCATTTGGGAGGAGTGCGGAAGAGCCCACAGGCCCAAAAGTTCTGCCTTTGTATTGGAGCCATATCCAACCCCCAATGCGAAATCCAAATGGTGATTCTCATTGATGAACAAGCTATATCCAATACCTGCTGCTGAAGAAGTAGAAGCACCATCAAAGTAACCACATGGGAAAGTCATGTGGGGTCTTGGTCCAATCTGTCTAGCAATTTTTAATTTCCTGTCCTTTATGACAGGCCATGAGGGAGTCTTCTGAGCAACATATAAAATCTGATGAAAAATGCCAAGGATAGTCACCTTTTTCCCATCCAAGATAACCTGGTTACGAGCTTTCCAAATAGCCCAAATCATATGGTGTGGGATATAGAAGAGGGCAGAGCTGCGTGGGTATGTGGAAGCCCAAAATTCCATAAACTCAGTAATAGAATCAGCTTCGGGAGGAATAATCAGCTGAAGTTGGTCACATAAAAGCCCCAGAATGATTTTCCATACCGAACAGCGAGAGAAGAGGTAAATGACAGTCTCTTCATTTGTAAAACATAAAGAACAAATACCAGGTCTAGACTTACCCCTTTTCTATAAATTGTCCCAAGTGAGTACCTTGTTTCTCAATACCAGCCAGGAGAAGCAATTGGTTTTGCGTGGAAGGAGTCTAGACCAAATCGATGTGTACAGTCGGCTGCCCAATGCTGGATTGAAAGAGTTTACAATGCAATCATAAATTTTATCAGCAGAAATCATGCCATCTTTTTTATTATAATCCCATATCAGAGAATCAGAATCAGATGAAAGACGAATACCATTTAGATCTAGATATCTAGTGAACATGTTCCATACTTCTTTCCATTCATTGTCCAGATATAATTCTTCAGCCGAATACCAATAGTGATGGGCATCCGATAAGGTATTGCGAGCCTGGGTGAGAGTTTTAATATCCAGATCTTCTAGCTAAGATCTCAGTCCATCAGGAAAGAGGTGAGAGGTAGGTATACTTATCATTGGATCAATGCCTATAAAAATATCATTTCCATTCCCAACCTGCCATGCGAGATAGCGCCCCATCTAGGGGATAGTCTGAATGAACCCCCTCCATATAGCAGAAACACCACGAGTACTAAACTTTTTTTCTTGGAGCCAAAAAACCACAGAGGCCTGCTTCAAATATTTGGTAGTGAGGAATCGATGCCAAAGACTATCACTGAAGAGGACCCTCCAGAAATTTTTGAGACGTAGGGAAATGCTGAACCAATGGAGATTCTTAATCCCCCACCCTTCATATTTCTTAGGCCAAGAGAGATCGGACCAACTTTCCAGGTGAAATCTGCAATTATTTCCTGAGGATCCCCACAAGAAAGCGAAGGTAATGCTCCTGAGCTTGTGCAGAATAGAAACCAGAATAGGGGCGAGACCCATCCAGTAAACTGGAATATTGGAGAGTACGGACTGTACCAGAATCAGCCTACCTCCCAGTGAGAGCATCTTGTGGGTCCAAAGACTGATTTTATTTTCAAATTTTTGTACCAGCCAGTTCCAATCCCTAGATCTGTATCCAAGGGGTTTGATGTGAAAACCAAGATAATTGAAGCTAGTATTGATAGGGGGCTTTTGATAAGGGATGAATTTGGAAAGGTTCAAGAGTTCCAAAGATGGTATATTGTTATGGAGGAATACATATTTTTCCAGACTGATAGACATTCCCGAAGCTTTGCAAAAAGTTTCAAGTATGACATCGAATGCTACCCATTCCTAAAGAGAACCAATGCCCATTAGAATAACATCATCCACAAAAAGAATATGAGTCACAGCAAGAGAGGGAGAAATCTGGATCCCTTGGATAAGTCCATGGTTCCGAGCATCAGTAATTAAAAGAATGAGACCTTCGATGACCAGGATGAAAAGCAGGGGTGATAGGGGACATCCTTGATGGATGCCCTGAGAAGCAGGGAAAAAATTTGAGGGGGTACCATTGATCAGAACAAAAAAGGTAGCCGAGGAGAGACAACCCAGAATCTAGTTGACAGTCTGAAGGGGAGCTCCGATCTGAATCAGAATGAGGCAGATAAAAGTCCAATTAACCCGATCAAAGGCTTTAATCAAATCGAGCTTGAGGATGAAAGCACAGAGGTTTTTAGATTTGATAGAGTGGAGTGATTCCTGTACAATTCCAATAGGTTCAATGATCTGGCGATTTTAGAGGAACCCATATTGTTCCTGTGAAATGCCAGAGTCCAGGAAGGGTTTGATTCTAACCGCAATAACTTTAGAGATTAATTTATATAGGAGATTGCACAAAGAGATGGGTCTAAAGTCAGCAAAGGTCTGGGGCTTGTCTCTTTTAGGTATCAGAGCAAGGAAGGTGGTGTTCAGAGACGTGGGAATGATTCCAGTGACTCTAGTGGATTCGACAGTAGATAGAAGTTCCCTTCCCAAAAGATTGAAAAAGTGCAAGTAGAACTCGACAGGCCAGCCATCCGGGCCTGGACGTCTATCTTTTTTAAAAGATTTTAGAGCTAGTTCGATTTCCCCAAGTGATACCTGACAGGTAAGATCAGTGGCTTTCACATCTGGAATCATCCTAGGATAAAGTAGGACTACCTTGAGTTGTTGGGATAAGCAGGTTCCTCTATTATCTTTGAAAATATTAGCAAAATGTACTTGTCCCAGTTCTTTGAGAGCAGTCTCATCCTCATAATTATTACCAGCCTCATCTGATAGAGACCAAATCGAATTCTGATTTCTCCGACCAGAAGCCAACATGTGAAAGTGTTTAGTATTTGAATCACCCTGTAGAGCCCATTTTGCTCTACTTTTCAATTGCCAAGTGAGAAGAAAATGATTCAAGATTAGTTTCCTTTCAGATCTGAGTTGGGCAAGTAGAGCCATGTCCTCCGAAGATAAAATGCCATTGGAAGAGCCAGAAAGGAGAGAGGTGATGTCCTGTTCAATTTTGTATATGTCATTATCAAGCCGGACCTGTTTGTCCTTGATCCATACTTTGGATTCATTTTTGAGAGTACAGAGGTTGTGTTGGAGAGATTCAAGATCCAAGATAGAGTCACCCAGGGGGAGGAGGGGCCACCTTGTCGATAACCAATCAGTGAAAGCAAGGTCCTTGAGCCAGGATCGGTTAAACTTGAAAGGGTAGTTAAAGGAGGCTCTTTGCTTGTTCCATTCCAAGACAATAGGGTAGTGGTCAGAAATATTCGAGCAATGAGTCCAGACCCTATGGATCCCAAAGGAGGGTATTAAGGAGCCTGAGATCAGAAATCTATCTATTCTTTTGCTTATACCCTCAGTTCCAGCACGGCCATTACGCCACGTAGGACTAGCACACTGAGGAGCTAGATCCATCAGGCCAAGAGAGTCAAATAGTGATAAGAAGTGGCTAGCGAGGGGATCTGGAGAAGATTTATGACCCCAAATCTCAGAAGAGTGCAATGTGAGGTTTAGGTCTCCACCAAGAATCAGGTTGGGAGAGCTGAGGAGCCCACTTCTATGAGCTTTTTCCCAGAAGGTTTCATGGTCTTTATAGGGGCCATATATATTGAGGACAATAATGGGATAGGAGAGTCCCCGGAAAGAATCCTGAATCAAGAGGCCAACACAATTTTGGTAGGATCGACATCTGACCTTGTGAGGATTCCAAGTCGATAGGAGACCACCTGAGAGGCCAGTGGCGCCAATTGCACAAAACTCCCAGGAGGGGAGAAGCTTGGAGAAAGCCAGTAAGGCAGGAAAAGAGCTACACATGGTTTCCTGGAGAAGAATCATATCCGAGCTAAGAGAGTTGAAGAGAGTACAGAGGCAGTGTAGTTTGGCCTTACCTCCAAGGCCCCTAACGTTGAGGGAGACTATCTTCATGGATCACCATGTAGGGGAGACAGTGCTCTAAGTCCCCGAGGAGGAAAGTTATGGGCAACATCTTTTAAGCGGAAAGAGAGAGGAATATAAGGGGGGGATGCAGAAGAGAGGTCCACCTGCGACTTACCCTTTTTTTCCTTTTTTTTTCCTGATCGTGACATTGGCGAAACGAATAGAGTTTAGGTGTAGTGTAGAAGGAGAGGTCAGAGTGGTGGCAGTGAAAATGGAGAGAGAGTGTTTGAGGGAAGGGTCGGAGAAAGAAGGGGAGGTAGTAGGGCTTATATGGGAGGGGGGTGTAAGGGGGATAACCCACGGGTTACCAATGGCGGAAACTCAACCAGCGAAGACAGCGAAGGAATAGGTAAAGCCTGAGAAGGTGAGGCCAGAGACGGAAGAAAAGACGAAGTCGAGGTTTGTATGGGAGTAGAGCAGTCCACATCCAAAGTAGGGATACAAGAAGTATGGGGACTCGAAACCGGAGAGATATATTCAACAAGAGAAGCTTCATCCGGGGGTGAGGAGGGTTGTGAGCCCAAATTTATACATGGAGTTCATAAGGAGTCTGGCTGAGATCTTTTAGTATGGGACAATATCAACCCATCAATAGCATCTAAATAAGAGGCCGAGACATAATCAGCTGGAATAGGAGATGCATTAAGTGTACCTGGAGAAGGGGCTGATAAAAAGGATTTTTTCAATGCCTCAGCTGTCAGGAGTACATCAAAGCCCGAATCAGCATCATCCGAGCAGAGAGAGTGACAATGGCGTCGAAGATGTCTGGTCTCATGACAGATACTACATCTGAATGGTACTCGAAGGTAATCAAGCTTCTGGATAAAAAGACGTTCCCCGCAAAGGATTTCCACTTTTGCAGGTAAGCCCAGGGATACATCCAACTCGACAAGTACTCGTGCAATCCTTTTATCAAATGCTAGGAGAAAGTCCGTCTCCACAGCCACAGATCGTCCAATAGAGCTAGCAATGCCTTCCAGCACGTTTTTATTCCACAGAGGGAATGGCAGATGTGGGAGCATAACCCATAAGTGGCGTTTTGAGATTCTTTCTCTGAGAGGATCGAATCGGGTGTGCCAGCAGTCAAGTACCAAGGAGCCAGCCCCCATGCGCCAGATTCCTTCCAGGATGCGGGTACAATGTGCCTTCTCAAGAAAGACAAATACTATCCATCCTCTAGATAATAAGCTAATTGTTGGGACATAGTCAATCAGGGGTTTCCAGTTAACAGTAGCCCACTCCACCCATGCCGATTTATTCATCCGAGCATACTCTAAACACCCAACCAGAGCACGGGAACAGAGAGAGGTTACTCTATCCATATAGATATCATGTCTGAGCACATAGCGGTAGTGCCCCTCCTGGGATTTAATACATTTTGTATTTCTCTTCCGGCGGAAGCGGGAGGAAGGAACCTGTTCAGACATTATCAAAGCCCTGAGAACTGAAACCCACCAGATAGGGGCCCCAAGTTATTAGTGTCCACCTCAGCAAATTCCCTAGAATGTAGCGAAGGGAGCCACGGGGGTCCAACACGTCCTTCTCAGAAGAAGGTTCAAAAAACCATACACCGTGCCTAGAAGCCGGGCCACTGAAACAAAGGTCAAACCCTTGGATTATCGACGACACCGGGAACAAAAGTCAGCCCAGTATCCCTAGTAATGATGAAAACCTAACCCTGGAGGGTAAGCTTAAACCCTTCAATCAGACCAAGTATCTCCCACCCGAAGCGAAGAGAGACGTTGGAGAGTGACCCCAGGTCAAGCCATGGAAACAGGGAGACTGATAACCACTGGGTAAGTGAAACCCTAACCCCCAAAATTTTGTGGGTTCCCAAGGTCAACCGCAAACCGTGCAAAAGGACAGCCAAACAAGAATATCTAGAAAAACAACGCAAATACCATGCATAGGTGGCAACACCCGACCAAAAACTGTGCAGTCAGCCAAGATGCGATATCCTTCCCATTTTTTTTATTATTATCTTGGTTGGTACTAGTCCCCCAGTAAAGGGGAGGGACTCCAAGAGGCTGTCCGCGCAAGACCACCCTGCAATTCGAAAAAAAACCAGACTCGAGACCAGACAAGAGTTGGATAGACATAGAAAACCCAAAGCCAAACTAAAAGAGAGCGGGTGAGTTCCGGAGCCGTAAAAGCCTGTGACAATCATCCCTGGCAGAAGATAAGGTGACGCCATGAGCAGCGCGCTCTGAAATGGCAGGCGTATACTAGGAGCAAACGAGGTTCGGCCTCATGCTTGCTCTCACTTGTTACTATTGTATTCCCTAAACACAAAAGAATATTACCAAGAGGCTAACTACAAGGTTGGTAGACTCTTCTTCTTAACAGAGGATCTCCCCCTTCACTTTGTTGATATATATTTAAGTGTGCCAAGTGGTGTATAAATACACATTTAAGTGTGTTCAAATCCTCAAATAGAGACAGACTTCAAAAAGGTAAGATGGTAAGTGATTTCATTTTTAATTTAAATTTGTTATTTGAATTTTTAATTTTGACTTTAAATTTATATTTTATTCAATCACTTTATTCAAAAACCACCCTACACTTAAGTCACACAATCACTTCTTATCATAGGGGTGTCTTTTAACCCACTAGGGCTTGCATGTATGCCTTTTCCACATCATTAAAGTTCATTGGGTGTCCACCATATCAAGGGTAAAATAAGTGTCCAAGTGCAATCATCACTTCTTAGGGTTTGCAAGTCTTTAGGTGTCCTTTTATCAACATATCAAAGATTCATACACATGAGCCACACCATTTTCACCAAGTGTGGGTTCAAGGGCCTTCATAAAGGTTTCATGACTTCATTAAGTCATCAATGACCATATCTTCATGTCACCTAACCATGTAAGTGCAAGTAGTGGGCTCCATGACCTTTGCAAGGCCATCAAGGTCTTCATCAGGGGTTCCAAGTCTTCATGGGTAATTAATGCTTCTCCAACCCATCTAGGGTTTCTCCAACGTCTACCAAGGCTTCAAGACCATCTCCAGGGTCTTCAATGTCTTCAGCAAGGTGGCGGCTTCAAGATTCATCCTTGTGGGTACAATGACCTTGTCAATTGGGTATAGGGTGCTTCAAGACACAAACCCACTCTCTAAGGCACTGTAGGTGGGACTTGGTCGCATCAATGACATCCTGTGGGGCCACTGCAAGTCCATGTTGGCATCAATGACAATTTAATCAACAATCTCCCCCTTTGTCATTGATGACAACAACTCATGCTCCCCTTTTGTCTACATACATCTCACTTTGTCTTCATCTCTCCCCCTTTGGCATCAATGGCAAAGGGTGTCCACATACATGTGTCTGAAATCTCTGATCACTACTCACTGCTCCCCCTGTCAATATGCATGATCCTAGGACCAGTCTGTATGCTTGGAGTAACCATCCTTTCTCCTGTGAGTTCATTCTACAGCCTCATGAACTCAAGGTGTGTTAAGGTCTTTGAGAGACCTTACACTTGGCTTGCCATATGGAAACCATCCTCCTTGCTTTGATCAACCTCTCCTATCTGCAACTGCTCGGTCTTCCTTATCCATACTTGCTTCTTAACATCCGTGCTTTGAGCATTTGATCCTTCATCTGTACTGGCTTTCCTTGATGAGATGTATAGTAAACTTCTCAAGGGTTGTTTCCAGTACTCCAATAATCTTGAGCTTTGTGCCCAAGGCCACTGCAGCTATAGCACCTCATCATATGACAATGTGCAGCAATGTGACCAACATTGTTGCATGTCCAACATCTGACTGAGCTGTTGGAACTTCCAACACTTCTTTGATCAACTTCATTTCTCCATGCTTGAGAGTGTCCCTGGCTGTAAGCATTTGATTTCTGATCTTCAAATCCTCTTGTTGATGTGTATGAAGGACTCCTTCTTGGTTGACTTCTTTTACTTGCACATTCTTGGGCTTTGTGGCCAAACCCACTGCAGGTGTAGCATCTCAATGTGTGACATGTGGCAGCAACATGTCCGACTTGATTACATGTCCAACATCTAACTGAGTCATTGGGGCTTCCAGCCCTTCTTATTCCATAGAATATACAATCCATAGCCTTATGACCAAAGTTAGAACAAAAATAACAATAACCATTGAATTCATATTCATACCTTGGACCTTGTTTCTTTCTTGGAGTTGAATCTTTGCTTTGAGGAATGAGGTCAACTTCTTGATGTGTTCTTGAACATTCGCCTTCCTTGTTATCATGCACAGGTACATAGGGAGTAGCTTTGGATTTTGATGGACCTGCTTTTGAAGTCTTCAGAGACCAAGTGTCATCTTCAGATTTTTCTTTGTTCTTCTTGTAACCAAGACCAGTTTTGTCGAGTGGATATCTTTGGCAATCTAAGATCTTATCTAGGACAATTGAACTGTCCTAGAACTTGACCAAGGATTCGTTCTTCTTACCTTCCTTCCTGAGACCAACTGCCTCCATTCCCAACTTCTGGACTGTCTCCTCCTTTTCTTCAAGCTGACTCTTCAGGATTTCTTCTTTCCTCTTGGCTTTTTCTAGCTGAGTTTTTAGATCAAGATTTGCCTCTCTTGCTTCTTCAAGTATTTTTGAATCTTTAACATGGTTCTTTTATTCTAGGGTTAGATCGATCAAATCAATCTTTAGCTTTTCTTTTTCTTCTTCCTTTGCCTTCAGCAATTTTATCCAACCTACTCCTTCATGCTTAAGTTTCTTAAGCAACTCCTTTAGCTCAACATTCTGCTTTTGGAGATTATCCATATAATCAAAGGTTGTCATCCTAAACATCTTGTAATCAGATTGATTAAGATCAACTTTGTTCAAGAACCAATCAGCTCTGAGATCTATGTTGCATACATAGTTTATAATTCTCTGTTTAGCTTTCAACATTGCTTCATCATCATCTGCAAGAACCTTCTCAATTTCATCACACAAGCTATCATAATCACAAGAGTTCATACCTTTACTGCAGTCTTCTTCTTGTTTGAGCTCTCCTGGGGGCTTGTCTTCTGATTCTTGATCTGTCTTTTCAGGTTTTGGTCTCGCCTTCTGATACTCACATTCCAACTTGAACCATAGGTCTTTTGCGGAAGTGTTCTCTCCTACACTTTCCTTCACTGAGCTGGGAAGTCCATCCAAGAGGAACTTCAAGGCTGTAGTGTTGTCCTTCTTTGCTTCCTTCTGTGCAGCTGTTTTTCCTTTCTTGTTTGATGGAGCGGGTGGATTGATAACAATTTCCCAAATATCAAACTTCTTCAGATACGCCTTCATTTTTCTCCTCCAACTGAAATAATTTGTAATATCAAGTATAGGCACGTCATTGCTTGCTGACTCTTTCTTTTCCTCCATTGTGTCTAAGGATCTCCTTCAAGCTTGCTAGGTTTATGAATAAGGCCGACTCTGATACCAATTGTTAGACACTGAGAGGGGGGGGTGAATCAGTGTAAAGCCAATTTTAGAACTTTTCTTAACTTGTCACAATTAGCTACCAATTCATCTCTCCACTATTCTACCATTTGCATAATCATTTCATAAACATATTTCACTTCATCATTCATATATCATAAGCATTTGAATCATCAAGAACCATAACACAAAAGAGCACAACACCATATAATTTGTAATCTTTTTGTATTAGTTTTGGTCTGGCTACAACCGTAAGGTAAAATCAGCACCTACTGATATGAAGAGCACCTACTTTGCATCCAGGACCCTGCCTGGTTTTCTTAGACCCTGCTAAGAAGGGTTTGAGGTATCCTAACCTCAAAAGCAAGACAAGCTTGCTTTTACAATTAAAGCTCACTATCACATCAACATCATATGTTTCTTCAATCTGTTCTGCTGTTGGTCAGTGCTACTGATCATCTGATCATCACTCTCAACAACACTGCTGCAACACACTTTTCAATCTTCTCTGTTCATCAACACGTGCTCTTCAATACTATCAAGTCATCAAGTCACATTGTCAATGTCTTTTGCTAACGGTATCACTGTCACACATACCATACTCATCATATCAATCTGCTTTGCTGCTGGTCCACTGCTCATGTTATATCAACATCATCAACAATTATATCAGGATGTATGCATCAAGTATGCATCATCATCATCAAGGTCTGATCACCAACAAGGTCTTTAACATCATCATAGGATATGCTTCATCAAAGTGCACAAGGCATGTTATCATCAAGGTTTGTATACATCCGAACATTCAATCACAAAAGTCTGCTCATCCCCAGACTTCAAGGTTCTCCTCTTGCTGAGACTTCAAGCTTAGTGAATCTACTATCACCCAATCATATAATGCTATCAAATATGCTTACAACAAACTACCCATGCCAATATACTATTCATCCATATATGCCAAACATCAAAAGAATTCATGAACTTTCTTGTCTATACACAAGTCTCAGATATTTTAGCACAATAAGTGGTCATTCTTTTAGTTGCCATACAAACGTTTTCCATTGTCTGGTTCACTTGGTTGCTGGTCATGTCTTCATCACAAGTAATCTCTGGGAAAGTATGGAACAGATCTGGGATTAAATCTTGCTATACACTGGAACCTTCCGCCTTCATGGATTGATGTTGTAGTAGCATGACATTTGAATGAGTTGGAATTTGAAATTTATTAGCTTTAGTCTGTATCTTGAATATAGAGATAAAATAAATTTATCAGACCATCCAATAGCTGGGATTGATAGATCTCCATAAATAAGTCGCTTAATGACTGTAGCAGTGGTTTGAAATTTCTAGTACCGTGAACTATAAATCTGTTGTAGATGAACACTATATAAATGCACACAATGAGTCTTGTAACAACTTGTAAACTCTTCAATACAACCTCAGGGCTCTCCTTACAGTAAATACATACGGGAATGGAAGTGTATATACTATGATGAAAAGTGTATGTTTTCCAAAACACCCAACAACAAAAAAATGGAGATATTCTGCGGGCCTCTACCTGATATCCAACAAAATGAGACAATAATACCCACAGTTCAAAAGAAATGTATTCAAGATACTAGCTCCTTGGAAGGACCACGATTTGGCTATAGCAGAGGGCATAGAAATTTTGGTGCACTAAAAATGTCAGCCCCTCCACACAGTCTGGGACAACGGAAATATACTGCTCCTTTCTTCCACGAGTTGACAGGGAGATCTACCTCTGCTAACACATCATTGTCCTATAGCAAACAGAGCTCGTGCATACAAAATCAAAATATGACAAACCCTAGTAGCACCACTTCAACTCTCTGACGGCATGTATGCCAAACTCACTGTTGGCTCTCTACCAAATTCTGTGGAAGAATTCGGACGGAAGAAATGAACTGTTCTTTCTTTGAAAATTCGGACTGTCACAAATTCCAACCTCAAAAAAAAAAAATTTGTAAAAGAAGAAATCGGTTATGCTTTTGTTCTTTGCTGCAATTTGGTTATCTCCCACAATCAACGAAAATATCAGTCCATAAACCAAGGAATACCTCAGTGACTGTATAAATTAGATTGCTGCTGTGTCTTTGTTCTTTTCCACACCAAACTGAAATTCAGAGCACTCTTTTCTTCAAGTAACACTTGCGGCTGCCACTAAGTCTGATCTACTGCTGTACATACCAAAATAAAATTAGAGATATTCTTCAGAGCTTTATGCTTCAATCTTCGTTGGTAAGAAAAAAAAAACCAAGACAAATCCAAAACCAGACCGTCACTCAACAAAAAGAGACGAAAAAAATATTTATTCTCTTTGTGAAAACTCGGTCTGTGGTTGCCTCAATCCACTCTTCTACACTACCTCAGTCCAAGCTCTGTGATTTTCCATATCTCTTGATACCTGAGTGATGATAAAAAAAAAAAAAACTCTTGTGAGCTGCTCGATTGCTCCCACGAAATTTCCAGTCAAACTGCCTCAGTCATTTGGTCACCGAAAAATAGCGAGCTTCTTCACTTCACTTTGTTGATATATATTTAAGTGTGCCAAGTGGTGTATAAATACACATTTAAGTGTGTTCAAATACTTAAATAAAGACCGACTTCAAAAAGGTAAGATGGTAAGTGATTCAATTTTTAATTTAAATTTGTTATTTGAATTTTTAATTTTGACTTTGAATTTTAATTTTATTAAATCACTTTATTCAAAAACCACCCTACACTTAAGTCACACAATCACTTCTTATCATAGGGGTGTCTTTTAACCCACTAGGGCTTGCATGTGTGCCTTTGCCTCATCATTAAAGTTCATAGGGTGTCCACCATATCAAGGGTAAAATAAGTGTCCAAGTGCCATTATCACTTCTTAGGGTTTGCAAGTCTTTAGGTGTCCTTTTATCAACATATCAAAGATTCATACACATGAGCCACACCATTTTCACCAAGTGTGGGTTCAAGGGCATTCATAAAGGTTTCATGACTTCATTAAGTCATCAATGACCATATCTTCATGTCACCTAACCATGTAAGTGCAAGTAGTGGGCTCCATGACCTTTGCAAGGCCATCAAGGTCTTCATTAGGGGTTCCAAGTCTTCATGGTTTCCAGACAGGGTGAGTGCCATTTTGAAGGTAGAAGATCCAAGGAACAAGAAGGAAGTACAGTCTTTCATTGGACAGGTAAATTTTTTGAGAAGATTCATTCCTATCTTTGCTGAGATTCTGATGAACATTACTAATATGCTGAGAAATGATCATGAAATAAAGTGGACAGTAGAAGCTAAGAAATATTTCAAAGATATAAAACAAGCCATTTCAGAAGCTCCTGTGTTAGTAAGTCCAGATTTTGATAAAGATTTTTTAGTATTCTCATATGCTTCAGAGCATACTGTGGCAGTTGTTTTGTTACAGAAGAATGATCAAGATGAAGAACATCCTATAGCATTTTTAAGTAAGATATTAAGAGATTGAGAATTAAAATATGATATAATGGAAAAACAAGCATATGCTTTGGTTAAGGCCTTAAAGGATTTCAGAATTTACATTCTCCATTCACATGTAATTGCATATGTTCCCAGCAGTGTGGTGAAGAGTATACTTACACAACCATATATGGAGGGGAGAAGAGCTAAATGGATTGCAATGCTTTTGGAATATGACATAGAAATTAAGCCCACAAAGTTGATTAAATGACATGGATTGGATAAAATGATGACAGATTCCCATTGTGATTCTCTGTAGCTAAATTATTTTACTAGTCAATCAAATCAGTTGGACACGGAAGTGCAGGTGATGCCTGATTTTTCTATCTCTCATTGGTATGCTGATATTGCTTATGTGTTGCAGAATTTTCAACCTCCTATAGGGTTAAGAAAAACTAGAGAAAGATTTGTGACACTGAAGGCTGCAAAATTCTGTATTAGAAATCAGCATCTTTATTGGAAGGATCCAGGTGGAGTATTACTAAACTGTGTTTTGGAAAATGAAGCTCAGCAAATAGCAAAGGAGTTCCATGAAGGAGATTGCGGGGGGCATCATTCTTAGGTAACTGCAAATAAAATTCTAAGAGCAGAATTTTATTGGCCTTCATTGTTTTCAGATGTGTATAAAGAAATCTCCAGATGTCATTAGTGCCAAATTTTTTATGGAAAGAGGAAAGTGGTTTCATTCCCTCTCAACCCTATATCAGTAGAAGCACCTTTCCAGTAGTGGGGGCTGGATTTCATTGGGGAAATAAATCCAAACTCCTCAGGACAACATAAGTGGATTTTAACAACAACTGATTATTTTACAAAGTGGATTGAAGAAATACCCACTAGAAGAGCTACAAAGGTAGTGATAATGGATTTTCTGGATAATAACATTTTAGCAAGATTTGGTTGTCCTAAGATGATTGTAATAGATAATGCACCTGCTTTTAAGTCCAAGAAGATGATTAATTTCTGCCATAAGTATCATATAAGTCTAAATCATTCTACTGCATATTATCCACAGGGTAATGTGCTGGCAGAATCCTCTAACAAAAGTTTGGTGAGGATAATTAAGAAGCCGTTGGAAGAGAATAAAAGAGCATGGGATACAAAGCTGAAATATGCTTTATGGGCTGACAATTTCAGCACAAAGAGGGCTATTAGAATGTCACCATTCCAATTGGTGTATGGAGCTGAAGTGATTTTTCTAGCATCTCTAGGAGTACCAGTTATGAAATTGTTGCAGGACCAGCAGGATGAGCCTAATCATATGAAAAGAAGAATACACTAGATTATTGAACTAAATGAACTGAGGGATAAAGCATATGATAAGGTACAGATACATCAGGAGAAGATGAAGAATACTTTTGACAAAAAAATAAAAGAGGACATTTTCTAGATTGATGACTTGGTGTTAAAATGGTATGCTCCACATGAAGACAAAGAAAAGCATGGTAAGTTTGATCATTTATGGGTGGGTCCATACATCATTGTAGCACACAAGGGCAACAATGCTTTTATTTTACAGTATTAAGATGGGTCATAGTATGAAGGAGGCCCAGTGAATGGGATATTTCTGAAGCATTACTTGCAATAAGGGGGAGGAGTTTTATGTATTATAGTGCAAATATTTTTACTTTCAATCAGTACAGATGGTAAGCCAGAAGATTTGAAGCCCACATAGAAGACCCTAAGATCAGAAGAGGTAACCATTTCCAGTTTCTATTTTCTTCCAAAAAGACAAAACAAAATAAAAAGACTTAGTTTGTTAATGGATTTGGCAACTGGTCTACAGGGTTCTTTGCTACCTCACTGGGAGGATAGCATCCCTAGTGGAGCCAGTTGTTAGCACCATATTTGGAAAATTTTGGATTATTGAAAGTTTTGGGAAATGACCTTATTTGAAAATGTTATGAAGGCGCCCTTTAAGTTAACAGGGGTGCATGAATCATTCGTAGTGCGTCGTGGGATGATGAAAGGGTTTGGATCCACGGTGGTGGATCGTTCTACCTTTTGGAATAAGCAGCAACGAAAATGAGGTAAAGAGTGTCATGAATCGACGGTTCAAATTCAGGAGGGTGAAGATCAACGGTGAAAAAACATTTCACGGATTGGAGATGCAAGGTAGAATACATTTTTTGGATTTGCAATGTTAAATGGGAGCAATGTTGGAGTGTTGAGATTTATCCAAAGCTAGATCAACGTCGCTAAATCATTCAGCGCGGTGAACATGCCTGGACAAAGAAGCTTTTTCAAATCATAGAATGAGTTAAAAGGGTGGAAATATCAGATGGTGGAGATGAGAGCAGAGATAGATCTGCGGTTTGGAATGATTCCATAGATTGAACTAGCGCAGACAAAGGATTTCAATCCGCGGAAAGTAGTCTGGGCCGCAAAGATTGACAGTTGTGACGAGAGATCAAGCTTAATCAATGGATAAGAAGCATTCTGTGATCAAAAGTTGCTCACTCAATCAGGTGAAAAGGGATTGGCAGAATTTTAAAGTTCTCAATGTTGAATGGTCCTGGTGAAGGTAGTTTAGAGATCGATTGTTGATGTTGATTTCCCCAAGTCAAGCTGTGTAGGTTGATAGTGTTGAGTTTTGGTATGAAGATTTGGCATAACGAAGGATTAGATTGCAAAGATGAACATACCTACGGTACATATTGCACGGAGAAGCACGAGGGTTATGAAACATAAAAAACTATAAAAACATCTACGTGGAGTCAAAAGATTTGTTTTTTCTGAGCTTTGGAATTGGCAAATACTCTGATTGCATGCAGAGTGCCAGCATGGACAAATCAGAGAACTATGTGAAGTGACGAGGTAGGCAATTTCAAACCTTCTGAGTATTTCTGGAATGGATAGAATGGACGATACATAGGTAATAGAAGTAGCATATAATGAGGAAGTAGGGGTTTCTTATCAGAGGGATGAGAAGAGTTTTGAAGATAAAAATGTTGAAATTGCTGATACTATCCTAAGGAATGAGACAATTGAAACAACTAAGAATAGGTTGAAGGTTCTTAACGACCAGGGTAACGATACCCGTGGTGTTTTTAAATCCTTATTTTACTTTTTCTATGTCAACCAAACCCCTAACTACCCTGATTTTGTCGAATGGTGCGTAAGTAATTATTCTGAAACCGAAGGAGTCATAATGGATAGGATTAAGTCTAAAATCCCGTGCCCTATTGATGACCCCGCCATTCACAAATCCCAAGCTGTTCCACATGAGTTTGTTCAGTTGTCCCAGGAATACAAAGAGGAGATTATCATTCAATTTTTCCATGAGTCTGCAGTTGAAATTAAGGAGGCATTTATGAAATCATGTTCCAAACCTGATGGTGAGATCCTAAGTTTGTCCTATCCAATTGACCTGGATCTTTTTAATGAAGAAGTTCAATCCTGTGTAACTCTTGCCAGTCGATTTCTCGGTTTAGATACTAATGGCTATGTCACAGAGCTATTGTTGAGTCAGTTGTTTGTCTTGAGTACTTGTCCTATTGAACATGAACTTCCAGGATAGTCCTTTCATACATGCTGCCTTAAATTTGATGATTTTCTAGTTGAAAACATTCGTTCTCAGCTAGTTAACTTCCATGATACCATGATTTTCCGATATCAGTCTTTCTTACTGAGGATGTTTTTGTCACACCATGAAGACTACTTTCAGTCTCTTGAGCGGGTGCTCACAGATGAAATGACCATGAATTATAGCAAATTTATGAATTATTTGATGGACAAAGTTTACAACTTATTCTTTCAAGAAAGACTGCCTAGGGTGTTTCTAGAAATGAAGGAAATACTGCATCTCTCCCTTAGAAAAATGGTAGGAGATTGGTTCTTTGCAGAGGCAGAAACTATTATAAGGTTGTATGGATTTGTGCACCAACCCTATGTTCTCCCAACTTTCCTGACAGTCAGGATTTTCTCTTTGGAATTTCTTAGACAAAAGCTTATAGTAGAAGAAGAACACGTCCTAATCTTCAGGAAGAGTTTAGACATGAAATTTCCCTGGGAGGCAGGGCCATATGTTGTAAAAAGTAGGTCTGCCTTGCCAGTAATTGATAATATGCTTAAGAGTATGGGGTTTCCTTTGGGAGTTGCAATCAATTATGATCCTCATCAGGTGATTTCAAAGAGGAGACATGCAAACAACAATAAACCTTTTGAGCAAATAGAAGTAGCTGGACTCAGGGAGGCAACGAATTGGGAGGATTATCCAAATTAGGCCCCAGATAATGTCTGCATGGAAATGGATTCTGTGTCTTCCTTACCTGGAAATAATTCTCCTCCCATGGATCTCTCTGATGTAGTTGCAGCTGCTGGAAATATTTCATCTTTAATAAGATTTTTAGAAAATACCAAGAAGAGAGAGCATTCAGAGCCCACAGACACTGAAGAAGTGGACACTGCCAGTACGCCTAAGAGACAGAAAGTTGAACAAGAAAATAAAATGGTGCATGTGAAGAATAGCATTCTGAAAGGGCAGGTGAAGAAGAGCAATGTAAAGGGAAAACATACATAAGAAGAGTCCAAAGCAACTGGGTTATAGCTTCAGGAGTATGTATTTGATGGACAAACTCCAAACAAGTATGGATCTAAAGAACATTGGTTGAACACTTATAGAGAAGGTTGATAAACGTTTGATGAGACAGTCAAATTATACGAGAAGGTAAAACAATTTTCCAAGCCAGATGCAACATTGAAAGCTGTAAGGGATCATGTTAACGATACCCTAAGTATGGCAATGACTATGGGTAATAAAGTATCTGAAGTAAATGTGAACTTAGGAAATATTCCCACTACAGATATGATACACCTCAACAGAGAAACCGGTGATATCTTAAATACAAGATTGTTGAAAGCTAGAATATAGGTGTCCAAGCTGGAGTCAAATAAAAAGAAGACTCGGGACCTTCTAAGGAAGGAGATGGTTGAAAACAAGGCCCTTAGGATTAAAATCAAGAAATTGCAGGATGATTTACTAAAAGGTGAAGGGCATTCAGACCAAGGAGGAGCAACTCAAAAGATGCTAGATGAAAAAGAAAAAGAGGTTTAGATACTGAGCTAACTAATTGCGAAGCCAAGCGTTTGAAGCTTGAGGAGAAAGAGAAACAATGGGAGAAGGAGGCTAAGTTGCTAAAGGAAAGTGAAGAGCTATCTTGCCTTTGTGTTAAAATTTCCACACAGAAAGTTTCGTTATCTATATTTCACATCTTGACTCCATAGCCCAATGGTCCTCTGTTCAGTTTCAACCAATCTTACAAACTATACACATTTTTGCTTGTACACATATGGCCTTGTTAATATTTTGTGAGAGATCCCTCTCAGAAGAGAAGAGAGCCAGTTTTCTCTTCAAAAGTGGTTTTGATATTACCTGGTGATAAGCCTTCACAATATTTAGTAAATTTCCAGTGCTAACACTACCAACAAAGGAAACTAAGTAATATATCCCTTCTTAGAAGAATACTTGGGGTACCTCTTCCCTTCTAATCAAACAATCAGTTGAAAAAACCAACCAAGCAAAGAATCTAGAAGATGTTGATATTTTTATTGACCTTGAGGGGTTTTTGAACAAGGTTACTTACCATGTTTCATCAGTTAAGTTGATCAATCTTCCCTTCGGGAAGGAAAAGGTACTACAATTTTATGAGGTTGATTCATGCCCCAAACCTAAGGTTTCCCCTCCCTTTTTTGTCTCAAAACATTATTGAAATAGATCACAAGCAAGACACAATTAATGACCCTCCCATTATTCTACAAGTACCATTTATAAGAGGAAGAATGGGGGTCATCAACCCTTTTATATCATGTTATAGTTAAAAGGAATGCTCTTACACAATTGTATGCTTGACTCTTGGGACATCAATGAGAATTATTCCTCTTAAAGTTATTAAATTCTAGGACTACAAGTTAGTACACCATATAGAAGAGTATGTGGTATTGATTCTAGTTAGGTCTAGGTTCATTGTCTAAACAAAAACATTAAGGACAACCTTTTCATTTGTACCGATGTATCTACATTAGTGGATGAGATGTTCATTGATTTTTCTTCAATGTATGGGATGCTGCTATGTTGGAAGTGGTCTGTTGGGATTGGAGGCCATATACAAATGGATCTATCGTATTCCTCCATTCCCAATGCTAAATTCCAGATGGATAGGATCTATATAGAGTCATTTTATGACTACCATCTAGAAGACATTAAAGAAGGGTTGTATAAGACACTCTATTTTGATGAACCTATTTCAAATGGGATGTTTATGGTCATGAATTCTCTTAGGAGAGATTCTTTTGATGATCCTGAGAGGGATGATAGGGGAAAGGATCTAATGCACATTGAAGGATAGACTACTTATGAAATGGGATCTACTAGTAGGGAGTCTAGTTTTGAATATGTTGGTGGAGTGAACCCCGCTTCTCGTCTATATGACATTTTGTATGGGGAGTTGGATAGTGTTGCTAGTTCTTCATCCAATATGAACCCAAAAGATAATCATGTGAACCCCTTCGTTTCCATGTGATGCAAATTCGCCTCAACAACTGCAATTCAGAGCACACAATAGAATCACAGAGTAGATAAACATAGACAAAATAATCAAAACAAGGGATGGAGGTCTCTAAAATTCTCAAATTAATTCATTAAAATCAGAAAAATTTCATTTACAGTATGTTGAATAGAATTTTTCTTCTTGTCTCAGTCTCAAGTGTTTTACACTTACACATAATGGTTTAAAAACGTAAATCATTTTCTTCTTTGTTGGTGGATATCCTCTCGGTCGCTTCTCCCTCTCCGTATTTCCTTTGTTATACTTATTTTTGGAGAACAAAGGTCTCTAAACTTCTCAAATTAATTCACTAAAATAAAATAAAAAAATCATTTACATTATGTTCTATACAATTTTTCTGCTAGTAGCAGACTCAAGTGGCTTACAATTACACATAATGGCTTAATCATTTTCTTCTTTGACGGTGGATATCTTCTCAGTGGATTATCCCTCTCCTTATGCCCTTAGTTCTGGGATCCCTATATATTTTATCTTTCTATAACTTTCCCAATATTTCTCCATTGCCTCAGCTAAAATATTATACTATATGCACGATCCTTCCACATTAATGTTTGATCTCTTAAAACTAAATGAACCTTCAAACTTTAGCATGGATCCTTCAATCCTAACCTCCAAAGCATATAATGAAATCATCCCTTGGATTCAACAATAAATTATGTTTATCCAACAATAAATCTCAGCAATGGACCTTCTTTAGCTGTTCATCCCTGAGCTCCATCGATGTCATGCCATCACCATTTCTATGTGGTCTCTTCTAACCATTTCTTATTTGGAAAACTTGATGTGTACTCATTGCATTGTTCCTTTATGATGGGATCTACTTCTAACTTCCTACATGTATCGCATTGTGATATCGCGCTGATGCTCCTGCAACATTTTTAAATGTTTGCACCTTGGAAACTTCAAATTCCAATCATCGATTTTATATTTTTCACTGCACCCATAGAATTCCCAGTGTGTTGCACCTTCATAATCCCTGATTTTCCATCACCACTTTTCAACCCTGCAACACATTTAGTCCAACTTTAATCAAGTAGCTTAGATTCAATTTGGGACTTTATTAAACAACTGTCATGCTCCCGCATTAGTTCTTCTCGGATATAAAGAAATAAATGAACCTTTGTTCAACAAATGATGGGATTTGATCGTTCACAGTTTTTCTTCACAAATCCATGTGGCGTCTTTGACGCTTTTATCCTTCAGTGGACTAAGTACTCCTTATTCTTCTTGTTCCTAGTGCATCTCATTGTACTCTCATCTGAAATTTCTTCAACTTCATCTTCTTTCCACTCTAATATCTACTCTTTCCAATCTACCATGAAATTAGCATCTACCTTTGCAATTCCTTCATAATACTCTTATAGGTATGCAACATTAAAAATAGGTGAAATATCCATTCCTTAAATAAGTTCCAACATAGAAGCATTATCATATACTTTATTCAATATTTTACGAGGCTCGATTTTCTTCATCTTTAGCTTGGTATATGTTCAGTATATGTTCCTCGTGGGAACCTTTCTTTCCTCAAGTGTGAAAACACTAGATATCCTTCTTCAAACGCTTTTTCCTTCCTCTTTAATTCAACCCTCTACTTACAACCTTTATTTCTCTTCTACAATTGACCTTAGACGTGGTGATGAATTTTTTTCATATGCTCAACAAGTGGCTCTACATCTACACTTTTTGGTACTACCATTGGCAATGGTGTCAAGTCCACAACTCCTTTAGGTGATATACCATTCATAGTATGAAATGGCATTTTACCTATTGATCTTTCATAGAATTATTATATGCAAATTCAACTTGTGCTAGGATATTTTCCCACTTTCTTGGTTTATATTCTTTCAAGCATCTAAACATGTTTCTAAGGCTTCAATTCATAAACCCTATTTGATCTTATGTCTATGGATGATATGCAGAACTAAACTGCAATCTAGTATCCACATTCTTCCATAGAGTCCTCTAGAAATGTCGCATGAATTTACTCTCTCTATATATGAAGTCATAAATGCACATCCTCCATTCTTTCGGTTTCTTGGGTGCAAGTACAAATGGTATTGTACAAATACTCAAACTTTCCCTAATCAATCCCCTTTCTAATATATCTTGAACTTGTCGGTTCAACTCCTTATTCTCCATCAGTGTCATCCTATGTGGTTCCTTGTTTAGAAAACTTGAAACTAGAATAAGATTAATTTTATGGGATATACTCTTAAAGGGAGGTAATCCATTGTTGGGTCTTGTAATGGCCCCTTTTTTACCACACCCATTATATCTTTTTTCCTTGTCCTACTTCATTTCTACACACCAGACATATTTTTCCTCACATTGAACTTAAATCTTTACATGTATGATTAATTGTTGTTTTATTCTATTAAGCCTAAGATTGTTATGGTTAGAACTCTATCTCTTGAATTGTGCTAATATGTCTTGATTTTATAAATATAGTTCAATCCTTGAGGAACACAGGTGTAGCATCCTGCTTAGCCTGGAGAAGAAATAAATATTTGGTACCAGTTGTTACTCTTCAGTCCCAGTTCCATATGTTGAGTGGAAACAGTGATAATCACCCCATGTGGTAGCTGCAACAACGCGCCGCTACTTAGGGCATAGCTACAATAGACAATGTATCTTCCATTTAATTGGTTCTGATCGATCCATTAATGACCGTAGCAACAATACTCCCTATATTCCCTATCTTCATTCAATTTCACTCACAGCCGTAACAGCTCATTGTAACAAGGAAGCCTGGAGATCGTAGATGTTCATGGATGCCCGATATTAGTGGGTGAGGTTTATGATGTTCATGTATAAATATGGGGAGGAAATATGAGCCTGGGGTAGGTTAATTATTATCAGATTGTGTAAGTTGTGACAGAGAGTTGTAACTGTAATTCACCATTTTAATACAAGGAGAAGGCCCTTCTTCATATTTCTGCGTCTTAACTTGTGTTAGTCCTGGCGTCTCTATTCGAAGGATGAACCCGCCTTCTCATAGAGATTTCTGAGTTAATTAGATGCTTTGATTATTTATGTTGTGTGGTGTGGAGATTACAGTAGATGCATTTACAATTAGCTGCAACCATAATGGCTGATCATTGTGTTTCCTTTGATAGTTAATGTTTGCATTCTTATTAAGCTGCAACTGTGTGGTGTGAGAGTCAACTGTGTAGGGTAGTTTCTATTATGTGTGTGCCAATAACTGTTACAGTCAAGCTTAGCGCTAGTTCCTTTTAGTTACTTATCTTTCTCAGGTTTGCTAATTTAGTCATGTTATGGTTTGGAGTTTGTTTGGTTCAATTACTGTTGTGTTCAATTCTTGGATTAGTTGAATTAAACATGTTATGATTGATTCACCTATAGTTTGATACTGTAGGATATAACTTTTTACAAATTAAGTATAGTGATCTATTCTTAGATTTGTTATTGTTGGATTGACGTTGTAGGAAGGTAATTGCATTTCTAAATCCTTAGATGAGT
The DNA here is from genome assembly GCA_001517045.1 of Pseudotsuga menziesii. Classification (NCBI taxonomy): domain Eukaryota; kingdom Viridiplantae; phylum Streptophyta; class Pinopsida; order Pinales; family Pinaceae; genus Pseudotsuga; species Pseudotsuga menziesii. The sequence goes on along the minus strand of LPNX010728827.1, from coordinate 177,548 downwards.
AAATTAGATTATTTTTATCCATGAGAAGAGTTTGACTGAGCAGATAGGTAGGACAGTCATATTTCATTTATTCAACTAGCTACTTAAGTGTTTATGCATAGATTGTGCTAATTATATTTGAAACAAAAATAATTCCCTAGGTTGACAATTCATATTGAGCATTATGTGTGTTAGTTGTATTTAATTAGCATATAGGGTGACCAACATTTTGGCGTCGTTGCCGGGGAATATAATTGTAGACACAGTAGTAGTTGCATTTATTCATTTTTATTCATTAGTTTTTAAGCTTCCATGATTTTTGGGTTGTATGAATACAAGGAGAGTACATCGTGATATTCCCAGAACCCCCAAAACTCCCAGAACTCCCAAGAATACTAACTTTGTAGGTGGTCGAGGTCGTGGCAGCAGTATAGCCTTGAAAATGAGAACATTCATTAACGATTTAGTTGCTAGAGATAATTATTATACTAGAGCTTGCCATCAGGGAAAATCATCTGTCAGAAGAAGCTCAGTTACTCCTAGGGTGGAAGCATCAGCTTCCACGGTGGAGAGAATAGGAGAAGTTGCGACACCATCTAATGTCTCTACAGACGAAGATAGATCCAGTGTTGTGGGAGTAGGTGAGCCACTGGTGGTTTACCACATTGACGGGAAGGATGTTACAAAGGAGGAGTGGGAAAATCAGAGGAAGCAAAGACAGGAGGAGGCAGAGGAAAACATGAATAACGTACGTGACCCTGATGATCATGAAGGAGGAGTAGGTGATAACCATCACGATGATGGAGACCCTCCACATGAGGATATCGTTGCCACACTTTAGTTCCACATTCTACAACTAATTGGTCAGACCCCCAATAAGAACATCTCACCATCAATATTACCATGCTTTCATGAGAAAGACACAGAGGATCTAGATGAGTTTTTTTTCAAATTTGACATCCTCTGTTGCAGCTACGATTACACGTTCAGTGAACAAAAGTTAAAAATTTTCCCTTCTAATTTGAAGAACAACACTCTATGATGGTTTATGAGCCTGGGTGGTGAGATTGTCACCACCTGGGAACAAATGAAACAGGTGTTCCTTGGAAAATACCAGGAATATTGTAACACTAAAGACAAAAGAGAAGAATTGTTTAAGATGGTACAGATAGATGAAGAAAGTCCAGAGCAATTCGTTGAGAGACTTATGTATAATGTACATAGGGTAGGAAAAACTGACATGGGGTTAGATGTGCTCAAAATTATCCTACTTCGTGGGATTAGAGAAGATTTCCTAGACATGTTGAATTTGTTGGGAAAGGGGGATATTTCAAAAGAACCCTTTGATAAGAATGTCAACTTATGTCAAAGATATTTGAGAGGATCCTCCAGAGCCAACAAATGAGACAAAGGAATAGAATGAGATGTATTCAATAGAACACAAAAGTCATCTAATGGAGGAGCCACTCGGGCAGAAATAGGCACCCTTCTTGAAAATTTTAAGACAGAAATGATGAGCTCCATCTCCTCAGAAATGGACATCCTGAGAGCGAAGCAGAAGCAAGCAGTAGAAGATTTGACACTTGGCATATTCTGTGCCAGACGCATGAAGAAGCACCCACTAAAGGAATTCCCACTTGACAAGGTGGAAGTATTCCAACTCTATGAATTAAATCATGGTACTAAGGAATGTCCTTCACTACCCCAAGTTAAGGCTGTTTTGCAAGCATCTACTCCTAATGTGGAGCAAGCTTACTTCATTGCTCAAAAGAAGCCTTGGAAGCCTCGAAATGAAGGTATGAATACAAACTCATTACCTTTTTGGAATAATATGAATAACATGAATACACAATTCCCTTCACATTATTCTAACAATCAATGGCATCCATCTCAAACTTTTATGCAGAATTCTAACTCTTGGTCACCTTGGACACAAGAATCAAACGAACAAACTTCTTGGTCTCCTGGTTGGAGAAAATCCCATCCAGGAAATTAGTTTCCTCATAACCAACCACCTCATCAACAATACCCTCCTCAGCAATACCCTCACCAACAGTACCAGCAGTTGTAGTTGCAACTCCAAAACAATGTTGCACCAATGAACATGCAAATACGAACACAAATTCTTGTCCAACCTAACCCTAACCCAAATAATAAAGAAGTTCATCAATTTGAGACTGCCAACATGTCTTCTTACTCCATTACCTCAGTTCCCTTCAATGACATACTCTTACGATTAGGGAGGGTAGTGGAGCCCTTAGTCATTGAAGATGTTCCATCTTCTGTAACTAGAGAAAGAATGAATCAGCACTACCCATCTAATACAACAATCCCCATCATTGAGGATGCTCATAATCCTACTGAGATACCGACTAAAACACAGGAAGAAACACTCATTGAAAAACAACCTACACAACTACTTAGAGAACCGCCATATCTTGAGCGATTGACACTACAGAAGACAGTGGAACAACCTCTGTTTAAACTCTTAGGAGAATTAAAGAACTTATATGTCAAAATTCCACTGTTACAAGCCCTTCATGACGTTCCCATCTATTCCAAAACAGTCAGAGATGTGTAAGAAAACCAGGAAGAAAGCCCAGGGATCCTCCCACTATCCATGCAATAGGAAGACTTTCTGAATTAATAATGGGAAAAAATCTCTTGGCCAAGTATGATGATCCTGGAAACCCTACTGTTACAATACACATTGGAACCACTCAGATACTGAATGTTTTGGTAGATTTAGGCACAACTATCAATGTTATGACCATTGAAACTATGAGAAAACTTGAGCTCACTAATCTTCGACCAACCCCTACTATCCTAGAACTTGCTGATATGTCCACAATCAAAACCGAGGGAATCCTTGATGACATCATTTTCTCAGTTTATTCTTGGGAGTACCTTGTGGACTTCCTGGTTTTACAATCGAAGTCATAGCTAGGGGGGCATCCGCTGATCTTGGGAAGATGTTGGTTAGCCACAACATATGCTTACATCAGTTGTTGGTCAGGGTCTATGACTATCTCATATGGGACTGATACAAAATGCATGGCCTTTATACCCTCTAGCTCGACCCAGCTTAGAAATTGAAACTCCACTGTGGATGGAGTTGGAGGAGGAAGAAGGCGTTCAACTATTGTTAATGATAGGGAAATACTTAAACTTCAAGGATGAAACAAAGGACGATACTATCAATAGTTTCATCAGTAAGCCCACATCTGTCAACAAACATGTTTACCAGATCCTAAATAGTACTTTAGGTGAAGAAGACTAAGAAAATATAACAGAGGAGACCCTAGTTAGTGATGCCAACATAATTCTAGTACTTAAAAACTCGAAAAGCATTCCAGTTTAGATAGAGCCAAGAAAAACACTGAACATTAATCCGAATCTTGCTCCTGATGAGCTAGAACACCTGATCACTCTGTTGAAACAACAAAAAGGAGATTTTGCTTTGGAGTACACTGACATGAAGGGCATCCCTTCTAATCTGTGCACCCATCACATTTACATTAAAGCGACTCTTGGCCTATGTGCCAACCACAACGAAGGATGAACCCTAACTTGAGGGATATAGTGAAAGAAGAATTCCAAAAACTCTTCAAAGAAGGGTTTATATACCCAATCTCAGACAACGAGTGGGTTTCTCCACTCGTGATAGTGCCGAAAAAATGGGAAGTGGAGAGTATGCATAGACTATAGGGAGTTGAACAAAGCAACGCAGAAAGACCATTTTCCCTTACCTTTTATTGGTCAGTACTTGATACCTTGTTTGTGAAGAAGTTTTTTCCTTTCTGGATGGGTTCAATGGTTACAATCAAATCCATAGTGCTCCTGAGGACCAAGATAACACCACTTTCATCTGTCACTGTGGTACCTTTGCATACAGGGTACTTCCCTTTGGTTTGTGTAATGCACCTGCCACCTTTCAGAGAGATGTGATTGGGATATTTTCTGAGATGGTTAACTACAACATAGGATTTTTTATGGACGACATTACCCCATATGGTAGTAGCTTTGAGGAAGCACTAAAAAATTAGAAAAGGTTTTGGTACACTGGGAACAAACCCAACTATCTTTGAGCACTGAAAATTGCCATATGATTTTGAGAGAGGGTGTAGTTCTTGGGCACTTCATCTCTGCTGATGGTATCCAGGTATACCCATCCAAAATTAGGGTAATTGAAAACATACCCACTCCTAGAACACAAAAAGAGGTATCTAGCTTCTTAGGGCATGATGGTTATTACAGAATATTTGTAGAAAACTTTTCCAAGCTACCTTCTCCTTTATTTACTATATTGATGAAGGATGTACAGTTTGATTGGAATGATGCATTCCAAACAACGTTTACTGAACTTAAGAAGAGGTTGTCTACAACTCCTATCTTAAGGGGGGCCAATTGGGCTCTTCCACATTTCCTCAGATGCCTCTGACACTTCCTTTGAAGCATTGTTGGGACAATAGGAAGTTCATGCCCAATATGCAATTTACTATATCAGTAAAAAATTGACCCCTTCTAAACTCAATTACACTGTTACAGAAAAGGAATTTCTGGCCATTGTTTATTCCATCAATAAATTCATACACTATATTATGGGATACCCCACTTTTGTGCCCATTGACCATTCAACCATTAAGTACTTAATGAATGAACCTATCACTAATGCTAGAGTAACTAGATGGCTGTTACTGTTACAAGAATTTGACATTGCAATTATTGAAAGACCAGGGAAGGAAAACATTGTTGTTGACTTTTTATCTCAACTTACTAACAATGATAACATTTTAACAGTCAAAGATTCCTTCCATGATGAACATTTGTTTTCAGTTTCAACTCATTCCCCTTGGTACGCAGATGTTGCTAACTATTTGGCTACAGGAAAGCTTCTAGCACATTTGTCAAAGAGAGAAAAGAGAAAAATTATACAACAGAGTGCCAGGTACTGTTGGATAGACATACATATTTTCTACACATGTCTTGATATTGAGATTAGAAGATGTGTAAGGGAGGATGAAATTTTCAGTATCTTAGAGGCTTGCCACGATGAGCCCCGTGGGGGACATTTTGCTGACAAACAAACAGGTCATAAGGTATTATGAATGGGCTATTATTGGGCAACATTTTTCAGGGATACAAGGAAATATGTTCAGGCTTGTGATAGTTACGAAAGGACGAGCCAACCAAACAGACTAAATGAGATGCCTCTTCAAACACAACTGGTGGTTGAACCTTTTGAGAGATGGGCCCTGGATTTTGTAGGGCCTATCAACCCCTCCTCGAAGTATAAAGTTTACATCTTAGTTTGCACCGATTATATGATAAAATGGGTGGAGGTTGTAGCTTTGGTCAAGGCCAATGATCAGGATGTAATAGATTTCTTATATGGATAAATATTCACCGTTTTGGAGTACCCAAGGAGATAGTTACAGATGGAGGACTGTAGTTTGTGTCCCACAAATTGGAAGCTCTGTTACAGAAATATCACATTCATCACATGATATCCTCACCTTATTATCCACAAGACAATGGCCACGTGGAAAGTACCAACAAGGTAATTGAGGCCATCCTCACAAAAATAGTCAGAAGCCATCGCAGAGACTGGGCTGACATACTTGCAAAGGCATTGTGGGCATACCGCACCAAATGGCACAAGACTACGGGCTTCTCCCCATACGAATTGGTGTACGATAAGAACATTGTATTTGCTATTGAATTTGCAATTAAAACTTTAAAGACAGCGACAGAGGCAAACTTAGACTTGACATAATCTCAGAGGAACGGATTGGATCAGTTAAATGAACTAGATGAGAAACGCACAGTTGTTGTGCATCAGACATCGTTAAGGAGACTGGGCCTTATTGTATGATTCAAGATCCAAGAGAGACTTTAAAGGTAAGCTGCGTACAAGATGGTTGGGACCCTACCAAATAGAAAAAGTATTTGACAATGGCACAGTCTGTCGAGTTACTATTGATGAAGAATAGATGCCATTATTGGCTAATGGTCACAGGTTGCGATTGTATCATAAGTTGATTTCAAATGATGCATTCATTTCGCGTTTTGTAGTTGATCCAGATTATCAGTTAATGCAAGGGCAGGAATTTTTTCCTGCTCTTGTGAATTCTTAAAGAACACTAAAATTTCCACACATGAATCTGTACATAAATAAAATTGTTGTTTCGTTTTATTTCTATTTTATTTTTCTTTTACGCTTTATTAGTTTTATTTTGAAGAATGTGTACTTGAATCTATTTGAGGAGCGATGATCACGAATGGGCCAGCGGTTGCGAGTGCCTTCTCTTATTTTCCTATCATCAATAACTCCTTAATGAAGATGAACAGTTTAGCAGCAACAACTAATCAGCTGAAGACTTTCCTATTTTTCCATTTTTCACAGTTGTGACTCTACCAGACTTGCCCCATTTTCCAGCTGCGAATCCGCCAAACTTCGCCCATTTCCATTTTTTGCAGCTGCGACTTCACCAAATTTCTCCTATTTCTCTATTTTCGCAGCTGTGACTCTGCAAGACTTATCCTATTTTCCAGTTGCGACTACACCAAATGCCACCTATTCATCTATTTTCGCAGCTGTGACTCTGCCATATTTGTCCTATTTTCCAGCTGTGACTCCGCCAAATTACTCATGTTCCTCTATTTTCGCAGCTGTGACTCTACCATATTTTCCCTATTTTCCAGCTGCGACCCCGCCAAATTTCTCCTATTCCTCTATTTTTGCAGCTGAGACTCCTCCCGATTTGTCCATAGATCAGCTGCGATTCTACTATATTTTTCCTATCCTTCCTATCTTCGTAGCTGTGAATCCTATAGAATTATCCATAAAATAGTTGCGACTCCTCCAGATTTGTCCATAAATCTCGCTGCCAGCGACAGCTCCAACTATAGTTCCGCCAAGAATGAAAAGACAGCTAGTGATTTGCTGCGAGTGTGACCAACTTGGATGTACTTGCTGATCAAAGAAGTGGGGGGTAAGATCATAATCGAACATGCACAATTATGTTTCAATTGATGGCTATGATGACACACTAAACCATTATGGAAAGTCATGACTCATCTTATATTGCGAAGGTACGGATTCTCACCATTTACATGATTAGGCGTAAATTGGATTTGACAAAAGTAATTATGCTTTGTCTTTTATACCCGTCAACAAACCCGTACTCATTTAACTGTCAATCAACATGTCTGAATTTGTACTTGGCTCATTACACGACCATCACTTTTTTCCTAATTTGTGCCAAATCTTTCCAATTATTCCTGTATCATAACTGTATTAAATTTCCTAAAATATCGAATCCCAAACTTGGCTGTTCATTGAAAGTTCTTGTGTTGCAACTTCGACATCTGGACCTGTGATCTCTTGATTCAATATCAGACTAAGAAGGAGAGTTGATATGGGTATAGAATCTTGACATGAACCTGTGGATACAGGGTCTCTGCGTAGGAATGTAGAGGTTTTTTCCATTTTTGAAGCGGCTGGATGGACTGAGTATTTTCAACACCTAAATGGATTTCATACAGAAACAGATTTGTAATTCTCCCTCAATTTGACAGACATCCATTCAGAAGTAATAGGTATGGGAATATAAGTCACAAAATAAATTATGGTTGAGGTGACTGGTTTACCTCAAGTAGGAAGGACCTGGTTTGGATGAAAAACCCATAATGCAGCTGTAGTGCAGGATTTTCTTGCAGCTGGTGAACAGGTTCGTCAAGGAAGGCGTGGGATAGCACTACCCAGTGCCTCATCCTTGAAAGGAAGTGGCAGTCTTCCTGAAGAAATATATCACCTGTGAAGGTAGGTAACAAACTGTCTACTACTCTGAATTTCCCTTATTATCTCATCTCCGCCATGGGAATCTACTCAATATGCCATTTTATTTGTTAAAAATCCCACATTATAGGGCAGGGTTTATAAGAACAACCTGACACCCACTTGCTTCTCTTACCAACCATGGCCTAGTTAAACTACTGATCTTAAGGGCCTTAGTACAGCAGAACTGAACTTGGGCACAAATTATTGCTCGGCTTGGGATAATTCAGGAACCTGCACAATTGGGTGATGTTGAAATAGAGGAGCAAGATAAGGAACCTGCACAGTTGGGGGTGTTGAGATAGAAGAGGAGGGCCATAGTCCCTCAAATTCAATTGGGGGGAGGAGGAAGAATTGGAGGAGGTTGTAACATAAACAAGCACTATAGAGGGAGTGGTTATTATGGAAGCTTCAGTAGCAGAAGTTGAGACTGGAGCATCGTTAGATGCTGCGAAAGTGGAAGTTGAGGCTGTCAAAGCTACAATGGCAGAAGAGAATGTGGATACCATTAAATCCTCCCCTAAGTTGGGGGGGAATTTAATTGAAGAATAAATTGTGGTGGCAGAGATAAGAGAAGATGATAGATTGGGAAATATTCCTTCTATACCAGTTGCATAATTAGAAACCCCTGTACCACACAGAAGAAGAAGAAGATCAAAAGAGGAAGGTCAGTCATCATGGCAGGTGAAGAGAAGGAGAACCAGGTCTGTCACAATGGTAGGAGTGGTGCTGGAAAAATGGGCGAACATTGAAGAAAATATTGAATTTCCCATTTTGACACCCCAGTCAAACGCTGCTCCACAAGAACTTGCTACAGAAGAACCTCAAATTGAGGGTATTTTGTATGAGAATGGACTACTGGAAGAGGAAGTTCAAATGCTTTGAAGGGAACTAGAAAATTGGAAAGAAGCATGTAAAAAGCAGGTGGAGAAAATACTAAATACATTGGTGGAGGCAGCAAATCATTTGGAGGGTTCACCTCCCGTGGAGGAAAGTGAAGAACATGAAAAAATGGTATGTCCAGAGTCTGGTGAAATTTTTAATCAGTCAGGATATAAAGTCACAGTGTGAGCATTTGTTGCACAAAAACCTGCATAGACAATTGAAGAAGAGAAAGAAGTGCCTGCAGAGGAGCCAAAGGATCAAAATGAACTAGGGGAAGATAAACAAATGCAATCACAACCTTTTGGGGATACCAAAGTATTCTTGGATCAGTCTCATTTTTTAGGGGACATTGAAGTCACTCAAAAGAAACCTCAGTAGTTGGAAGAAATTGGAAAAGGGGATGTTGTTACACAATAACCAACATCCTCAAAAATTCTTGTTGAGACTGCCATTCAATTGGAAGAAAATGAGCCAAAGATAGATACAATCCCTTGCTAGAACCTAGAGGATCTCGATGAGACTCCAAGACAGTCTCAAGACACAGAATTAGGCCAGGAAGAATCTCAACAGGAAGAGGATGATGTTACACAAGAACCAGCATCCCCAAAATTATCTATCGAGAGTGCAACACAAACTGAAGTTGTTAGGGATGGGATTCAGAAGAGGGATGTCGTCACACAAGAACCAACATCCCCAAAATTGTTTGTTGAAGTAGCTACACAGACAGAGACTGTTGCAGTGTTGATGGAAGGGGATTTTGTCACACAAGAACAAGCATCCCCAAAATTGTTTATTGATGCAGTTATACAGACAGAAACTACTGCAACATTGATGAAAGAGGAAGCTATTACACTGCCAATTCAAAGTGAGAATCCTGAGACATCTGGTGATAATATAGGAATGCAAATTCGTCAAGAAATTGTTTTAGGTTCTGATAATGAGAAAGATACATATCTCTCACTGTTGAAGCTGGAAGTGAGGAAGTGGAAAGATCATGCTGAACGGTGTCAAGAGGGAATGGTTCCCCTTTTTGAGTACATAAAAACTATCAGAGAATTGAGGGAGAAATTGGAAGAGGATTTAACTTTCCAAAGGTTTTGATGGGAGGAGGTGAAAAAAGAGTTGAAGGAATTGAAGACATTCAAATCCATGGAGAAAGAAAAATATCAAATGTACGCTCTCTCGGGAATTAATGATTTCTAGAGATCCATCTCCCTCCTATCCGGTGTTCTTGTATGAAAAAATGACTCTGTTTAAATTAAAAGCCTTAAAGGAGGGGAGACCTTATCAATTGACACCCTCTACCCAATTCTTGGATACCTTTGTGGAGAGCAGCTTCAATGAATAGAATTTGTTTTGTGAACTCTATTTGCATGAGATGGCTTGTCCCATGGAGATTCACCCTAAACCCTGCTCCTTGCCTTGGAGATGTTCAGTTGAGAGCCTTTTCCTATTTTGTTAATAATCATGTATAGTGGGAAAATTATTTTTTCAGATAATTTCTCAGAATGAGGCCCGCTCCAATCTGTGGATTAGGAGTGAACCTCAATCTCCTCGGTTTCTCCTTACGCTCCATGGAAGGAGGCTTGTATCTCCTATGAAGAATCATCAGTTGAGGGAACTACAATAAAATTTTATCTCCACCTGTGTTGACCACATCTCCAAACAACAACATCTTTCCCTGAAAGGCAGTAAGCATAGGTGGCAGACTTCTTCTTCAACTTTAAAGAAAAGGGACCCTTATTGTTTCAAGAATTTTAAACAGGATCTCCCTAGGGTGGAAGGATATGTTGACTGCATGAAGAAGTGTGGAGTTCACTGGCTGAGAATCAAATATAAGTTTCCACTCATATGGTGGCCAGCAAGGCCATACAGTGATGATTTTACACTAAATAAGGCAGAGGAGAAGTAGTGTTGGAAATACTGGGTTGCTTATTATAAGGGATATCTAGATGGAGGTGAACTACCTGAAAGCTCCTACAATTTTTCCTCTCTCCATGAAAGAGGCCCATATTTCCTCTCTCCATGAATAGTGGAAGTTGTTGCATGAGGACATGGAACTGGATAGTTGGGGGAGATGTTGGTTCTTGTAATAGCCCCTTTTTTACTACACGCATTATATCTTTTTGCCTTGTCCTAGTTCATTTCTACACACCAGGTAGATGTTTTTCCTCACATTGAGCTTAAACCTTTACAAGTGTGATTAATTGTTGTTGTATTCTATTAATGCCTAACATTGTCATGGTTAGAATTGTGTCTCTTGAATTGTGCTAATATGTCTTGGTTTTATAAAGATATTTCAAGCCTTGAGGAACACATGTGTAGCGGCCTGCTTAGTCTGGAGAAGGTCTGGAGAAGGAAGGAATATTTGGCACCAGCTGTTACTCTTGAGTCCCAGTTCCTTATGCTAAGTGGAAACAGTAATCATCTCCCCCACGTGGTAGTTGTAACAGTGCGCCACTACTCAAGGAAGCTACAACAGACAAGTTTTCTTCCATTTAATTGGTTTCGATTGATCCATTAACGGTCAGAGCAACAATACTCCCTATATTCCCTATCTTCATTCAATTTCACTCACAACCATATCAGCTTGTTGTAACAAGGAAGCCTGAAGATTGTAGATCTTCATGGCTGGCCGATATTAGTGGGTGAGGTTTATGTTTCTCATGCATAAATATGGGGAGGCGATCTAAGCCTGGGGTTGGTTAATTATTATCAGAATGTGACAAAGAGCTGTAACTGTAATTCACCATTTTAATACAAGGATCGAGATTCTTCATATTTTTGCGTCTTAACTTGTGTTAGTCTCGATGTCTATGTGCGAAGGCTGGGCCTGCCTTCCCACAGAGATTGCCGAGTTAATTAGAAGCTTTGATTATTTATGTTGTGTGGTGTGGAGATTACAATAGATGCATTTATAGTTTGCTGCAACAGTAATGGTTGATCATTGTGTTTCCTTTTATAGTTAATGTTTACATTCTTATTAAGTTGCAATTGTGTGATGTGACAGTCGATTGTGTAGGATAGTTTCTATTTTGTGTGTGCCAATATCTGTTATAGTCAAGCTTAGCTCTCGTTCCTTTCAGTTACTCATCTTTCTCAGGTTTGCTAATTTAGTTAGATTATGGTTTGGAGTTTGTTTGGTTCAATTACTGTTGTTTTCAATTCTTATATTAGTTGAATTAAACAGGTTATGATTAATTCACTTATAGTATGATACTGTATGATTTAACTTCTTTCAAAAGTAAGTCTATTTATCTATTCTTAGATTTTGTTATTGCGGGATTGATGTTGTAGGAAGGTAATTGCATTTCTGAATTCTTGTTGGATAAATTAGATTAGTTTTATCCATGAGAATATTTTGACTGAGTAGATAGGTAGGACAATCATCTTTCATTTAATCAATCAGCTACTTAAGTGTTTATGCATAGATTGTGCTAATTATCTTTGAAACAAAAAGACTTCCCTGGGTTGACAATTCATATTGAGCATTTTGTGTGTTATCTGTAATTAATTAGCATATAGAGTGACCAACATCCATTCGAAATATACACTAAGATAATTTAGTTGAATTTTGTCAACATTTCCCAACCTCCACATGAACATATTCCTTCTACACCTTTGTACTAAGTCCTTTTAGCATGTCTGTAAAACAACAATTCACTGTATTTTATTCCTTTACGAATTATTTGGATAAACACAACATGATTATTTTCCCAAAATAGTTACTAGTGCTACCCGTATCACTTCTAGTCTCCTTCAAGAGTAGCATTCTAGTTTTCTTACCACCATTTTTCACCAAAATAATTTTCTTGTATCCATGATAAATCATATTCTTGTCATGTTTCTAAGGCAGTCCCAACAATTAATCATTAGCGTTCATGGGAATTACATCACACATCACGCTATCATAATGATTGCAAATTTTAAAATTCATCAAACATTGTTGGGATTCAGTGACATGGTGCTTTTTTTGCAACCATGAGACCCTATAGATTTGTGGTTGCGATCTACATTTCAATTTCAATTTATTTACAACCTCATTAGAGACTAAATTCTATGTGCTTCTTCCATTCACAATTAGATAGCAAGACTTGCCTCCAATTCTGCACATGGTCTTGAAAATCGATTTCTTTGATCCAGTTCCTCCTCTAGTTGGTTAGAGGGAATTAACATTGTTATATTGGTCATCAGGTTTCCTCCATCTTTCAGTTGAGCTTCATCAACGCTATCTCCAACTATCAAACCGGTAGTACTTTATCTTAATTGGTGACATGTCTTCTACTCTCTTTCTTTCTCACAACATGTTGGTTTTTATTACATTCATATGCCGTATGTCTAAGTGTCTAACATTTGTATAATCAAACAACAATAGGTGTCTTTTTCCCATGCCTCTTTCTCTAACCTTCTCAATCCTTCTCCATCGACTCAACTAGAAACTTCCACTAACTTCATGAGACTTCCCCATTAATGTCTGATCTATTCAAAATAAATAACATTCAAAATTTGGTCTTGATCCTTTGATCCTAGACTCCAAATCATATTATTAAATAATCCCATGGATCTTCCAATAACTCTTATGTCTATCCTACAATAAATCTCAATAATGGCCATTGACTAACACATCATCCATGAACTCCATCGGTGTTGCACCAACTTCATCTCTTCGTGGCCTCTTCTAACCATTTTTTGTTTGGAAACCCTAATGTGTAGTTTTTTCACTTCTCTTATCTGTAGGATCTACTTCTGATTTCTTTCCTATGCCTTGATGCATTGACGTGTCGATGATCCCATGGAATTAAAATCTATTTTCACCTTGGTAAATCATTGAATTCCAATCACTGATTTTATTTTCATCATCATGACTGTGGTGTTCCCAATACGTTGCACCTTTGTTATCCTTGATTTTCCATTGACACTTTTCAACCCCACAACACAATTAGTCCTCCTTCGATCGGAAAAATTAAATTCAATATGGGACTTAATTAGATGGTTGCGATGCTCTTGCATCATTATGGTTCCTTATGTGTAATTTTTGAGTAGTCCATCATGTAGTTTGGAAGAAGAAGAAGAGAGACATACTTTTTCTACAACCCTTTCTATTTGGGATCTAAGATCCTCAAGTAATTTAATCTCTAGCTCCAGCCCATGTGATATTGTGAGAGTTCCTATCTCATCTTCTAAAGAAGTTCCTTTGCTTGGTGATAAATTTGAGCCAGTTGGTTCGAATGGTATGATAAAAAACCAAAGTCAAAACCCTCGTCTATGTACATCCGCTAAAATATTAGTAAATCATTTTATATCTCAGGATCCACCTAGGGAGGACTTTCAGTTGGTCATCATTACTAACTCTAAGGATTATGAGGACAAGCCTTATTGTCCTTATCAAATGAACATGATGAATGAATAAGAGAAAATTATTTATAGTACGCTTTTGTTAGCTAGGAACTCCTCGATGGGAGAAGATGTGAGGAGGCATAGATCCCCAAGTGAGTGGATTAATGATTCTCTTCATAATGATGCACATGGTGAAGAATATTACTTGGAACTAATTGACTGTTATTTAAGATCACAATAAAATTTTTATAACTTTCATTCCTTTCTTTCAGCTATGTCTTATATATCGAGAACTGATGATTGGTTTGTGACAGGAGTATCATTATTTATTTTGTAGGTTTTTTGGTTGTTGATGTTTATTATGGATGAAAGATTCTGTGGTTCTCAATCACTCTCTCCCTAAGATAACTTGCCCCCAATAGAGCCAGATGTTGTACAACCATTTGTATGGCGTGTTATACCATGTAACATACTCGACCCCAAAACTAAGGCCAAGGATACCAACAAACCAAGGGAAGGTTTACATGGGTAAATTCATAGAGGAATAAGTTTTATAAGGCTATCCCATAATTTCATCAATCCAATTAAAATAAACATTCAACCTTTAAAAATAATTGCAACATTTTAAAAATACAGTTAAGATCTTCCCAAAAGCTCATGCAAATGCAAGACCATGCAAGCATGAAATTAAATCAGATTTGCATGCCTATTAAACTTGGACCTAAACATTATTTAAACATTCACTGGTTACCATAATTATCCCATAAATCAGATTTACGAATTCCCTTGCAAACAATCACGATTCAGAATTATCAACGGATAAACTATTAAAATTAAGACACTTCCGTAAATCCAATCTATGGCACTTTATTTAATAGTTTTGCATTAATTATCATATCATATATGAAGGTAACATATAAATCCATTCAATAATGAATAACAACATGTACAAAGTATCCATATACAACCACTAACTCATACATAAAATCAGATCTAAAATTAGTGTGTAAATACACAACCAGATCATTTGATAAGCATCTGATTCCCTACAAAACCAACTGTGAGCCCAAAATAAAAGCATATAAGCCTATGGTGACACTATAAAGACACCAATGGTGCACTATAATGGTAAGTTACAACCATAAACATGCATAAACCAACAAATCTTTCAAAACAATCAAAACAATTCAATTTCCAAATGGAAACTAGTCAATTAACAACTGAATTTGTAACTAATTCCTTCGATGGGATTAAATAGAAATTCCATCAATTCCTAAGGCTCAATAAATATATAAATGGGAAAATATCATGATAATATACATACATACACCATCAGTTAATCAGAACTATAGAGAAACTATCCATTCATTCCAATTTTCTGGGAGGAAAACTCATTTTCTAGCAGTCGAAACTCGATAATTTCATTTGTAGAATCATATAATATATATGCTCAATCACGTAGGGAAAAATAGTAGGTTAATATATAACAAATAGCACATGAATAAATATATTTCAAGTTGGCATCAAGATTAGATCTCAAAATCAAGGAGAATACACCAATTTCGAAGTAGAGTCATCATATCTGCATCTAAACATTGATACATCTACCATGCACATCACCAATAAATAGTTCAGATATGGAAACAATCGAAACATCATATTAATATATGAATTCACATCAAATAAGTCACTTATCTTATTAATGTGCAACTAGCATCAACCGGTCCATGTACCACCCAGCCTTAGGCACTACCAAGCAAAATCCTCTTGGATAGGACAACCTCGAGATGAGGCCACATATCAACAAGCAGAGGTGAACTCAATAATAGTTCAAAATATCAGTTTGAGAAGCCACAAATCTATTCCTAACCACCCACTTTATCCTCCACCCACTACCAGGAGAAATGTTAATCCCTTCACCACCCAGGTCCCTCAGGACATTACCGTTAACCACCAGGATGTATGTGCAAGTCCAAGACGAAGAAAAGCAGTGGAAATAGAGTAACTATCCCATAGTTTACTAGGATTACTTCAAACACAACACAATATCACAGTGATATAAGCACACAATTCACACATAGCAAAGTCTACATGGCTTACCAATCTCTTAGAAAGAATGACATATTAACGACCAATCCACTTCCTAAGGAGATCAACCAAGGATTTATATACCAAAAGAGGAAATTCAAACACAAGGAGTTCAATTACAACCAAGGTAATCCAACTTGATTCAACTGAAGGGGCTAACTCAATCACAAGAGGCTAACTCGAATTTCAAGGAAGGTGACTCTAAACCACACAACCCAACTCCAACTCATGTGGGGACACATCATCCGTGAAGAGGAACTCAAATAAGTGAGGTGAGGAATTACACAAACCAAGGCATCTTCCAAGAATAACAAAAAGGAGTCATAATGAAGGAGTTACACTTATCACATGCACTAGCTAAAAATAGTTAGTGAGGGCTCCTTTGTGCAAGTGTGGGTTACAAAACCAAGTGTAACCTCCTAAAATGGAGTTACAAAACCACTAAATGGGCACATTTATCAAGTGGAACCCATCAAGCCAAGTATAAGGTGTCAAAATAACTCAAAAGGCCAAAATAATTAAAACTTGGGTCTGTTGTACAATGTTTAGGTGACCATCAACTAATAAAGTCACCAAAGCATAAATACATACTAGGATAAACAAACTTATTCCAACAAGTTCTAAAGTGCTAGGAATGTCCTCATTCCTCACACTATGGATCAAGGCCTCTCATACTCTTTTAGCGGTCCCTATTATGCTAGTTGTTTTTATTAATGAATTATTTACAAAAAATAATATTGTCTTTCAGTCCTTAAAGACCCTTGTCCCAACACCTAGTGCCACAATAACACATAGGGTATTACATTCTCCTCCCCTTAAACAATGCATCATCCCCGATGCATATTAAGTACATGCATTTACAAAAGGATAACATGCATTCCCATACATGCCTAACAAATATAACATTTTTCAAACTCTCACAGACATGCCCATACATGCCTTAGAAACATAATATCTTTCTAATCAGAATACTTCCCACTACCACCTACTTTCCTATATGTCTCCACTTCCCAAGGAATAACTTAGAATAGTAAAGTGGACTCAAGGAAGCAAGCGCCAATCTTTAATCCCCATTGCAGGGCCTTCAAACCTCATTACAAGGCCTTCAATCTTCATCAAAGATGCATCCACCTAAAATACATATTTCATTCACTCATATGATTAACATCAGGTATAAAAATATGTGATACATGATATAAAGATGTTCTTCTATAAATATACTTTCTTCACATTGAAACAACCACATGGTTAGCATCATATATATATAACTAATCACAACTTTCAAGAAAAAAATATGACATAAATTCTAACTATATATAGTTCAACGTAAATACCACTTTCAAGAAAAAAAAAATTCTAACTAATCGCACGAAATAAATTCCATGAAATCACAATATGACATAAATTCCTTCCTAATCCATTTCACTCTACTTAACATATGATGCATGAAGTACATCAAAGGTACATGAAATCAAACACTTGGAATGCATCTACCCTAACACATTCTAATCAATTCAAATTCAAATTCGATCATACATTCTACATGTACTCTAAGTTACTTGAAATGCATAAAAGATTCATGAATTGCATTATATACATACTCTACCAAGATACATGAGATGCATTACACATGTTTTCCAATCAGCCATGCACATGAAATGCACTAATGAGTTCAACCAATCTCATGAAGTGCCTCGAGTATACCAACCAATATGAAGTGCATCAAGTATTCAACCAAGTTCATGAAGTGCATGAAGTATCTCAACCAATATGAAGTGCCTCAATTATCTCAACCAAGTTCATAGAGTGTATCAAGTATCTTAGCCATGGCAATGAAGTGCATCAAGTATACCGACCAATATGAAGTGCATCAAGTATCTCAACCAAGTTCATGAAGTGCATCAAGTATACCAAACAATATGAAGTGCATCAAGTATATCAACCAAGTTCAAGAAGTACATTCTATCCAATCAATCCCATTCATACTCTTTACCAAAAATTACATGGAATACTATCAAGATACTTTTACAACAAGATGCATTAAATATTACTATGATACTCTACAAGGATGCCTTTTAACAAAGATCACAAAGATAACTTCTCTAATAAGATCATCAAGGTACTTTTCTAAGAAAGATCATAAAGAATATTTTATAACAAATATCATAAAGATCATAGGAAAAATTTCATGCACTTTAAAGCAACATGCAAGCAAACTCATAGGCAACAGTCCAAAATTAGAAATGAAATATCAAATCAAATATGCAATTACCAATGCACCTTATTATTTACCATGTAATAACTAATTACTACCGATAATGCAATTTTCAAGTTCATTCTAATGCATTCCCTTCCAATGTGTATATTATTCAACAATTATGCAACTTTCCAATCATAATAGCGCATAATAATTATATAAGTACCTGTAAATCAATCATACATCAAGAATCATTTCAATATTAATTAATTCACTGCATACTCAAGCAAGCCTTTCAAGATCATCCTAAACATATGAATGCAATATATGTATATGGATTAGGGATCTACCCCTCATTTCCATAATTACTCGATACACTATGCATGCACATTCATAGCTAATGCGTATGCATAACCAACACATAACATGTAGGAATAATCCTTGCAATTACCAATCAATAATTATTCCATGCACAATACTCACGGTAAGAGAGGCAATGCACAATGGACAAGCATTGACCAATCAAGTCACTAAATAGTAAAAGAGGCAATGCACAGTAACAAGCATCGACCAATCGAGTCATCAAACAACAAAAGAGGTGATTCACAAGAATTGGTCAATCAAATCATTGAATAGTAAAAGAGGCAATGCATATTAAACAAGCATTGGCCAATCAGATTACTAGACAATAAAAGAGGCAATGAAAAGTGAACATGCATCGATCAATCAATCTAATGAACATTAGATATGCAATTCATAGTGCCTACCAATCAATCTATTCAGTAGTAAATATGTAAAATTAATTTAATTCTAAAGCATATAATAAACTGATCATTAATATCTTAACTTATGAAATTAAAAAGTATGATACAACCAAACTGATATTTGAAGTGAGGCTTATGAATCTTAAATTAACATAAGGGGGTTTAATTTCTTTCTCAAAGCACAATTATAATCTTCAATGCACATAAACATTAAAAAGATGTAAGTATGTAACATGTCCAATAGTCTTAGAGTTGGAACCTAAGCTCTGGTACTAGTTCGGAGACACCAAAAAACCAAGGGAAGGTTGAAATGGTTCAATGCATAGTGGAATAATTTTTATAAGGCTAGGCCATACTGTCATCAAGACAATTTAAATAAACATTCAACCTTTAAAAGTAAATTACAACATTTTAAAAATATGGTTAAGATCTTCCCAAAAACTCATGCAGATGTAAGACTGACACACGCACGAAATTAAACCATATTTTCATTCCTATTAATATTGGAAATAATAATTATTTAAGCATTCACAAGCGACCATAATCATCCCAATAACATTTACAAATCATATTTGTGAATTCCCTTGCAAACAAACACAATTTAGAATTATCAATAGATAAACTATGCAAATTAAGACACTTCCGTAAATCCAATCTATGGCACTTTCTTTAACAAATTTT
Source organism: Pseudotsuga menziesii (assembly GCA_001517045.1). Taxonomy (NCBI): domain Eukaryota; kingdom Viridiplantae; phylum Streptophyta; class Pinopsida; order Pinales; family Pinaceae; genus Pseudotsuga; species Pseudotsuga menziesii. The sequence continues at coordinate 157,777 of LPNX010728827.1, read as the reverse complement.
CACTATTTATCATATCATATATGAAACTAACGTATACAACCATTCAATAATGAATAACACCATGTACAAAGTATCAATCTACAACCACTTTCTCATACAGAAAATCAAATCTACAATTAGTTTGTAAATACATAACCAGATCATCTGATATGCATCTGATTCTGTGAAAAACCAATAGTGAGCCAAAAATAAAAGAATATAATCCTACGGTGGAACTTAAAAATCCACCAAGGGTTCACCATCATGATCAGGTACATCCATAAACATGCATCAACCAATAGGTCTTTGAAAGCAGTCAAAACAATCCAATTTCCAAACTGAAACTAGTCAATTAATAGTTGAATCCGAAATTAATTCATTTGGAAGGATTAAACAAAGATTTCATGAATTCGATAGGATCACTACAGAAATAAAGGGTTAAATATTGTGATAATATATATCCATACAACATCAGATAACCAGACTTCAAAGAAACTATCCATTCATTCCAAATTTCTAATAGAAAAACTCATTTTCTAGAAGTTAAATCTCAATAATTTCATCTGTAGAATTATATAATATATCTACTAAGTCATGGATGGCACACTTGTAGGTTAATATACAGAAAAAAACACATGAATTAACATATTTCAATCTTCCATCGATATCAGATCTCAAAATCAAGGAGAATACACTAGTTTCTAAGTAGTTAAGCCATCATATCTACATCCAAACATCGATACATCTACCATGCACATCAACAGTAAACAATTCATTTATGGAAACATCATATAAACATATGAATTCAAATAAAATAAGTCACTTATATTATTAATGTACAATTTGCATCAACCGGTCCACGTACAACTTAGCCTTAAGCACTGCCAAGCTAAATCCTCTTGGACAAACCACCCCTAAGCAGAGGCCACAGATCTACTAGTAGAGGTGCACTCAAGAATAGCTCAAAATATAAGTATGAGAGGACACAACTCTATTCCTCACCACCAAATTTATCCTCCACCCCACTACTAGGTGCAATGATAAACCCTAAGCCCAATACCAGGTCCCCTAGGACATCGCCATTCACCATCAGGATTTGTGTGCATGTCCAATATGGAGACAGAAATGGACACACATGAACTATACTAGATTTGCCTAGGATTATTTCAAACTCCAACATAATATCATAGTACTCCAAGGACACAATTCACACACATAGTAGAGCCCACAAGGATTACCAAGCTCACAAACTTACCAAGATCTTAGCAAGAATGGAATGATTAACAACCAACCCCCTTCCCAAGGAGATCAACGAAGGATTTATAGACCAAAGGAGGAAATTCAAACCCAAGGACATCAATTAGAAACAAGGTAATCCAACTTGAGTCAACCAAAGGGATTAACTCAACCACAAGAGGTTAACTCGAATCCTACCTTAGTAACTTGAATTTCAATGAGGCTGACTCCAAACCACCCAAGCCAACTTCAACTTATGTGGGGACACGCCATCCATGAAGAGGAAATCAAATTAGTGAGGGGAGGAGTTACACAAACCAAGGCATATTCCCAAAATAGCAAAAAGAAGTCATAATGAATGAGGAGTTACACTTTTCACGTGCATTAGCTAAAAATAGCCAGTGAGGGCGCCTTTATGCGAGTGGGGGTTACAAAACCAAGTGTATCCTCCCAAAAATGAGTTACAAACCACTAAAGGGGAAAATTTATCAAGTGGAACTCATAAGTCCAAGCATAAGGTGTCAAAATAACTCCAAAGGCCAAAATAATCAAAAGTTGGGTCCGCTGTAACAATGTTTGGGTGACCATCAACTAATAAAGTCACCAAAGCATAAATACAGACTAGGATAAACAAAGTTAGTCTAACGAGTTCTAAACTACTAGGAATGTCCCCATTCCCCCTCAGTTGTGGATCATGGCCTCCCATACTCTTTTAGTGTTCCTATTGTGCCAGTTGTTTTTATTAATTAATTATTTACAAAAAAAATAACAACTTTCGGTCCTTAAAGACCATTGTCCTGGCACCTAGTACTACAATAATACAAAAATTATACAAATTACATATTTCCAAGGCTTAACACACGGGATATTACATATCCTCATTTTTGCTAAAGCATATCAGGGTTGGATCAGTTTTGTTGAGTAGGGTGGTGTTGCAAAGCATTGATGCCTTGAGATTTTTGAGCTTGGGTATTGGTTTCCACTTGTATTATGCCTTTTGATGGATCCTTGTATTTCAATTTTATATCAGGTGCATGCCTAGAGGATATTATTTATGGAATATAAGGTTTGTATTGACTGACTAACTAGTTGTAAATTTTATTTTACACTTGTAATCTTCTGATAAGTATGGTGAGTGGGACTTTTATATAACATGGCATTTAGAAGTAATCTCTATTTTTTATGCATACATTTATTTGGCATAGTCTCTGGATCATTGCATGGATCATATACCTTCTCTTGGTTCCATATTTTGGCCATTTCCACCTATCATCCATTCTACCCTTAATTATTGAACAAAATCATTGATATAGATTAAAATAAGGACCTCCCATTCTATGACCACTTTATTAGGATGGCCTACATGTTTTCGCTTGGTGTCTCAGCTCTTATGTGTGCAACAAAATTATATGAATTCTTAGCTTCTTTGGTATATTACCCTCGATGTTTGGTTCTAAACCTAGGAGAATTGGTCTTCTGAAGTAGTATGTTTATTTTTGATTACCACCCCATTACTGACTATGTGCCTAGTATTACCACCTTTCGAACTCATGTGCTTCCTTAGTTAGTTACCTCTATTTTTTTCTAATGAAATAAAGTTGACATATTCTCTAGATGTTCTGGTCTCTAAGGCTTGAAGCATGAAAGGTTCTTCCCCTATTTAGTGGCTAAAAAGGGAACATGAAGAAACTCCTAGGCCCAGTCTCCTTATACCTGCATGAAGAAAGGAATCAAGACCAAGTTAAAATTGAAGAATAAAGTAAAGGAAGTGAAGAAGCAAGTATAAACTTGCATGGGCCAAAAATTGAAATAAAAATTCCAAGGTCTTATGAAAAAGAAGAAAGTATAATAAGTTGTTCAAGAAAAATAAATGAAGACAAGTCATTAAAGACAAGCCCTAGAAGGATCCTAAAAGAGAAATTCAAATAATAAAGGGGCGTTAAGTGTTAAGGTCCAATGGATACCATCCTATAGCACATCATCCATTTGTGAGACACATACTCCCTATCATTGTTTACCTGAATAATGAAGGTCACAAAGACCCCTATTTTCCCCTTCTTCTCCATGAGTAACTCAAGTCTTCCATCACCAATCCTTCACTTTGACCATCCCTTTGAAATTTTTACCATTCACTCCACCAAATATAAGGATTATCTATGCAATTTTTTATATAGGTAGCTAGATACAATATATTAGGAAGTCACTCCATGCTTTATGCTTTGTTATGCATTTATCCTATGATGAGACTATGCAGGAATTTAGTAGTTTTACTTGTGTAAAGTATGGCTTGAAGCTTTAGTTGTCTTGAAATACTAACTATTGTAAGTGATTATTCATCTTCTTACATGCTTTGGATGAGTCATTGTACCATTGTACTTCATTGCAAAAGTTTGACTAGAGTTTACTTTTGACTTGGTCAATAGAACCAACCAATGGTATGAGAGCTCCATGATCCATATTTCATCATGCTAAAGCTATTGGAGGTTGATTGGATCCCTCTAAGTGTTATTTTCAGTTAATTTTGATTATTGGGCCTATATATGGAATTTTACCTTAGTTTTTATTTAAAAGGTTGAATGTTGAAGATTAATAATTTCGAGCTGCTACTTATTGAAGACTTCATATTGTTTTTTCACATGCATTTGATTTGTACATCATGTTATATAATCAAGGATCCATTCTAATTCGTTTTTTAGGCATTTTGGGTATTAATTCACCTAATTCTCCTACTTTGGAATTAATTAGAATTATTAGAAGGCTTTTCCTAAGTCTAATTTTGAAAATTCCCGAGTCTAGCAGTGAATTAATAAAGTGAAGAAATATTAACAATTTGGAAAAAATTAAACTTGGGTACTCATAAAATCATTTTCCATACATTAACCAAGTTTCAAATTTCGCATCCAACATCTCCTGTGGTCCCAACTACTAGTCTCCTCCAAGGGGGGTGCATTCTCTCTCTTAGGGGGGAATTACTAAAGTTTGACTTATGTAATGGTAAGAAAGTGGTGAATCTAATGAAAATCAATGTAAAGGGGGAACCCTAGAGATATCATCTTGTATTCTAGGTAAACAACTTATCATGTTTGTTGTATCTTCATGGCATCAATGAGGCAATCCCCCCCATCCCAAACAATTTCTAGCCAATTTATGTAAAAAGAAATGTTGAGATTTATCTCGTGGATGTGGTTGAGAAAGGACTTATTACAAAGGAGATTTTTTCAGTAATAAAACAAACTAGTAATATTTGGAAATTCGTTTTGGTTTCTTGGTGACTTGTGACACTTGGTTTTGTGATTTCAACTCTTGATTTCTCTTTTGGTTTGATTTAATGGTGTATTTATTCATGGTGAAGGTGAAATATTTTGAGTTTATTTGAAATAAAATTCAAATTATGGTTTTATATTTTGCATTTTTTTAGAGAAGTACAAGTTTATGGTGAGTCAAATTTCTCTTTTGCTTTAGTTGTGTTTATTTAACCATTCAGATCTAACTTGTATAACTTAGGCAATTTGGTGATATTGCATCATTTCCGGACCTCTTTATTATTTATTTATCTTCTTTTACAGGTTTGAACCATCTTACCAAGGCACACTTCACCATTATGGGACTTTTGGACAATCTGGAAAACTTTGAGGGTTTGGAAAATCATCCATCAAGGGTGTTGCATGAAGTAGGAAGAGTTGACTCTATCACCAAGGGATCAAGGCATTGGAAACATGTTTTATTTCTCAAGACTTTCTCATCTTTCATTAAAAATATGAATATTTGTTTGATTAAGCTTCTTTTCCAATTTTCTTAGGACTGCATATGCATTCTACATTTAGGGATTTAGTTCACAAAACATAAAAAAGACTTATATTATACCCTAGTAAAGTACCCTAGTGCCATATAGTGATTTCATTTTCATGTAGGTAGATTTTTGTGGCTGTTTGATGCATTTCTTACTGTTGTCACAAGCTTTAAAACTCATTCATATAAAAACCAGCAAACAAAAAACTGAATGTTGAGCCCATTTAACAAAAACCCAAGACATAATTACCCTAAACAATCTCACATTAAAATAAACTTCAATGTTGGACATTTATACCTCAGCGTTTCAAACTTTTGGGTGGCAACAATTTTCATACTTAGGCACAATTTACTTGTTTCCCTTTATCCTTAATTTTAGACATTTAAACATTGGGTGGGCATATTTAAACAGTAAGCCTAAGATTAATCCATTAGTGTCACTACTTTTCCAATCAACTTCCTTGTATAAATCATTTGTCATATTGAGAGTAGTGATGAAGAAACTCATGACCCAATATCCCTATCCATAGAGAGACAATTTTCCAATTTGCTAATTCACCAGCACTTTGTCCCTTTTGACAAATAGGTCTCATTAGTACTATGAGAAACTTGGTTTTTACCAAAAAATATCTGGGAAATTTTGACTAGGGAAACCTCCCATGGTTAGTTTGGGTCTTCTTAAGTGGACTTGGGAAACCTACAAAGAGGGGTCCTTGCCTATGTGACACTTTGGGGTAGTTTCGACCCAAGGTTCCATCGGTCTGGAAATCGTTTATTCTATGCAAACACTTAGATAGTCAAAATATGTGACAACGGGATGAAATGAAGAAAATAATTTCTTCCTATATGCATTTATGTAAATTCATAAAAAGGACGTGTGGTGACCTTCCCCCACCAAATCATGAGCTTAGAATTTGGTGTAATATCTAAGAAATCCTTAAGGTTGATATTGCATATTTCGAAGATCAAAGGGTTTCTTAAAACATCTTATTTGTTGGAGATGTTAAATCCCCCACCTCATTGTCCATGGAATACCAAGAGGAAATCATTGAAGACTTCTTGGGAATCCTAGAACAAGAAGAAGCCAAGGAGAATTCCATTGAAGATCAAGTCCATGAAAAGTTTTTGAAGAGGATATTGAAGATCAAAACCCTTGATGAAGTTCATGTTGAATACCCATTGGTGAAGGTTTGGATTCATTTATTCTTCCTCCATTAGAAGAAAAGGATGTGGTAAGCTTTAAAACTTCTCAAAATTTTGAGCTTGATGAAATATTCTATGATGTTATTGATGTCCTTGAAAATCAACCTTTGGGAGATGATGGGTTGGAAAATGAGCTTCCTCTTTATGAGAGTGTGTTGCAGCTGCAACTTTTCTCCCCCTAATTTCTTAAATTTTGGGGCCCCTCCTTATCACTTAGAGTTGTTTGATTTCGTGTGATCCCTGAAGGTCTGGTCTAGCCATAGCTTTGGTCGATTCTAATGATTGATTCGTAGCCTGTCTCTCCAGAGCACGTTTGTGTTAAGATTTTATTGTAGATCGTCGAGTTGAATGTGGTTTTGATAGCCAGAGTTTAGTCAGATCAGTTGCCTTTTAAGTAAACCGTTGTCTCTAAGATATTTTAGTCTGGTCGCTGCTGTGTTGAGCTCTTCAACACTTAGTTTTTCTGTAATCGAGCGTAAATTTTATGTTAGATCGGAAGCTGTGAAGTTTCAGCTCCTCCGCCATTGTGGCTCCGAAATCGTTTATTCATCCGATGTCAAAGCCATCCGATTTTCGATTTACTTTTCCCACCTTTTCGTCGCGTGCTTGAAGCCTCTACCTTTCCACCCCCGAAACGGAAAACCGTTCGACTTCCGACTTAAAGCCCTCTTACCCGCGTTTCGCTTGTTCACAACTTATGCCTCGCCCAGCGTTGTGGCTGGGAAAACCTTGTGGCCTCTGATCTTATTTCTTTCCGATTGCCAACTTTAAGTTTTACCGCCAGTGAGTTTACTGTTGACCATCGTAGGCTAGGTTTGTCAAACCCGCAGGAGGTGCGCCTTGCCATTTCCTTGTGGAATAGTCATTTTCTGATTGTTAATATTTGCTATTTTGAATGATGCTTGTCGATTGATGGCAGGCGGTTTCGGAGAAAGCGGTCAATCTATCGGGGTGTAGAGAAAGACGGACCCGTTCGGCGGAAGTGTGACTGAAACCAGGGAAGTGGAGGACGAAATCCAGAGCCGTAAAGGCACGAACCCAAAACTGATCAGTTACCAAGGGGCTCATGATTGCATACAGACAAGATATAGGAATGTGAAGCGTTTGAGAAAAGGGAAGACCAGGCGTCTGGGGGAAAACGAAACGCTCTGTAATTGTAGTTTAAATATTCGAAAGTGGAACTGAACCAGGGCTTTTTCCCTGGAAAATTTTGTAATGTTTACTTGTGAAAGGAACTACTTCGTTTTGCAAAGGAAACTGCAATTTTGCCTGCTGGAGAGAGTGAAATGTGGAATTTATCAATGCGACTCAATGAATAATGTTGAAGAGGAACTATTTCGTTTTCAGCTATGTTTCATTTACTGTAAGAGTGTTTAATTTCCTGAACCTATGTTCTTGTTAAATGTTCTTCAGTATCTTTAGGATTTCTTCCACTGTGAGTAATAAATGCTGTTCGTAAAATAATTGGCTATCTGGTTGTTTAAATATCTGTAATTGTTCATGTGTCTTGAATGAAGTACCAGCTATCTGTAATTCTTCATTATGCACGTACAAAATGTATTACTCACCAATAAATGCTAATTCTGCTCCCTAGGGATAGTTTAGATAAATAGTTTATTTTCTGGT
>LPNX010728827.1:3708-140794 GCA_001517045.1 Pseudotsuga menziesii | reverse complement strand
CTCCACCAGCAGACCTCCTCTTCTCCTCGCGATGGGCAAAATAATGTGGGGGGGGGGGATTTTCTTCATTCTATTTTTTCCTCACGCGCCTGGTCTTCACCCTCCTTGTCCCTTGAGACAGTGGTTCTTGTGAAAAGAAAATCCTATGTTTTGGACAAATTAGAAAAACCTAAAATTTATAAAAGAGGAATGGTGCAACGGAAGTGAGGTGGCCGAAGTTGGCACCCCGTCCAAAATGCAGCGGTGTGTAAAAAATGCAAAGATTTGGTGAAAGTTCTCATTCTTAGAAGTGGTGTGGTTTTCACACCCGAGGCCGGAATGAAGCATGTGAATAGGCGTTGGAAAGCTTATCCAGCAAAGAACAAGGGTAAGCCACCATAATCTGAGCATGAAGCAACAAAGTGCTAATGATGGCCGCTGCTATCAAATGGACAAATCTGGACAGTTGCATGCCCAGGGGCAGCAAGGACTATGAAGTCAATCAGCTGCTGTGTGAAAAAGGAATTCCATGCAAAGATGAAAGACTGGAAAATGGAAGTTTCCTTAAAACCCTGTCTTGCTAACTATGTTACATTTCCTAAGTTTTATAGCTGAAATGTATGAGGATATGTTCTGTATGAACCACTAATGATAATCATTGCTTTGATGTTGGCATTAGTGGGAAAACCAACGATAATATGGACCCGGATGAATATGTTGTTGATGCTGACAATTGTGACTAGCAACCCTATGGAGAAGGGGTAAAGCAACAAGTTTAGGATAAGAGTTGGTGAACAAATTATGCAATCTCTTGCAAGGACCAACTAAAGTGGTCATGTCAAGGGTGTAAGTAAGCCAATGCAAGTAAGAGTTTGCTTATGACAAATTCCATGAATTGGTACAGGTAAGAGACCTCATACCATGTGGATGTTGGAACATAGAAAAGTGTCATGATATTGATTATAGTAATGCATCCTATATGAAGTGGACATGGTTATACCATGCATGGTATGTTGAATGCATTTGAGATGAATGCATGTGAAATTATAAATGACTAATGACAAAATGATGAATTGATAACAATTCAGGAACCATTTCAAAGGTTGTTATGAATGCAGGATAGTCATGATCAATTGGCTGCCAGAAATGCTTTATGGAAGAGCAAGGTGGTATGAACGATACACTGTGAAGTAAGGAGTATCTAAACACTTCATTTAATTGCATGAATGATGTGACTATGCCTTGCAAATGTTAATGACTGCATGAAGCAAATGAGCTTTGATAATACTGATGTGACTAATAGCTAGAAGCATTTGAATTTTATAAATTCTGAAAATGCTTCGGTGATGGTTGTAGCAATGAAAAGGTTATATGCATCCAGACTTACCAAGTGTTTGGTTGATTGAAGCTTATGTTTCAGGTAGATTATTTCGAGCATGGCAGTGAGAGGTAAGAACCTGACCAATGCCAGAATCTACCATGTGAAAAAGCTCATTAAATTTGAATTGTGAATTTCAAATTTAAGAAATTGCTAACAACTACTAGCCACTATTGGCTTGCATAAGCTTGTGTTTGGTTGATTGAAGCTCAGGTTTCAGGTAGATTATTTCAAGCATGGCAGAGAGAGGTAAGACCCTGACCAATGCCAGAATCTACCATTTATGAGAAGAGTCTCATGGTTGTAAAAGTAGTTGGCATGCATAAAGGGTTGTTAAATTTGAATTGTGGATTTCGGATTTAAGAAAGTGCTAATGACTACTAATCACTGTTGGCTTGTGTAAGATTGTGTCAGGAGAGACGCATGGTAAGTGGGTATTCATGTTATGATAGTAAGCATAAAATTGTAATGGGCATAGTAGTGCTGCTTACAAGAAACCCACAATTGAACAAGTCAAATTCTGTAGTAGATAGAATTGCAAATTCCTAATGAATTTGATTTCTAATGTCATTGCTTGGTTATGGAACAATCAATTTGGATTGTAGTATTAGGTAATGATTGACTGTTTGGCTATTTGATGAATGTGTCAGGGGTACACACTGCAGGAAGATCATGTGTGATGACCTACAAGAGCCAAACTTCATGGGAAGGTTTTCCCTTGGGAATGGGTTTCGGGTGAAACGCCATTGGACATTTTGGAAATGTCTCATCTGCATTGCATGTTTGGTAATAACATGAGTGAGATGGTATGGATTATGTCAGTAAGATATGTGTGGATACGGATTGTGTCGGGGGCATGGGTTGCTTAAACCTGGTGATTGGAAACCACACAGACAGAGCTAGAGGGCTGAATTTCTTCTCCACAACCCCAGGATAGCACTGGAAGGGAATGCAGGGCCTGAGGGACTGTGTAGCAGAGAAAGGACTGATTCCTTGTGCTGGGTGTGTGTGGGTGTCTTAGAAGTTAGGCTAGTTCTGGTGTAGGTGATCCTAGCTCTGCAATGAGCTCACCAGCTTAGCATTCAGCCATTCCCAACTCCTTGATGGCTTGACTGTGCCTGATATATATAAAAGGCATACTGCGACGGAAAATGGATAAGTGTTATGTAACCCTTGCTAAGAATATGCATGTTTAATTGTTAAAATTCCATATGCAGAACATGTTTTGATTTATTTCCATGATGACCGATTGCTTGAGTATGAATAGGGCCTAGATGGCACACATCGGGAATGGGTGCACACTTTTCCGATGTTGGATCATGAAAGGATTTTCAATATTGATTACACCCTAGGGAGTGGACGCACTCCTGGTGTCTCAATACTTGATAGTGAATGATGAGAAATATGATTATGATTTTTAAAGCAATAACGCTGATGAGTTCGCTTGTATTGCTTGTGTTAACAAGCTAAAGGTAAAGGTAAAGGTAAAGGTAAATGGTTGGTATAAGTGTATTGTTGATATAAGTGTATGGTTGGTATAAGTATATGTGGGCTGTGATGTGCCTAAGGATCCATAGTAGATCCTAGACCTGGAAATGGTCATGATAAAGTTCCAAGCCCAGTTGACATGGTTATGTACTGGTTGGACATTAATTATTTGATGTTGTGGAGCAGCCGACGTGCTGACCTAACATCCAAGTTCATAGGCGATCCCAAGGCTTGCAAGGCGAAGCAGGATCTTGTGGACAAACAAGGAAACACACAATACAGATAAGTATTGGATTATTTTTCTTATGAATGTACATGTGTATATGATTTGGTTATGATGTTTTAAGCTCTTGTTCTAGAGATAAAACTAATGAGAATAAACTAAACATGTGAATCTATTCAATGTTTGATATAGGTATCGCTAGGAGCGAGGACTATGAGAGCATCCTAGAGATGCATGTGGACATGTGACTGTCCTGGAAAGCTCGGAATGAGCGGTATTGAAAAAGGTGCTAGTAAGATGGGGGAGTCCTAGCAATTGAGACAAACCATGTGGAGAGACTCCATGGTTTAGAGGTCTGGAATAGACCAAAGACACTAAGTGTCATGACCAAGAAAGATTGGTCCAGCATTCACGGTGAAGTGAAAGAGGCGAAGAGCATGAAAAGCCACAGTGATGGTGTGGGTTCCAGGATGGAACAAAACAAAGAGGAGAAAAACTCTTACTGCTCTCTCTTGCCTTTTTATTATATATATATATATATATATATATATATATATATATGTTTATGCATTGTGAAAACAAAGGATTGTTGAATGCCTATATGATTGAGAATGAAATGTGTGTATTTGCTTAAGTAAATTTGTGAATGCTGGAATAGTTAATTCCCTGCCCAGGAATGGACATGAAGGAGCTCATGTTCCTGTTGGGGAAGGCATGAAAAGTATGAAAGTATCCTTGATGAGGCTTGGACTGTCATGCCAAGTGGGTAATTAACTGACTGATTTTAATGTCTATATTATGCTTGGTCTGATAGAATTTCAATGGTGCATTTCACAGGTGAGAGAAGTGAGACCTGGTGGTGCACATTGAGCATGGCAACAGATCAAAAGTTGCTGGACTTAGCTGGAAGTCTCCTTCAAGTGATTGCCAAGACCCAAGAGAATCTTGGGGAGATGCTCAAGATACAGAAAAGGCAGAGTGAAATGAACCACCAGATTTTGCAAGACTCTATTGGTTTGCAAAGGGAGGTGAAAAGCCTTCTGGGAGCAATCGGCAAGGGAAAGGAAGGTGGATCAGCAATGGGAAAATTGTCCAAGTGACCTGATAAGAAACGGTCCAGGCATGAAGACTCAAGGGAAATTGAGTAGGTAAAGATAAAGCAGCCAGTGAGATGCTGGAGATGCGGATGGGCATCATTTACACCGGGACTGCCCAATGAGGGAACATGATGAAGGCAATAGCCGCAAGGTTCCTAGACTTCGGGATCAGCTGGAAGCTGAGAACCAGCAGGACAAGTCCATGGAAGCCGAAGGGCTTGGTCGTGAATGTTCAAAGTAGATGATTGAACATGGGACAGATCTGCAAATTTTGAAATTTTTGATGTGCAATTGTATATATGTAATGGAACACCGAGGACGGTGTTACTCCAAGGGGGAGGGGAATGTAATGTCCCCGGTTTTGACCCCGTTTGCATGATGTATATTGTAATTAATCGTGGTGAGGAGCTCAAGGCAAAAGCCCCACCATCGATTTGGTTGTGTGTGTGTTTCGGCAATGGGGATAGTTGCCGATGGTTTATTGTGCCATTTGGCACATTATAATTCGGCATCATGTAAATACGCACATCAATTAAAACTAAAACCACAACCACCTACGGCAGTGCAACGTTGAATGAAAAGAGCATGGTTCCAAAGGATAAGGGGTGGGGGATGTCAAACCTTGGTTTATGGGGGAAAAACCCATGTGTTGCCACCTTGTTTTGCTTTGCCATCTTCCTTGTCAACCGCTTTAATGCTTTTGTTGAGTTAGTTGGGGCAGTTATTGCTGAGTGGTGGTGGGTGTGGCAGGACTGTCCACCCTTGCCCACGTGCCCACTCCACCAGCAGACCTCCTCTTCTCCTCGCGATGGGAAAAAGAATGTTGGGGGGGGGGGGGATTTTCTTCATTCTGTTTTTTCCTCACGCGCCTGGTCTTCACCTCCACCGCCATTCTCTCCATGGTCTGTTCGTTCCTCACGTTGGTCGGTTGATTCGCGCACATGCTGGGATCCTCACGCAGAGAGGCATTCAGTTCCTCCTCGCGCACCAGTCGCGGCTCTTCTTTGGTTGTGCATGCAGCGGGCAGGTGAAACGGCCTCAAGGGCCCGATTTCTACTGGTATGTGTCATGGTCGTGGTTTTTAATCCACGATTTCTGCTTCCTGTTGATTTCACCCACGATTTGGGTTGCTACCGTTCTTCCATGACCATTGGATGATGTTGAGTCGTTTTCCCATGTTGTGAGCCATGCTCATTGATTACGTTTTGGGACTGTGGTCTTCCCTGTGTTTTGTTGGCTATGGTGCTCAATTTCGTTTTGGGCCACTGTGGATTTCCAATCCGTTGGTTGAGTTTCCTCTGTCCACGCTGGGAGTTGGCTTCTCCTCTGTTTGTGGACTGTGGCTGTGAAGGGATTGTTTTGCTGCGTGTAAGCAGTGGTTGGTCTTCAGACTGTGCTGGCTTGGCTAGTTGTTGATGGCCTGATAAACCCAACAGTGTTGGTTTGGCTGATTATGTCCCTCGGCTATGTGTAAGCCTGCGTTGACCCTTATCCTTGGAGGAATCATGCCCAGCTCGGGGGTGGCAGCATTGCTGAGAGATTGATGAGCAAGCTGGCCTATGGTTGGGTGGAACGTTGCAGCGACGTAGCTGGTTGCGGGCGAGTTCTTCATTGAAAGATAAGTGCTGCTGGTTATTTCATCTCTGCAATTAATATATTGTTTCATGAATCATGATGAACATGTAAATGCTGGAATGTATAGGTTTGTTTCCGCTGTATGATTGAAGAATTATGCACCTGTGTATGCTTGTATGCTTATACATCTTAATATGCATCCTGTAAGCTTTTAATTTCAGCATTTGATTTCTGTTTATGTTCATGGGCTGTTTGCCCGGCTATATTTGGTGTTCGTCGCGTCCTCTTCGCCGGTCTGAGGGACGGGGACGTGACAATTAGGGAGTTGAGTAGTAAGGAAATGGGAGCATGGTAGGTAGCGCAGGCATGGCCAATATGAGGAGGAAGATGCAGGTGGGGAAAGCTTGGATGGCGCAGGGAAAGAGTAGTAGTGGAGGGTGTGGTTTGTAGTGTGGGTGTGTTGAGTATATAGTTGTCATTGTTGTCAAAGGTATTCATATGACAAAGGAATAACCGGTAGATATGGTAGCAGGATAAGTTCAGTGATGACAAAGTAATAACAAAGGTCAAGATGGCAGAGTAAATTCAGTGATGGCATGGCAGAGATGATGACATGGCATAAATGATGATGTAACATGTAGGATAGGGTTGGAAAAGACATATAATCGCTATCTATTAAAGGTATCAGTTTGACTTAAACATCTCTGAGGAGAAAGATACGGGCCTACCAAAACAGGGTTATACACTAGTGGAGATAAAAATGACTAAGTAATCTCAAGAGGATGCTCGCCATAAATGATGGGTTAGAGTAAATGCCTGCAAGACATAGGGGTCTTGTACACTTGTGTTTTATCTATCTGACCATGTATTCAAATTGTCTTAGAAGCAAATGAGGAAGAAATTATGGACCAGCCAAAATAGTGTTTTAGGCAGATTGGACCAGACTAAAGAAATTTGTCTAAGTGTCATAACAAAAGGTTGGAAGACTATTTTCAATTAATGTCCTCCAAAAGATGTGTGTATGTCAGTAAGATCTAAAAGATGACATGATCCTGCTCCCTCGTGAATTGCCTATCCAGCCGTGGAATTGTATTTTCATTTGGTTCTTACATCCACAAATTATCAACCTATCAAAACTAAGATATATGTTAGTTTGCATGTTCAGATTAAAATTGTCTAAGTGTTAAAGAAAAGAAATCACAGATCCGACGGTTAGGAAGCATCCCACATGAGATATGACGGTTAAGAATCAGTTCCGCAAAAGATGGGTGGAAAAGGTGAAGTTTCGCAAAAGAGTATAGATCGACGGTCGAGATAAGATCTAGATTAGATCTACGGTCGTAGTAGGATTCTGCCAAAGAAGGAATGTGGAAGAAAAATTTTGAATCGGATCAAGAGATCAACGGCCAGGAGTGAACCCACAGAAATCAACGGTTCATATGGAAAGCAGAAGGCGAAAAGCGGAATCCGGAAAGCAAAAAATCGAAAGAATACAAATTTCGGTTTCGAAAAGTGCAAGTGCCGAGTTCTGATTCCTGAAGTGGAAGCCGAAAGTTAGGAACATAGAAAAGTATGTTTCAAAACATTGAAGATCTGATTCCAGACCGGAATTCAGAAGCCGGGAAATGAAAGTTCAAGGGAAGAGTAAAAGAAAGTTAAGACTTCCGATTCCGAAAATTAGAAAGTCAGAAAGCTGAAGTTCAGAAATCGGAGAAGGTGGAATTTGCGGAAACTGAAAATTGAAGAGCCGGATTCTGAAACCCTAACCGAAAATTGAAGAGCCGACTTCTGAAACCCGAACTGAAAATCGGTAAATCATTTAGGTGGAAAGCCAAATTGGCGGAAATCGAGAAAGCGTTGGAAGTGCAGAAAGGAATGTCTGGAAAGGAGAAATCACGAAATCATATTTGGGAAAAATCACGTTTTCAATGTCTGATTTTGACCTTAGATATACGGTTAGGAATAAACCAGGAATGAGAACAACGGCTACAGGAGATTTCATTGTTCAACATGTAGGTGATCAATTAACCACCAGGATGGAAGTGAAATCGTAAAAACAATTTAAGTTTGGTTTGTTCTCCACCGTTTATTGAGGTGTTTGAAAGATCCAACGCCTAAGAATGAGTTCGGCCGTTAGAACATCCAGGTGCATAACCAAGAATATTGTATGTGAAATCATTGTTGAAACCAAGTTTGTGATAACCAGATCAAAAATTCCTTTGGTGCAGAGGTGCGTCCAAAAAAGGTAAAGAATAATGTCCACAGGAAACTTGCAGATGAAAGGTGAATCACGTGTTTTTTGAGAGAAACATGTCCGGATGACCCTGTGATGAAGTTAGCCCGTGGAGGACGAAAAGAAGCCCACAAGCGTGAGAGAGAAAAGCTTGAAGGTATGAAGATAGAGTATTACCGTTGATGGAGGAGAGGAAGTCCACGAGCATTGGTTTGATGAATCCTGCAATCATAGAAGAAGGGAGCTCGCAGATCATAAATGATCAAGAAGTTTTTAATTAATTATTTAATTAAAAATTGTTGATCACAGATTATTGAAAAGGTGCGACTATTAGATTTCAAAGGGCATGATTGTGAAAGGGTATGTTTCCAGAATAAAGAGATGTGTGTGTAGGAAACATGAAGGTACTTATACACAAAGGTATGAGAGAGAGAAGGGGTCTCAGGGATTGAGATCATAGCAGAAGAAATAGAGACCAGTGGGTGTGACAGAGAATGGAGGGAACATAAATCTAGCATATTATAAAAAACATGATAGGGTGGAAAGGTGGCGCTAGGGAATGCAACAGGTCTGCAGGGGGTGTTAGGTCATGATTTTGTCTTCCTTAGTTTTATGCTTTTATTTATGTTTTTGAACGTTGCTAGTATTTTTGTTTCTAGGAAATTTTGTTTATAAAGATAATTTTGAGTTCAAACCTTTAATTTTCATGATTTTGATTTTTTTTAAGCCTGCTTTTATAAATTTTGCTTTGATTTCATTATTGAAGGGTTTTACAAGGCATATATGGATTAAATAAGTTTTATAAATGACACTAAGGTCGAGATTGAACACATAAACCAAGTTTTAATCCTTATTAGTGGCCTAATAATGTGAAATTATTTGACTGGACTTTCTTGTAGCGCAAGAGAAAAATTGATACACTAGAGCGCTACAAGAAAATCGCGAATGCTAAAATCATCATTTTTTCAGTCCGATTTTTCGGGTGTCTTATCTCCAAGGTGTTAATCATATCATTTGATGCATTTGATACGTGTCCTGCATAGTTTTATCATTGAAATAGGTGGATGATCATCATAAGAGGTAGATCGTGGCGATTGCATGCAGAGCAGGATAAATGATGACAGCGAGTAGAATGAGACAGAGTTTTTCAGGAGTAAGTTCCTTATCTGAAGGACACGAAGGATATTGAAGGTCGTGGTGAGAAGACACTACTGGGAAATTGGGATTTTTTCAATTGAAAGAGGAATTAGGGCTTTTTAGCAGCGACTGTTTGAAGTGGTCTGGACAGTTAGAGACAGGTGGAACATGAAATTCGACACTTAACCATTGAAGTGATTGCATTCCAGCGCTCGTATTGGTCTTCTAAACAAGTAGCCCGCGTGTCATTGCTAGGGTTTTCTTAATTTGGGGCTTTTATGATGAAATCCTTAATGATAAAATTCGAAGGAGGAATATGAGTTTTTCACCTAATACACTATGAATGATGAATTATTAACAAATATATTCAAAGCATTCATCATTTAAAATAGTAAAATTCAAAACAAAACTTGTTGGAGTTCCCTGAACTACGTGATTGGGTCAGACTGTTGTAATTTGGCACAAAAGATTTCTAAACTGTGTGTTAGGGTAGACTGTTATGATTTGAAGATAGTTAGATTGTGGGAGTTCAACAGGTGCTGTTAAACCATAGTAAATATGAAGAAAAATGGAAAAAACAAATAGAGCAGAGCCCACTGACCTAAGTCGGGTAGACAATTTTCCAGAATGTGCAGAGTTATTTTCAAATGCAGGATGGTTAACATTTTTCAAAAAGATTGATGGATATCATGTAGAGGTCTCTCATAAATTTGCTCAGTGCTTTGATAAAGACATTGTGTCTTTTGATACTTTACAATTCAAAATAACTAAGGAGTTGATAGCTGAGGCAACATGCATTTTAAACGAGGGAGAATTATGGTTTAAGAAGATTCCATTCACCTTCAATGCACAAAAGTACTTGCTTCCTGGTGTGATTGCTGATTGGGGTAAAGGTGTACCAATTCATAACTTCAAACTTGAATGGATTGAGCCCATTAAAGTCTTACAGAGTTATATTACCTGTGAGGGTAGATATGCTTTTGTTTTCAAATACCACTTCAGATTTCTTCAGCATCTTAGTGATGAGTCCAAGATGAACTTACCCTTCTTCTTTTTGAAGATTCTGCAAAAGATGTCATGCAAATTTAATGAGTACCAAAATCATACAAGGCAGTCTATTTTCCATCATGGACTCATTAAACTTATCATAAACACTATTTTGCAGAGTAGAGGAAAGACTTGGGAGTATTTCATTTTCTGGTCAGGTTTTCAAAATGATCAAGAGGGAAAGTCTCACAGAAGACAAGCTGATAAAGGGCAGACTTTGATTAGAAAGCTCAGGCAAAAGGTAAAGGTCAAAGATGAAGACATGTTTAAATTAGAGGAAGTTTCAGATCATGCAAATGAAGACTTTGAATCTAAACAACACCTTAATGACAATGAGAGTAAGAATTTACAGTCGGATATTAAGGAAGCCGAGCCTGTTGAAAATGTTGTACCTGCAGAGACAATTTCAGATGAGAAAGAGGATATTGAAGTTCAAAGACAAAGTCCTATCACAGTTCTGTCAGAAGATGAGAAATGCCTATTTGATGATGATAAAGTCCCTGTCATTGATGCAACTAGGGTTTGTACTGAGCAGGAATTTCACAGCCATGGTGATGAGGTAGCACTGTCAAAAAGAAAGAAACTAAAAGTTGTTGAGTTTGCCTCAGTTACTCATCAGGTTAAGACTCTCAAAATGTTGGGGGAGATTGCTTATGTTTGGAGACCTAAAACCAGACCTAGAAATAAACTCAGACTGAATATGAAGAAGTTGCTGAATCCTAAATTGAACAAAGAAAGAGTAACAGTGATAGATGATTCTTCATCCAAGGAAAAATTGAATGATGATAAAGATGACAGTAAGGGTTAAAGGCCAATTGAATAAAAAAGAGAGTCTATCCTGACTGATACTAAAATATCTGATATATTTTTGGAAGTACGAAGGCAGATGTTGCAGGAACAACAACAAGGTGAAATAAAGAGTTCTTACTTAGAGAAGAAGGTGATGGTTGAGGAAAAGGTTCCATGTAAAGCTGAGAGTGAAGAACACCTAGGATTTCTTGGAACATCTACAGAATTGTTGCAAGAAGATGAAGAAATTTATAAGAGATTGAATATTCCATGGCTTCCAAATCAGATGCAAACCATAGCAGGAAATAAAACATTTGATTAAGAAAAAGAGAATTTACAAAGAAGTGTAAAACAATATAAGTATCAGGTTGAGTACATGCAGGAGACTAATGATGGCTTAGTCATGGCAAACATAAGGCTCAGAGAGGATTTGGAGGAGGTAAACAACCATTATTAGGAGTTGATTGCAGTTTCAAGAGAAGCATTGAAAAGGAAGAGGAATATAGAAGGTCAATTCACAATGTTGAAGCAAACCATCCAGGACCTGCAACAACAAAATGAAGAGCTAACGAGGAAGATTGCAGATATGGAGGAAGATCAACTGATGGCAAGAAGAAAGGCCCAAGCCTTGGAAGGGATTGCCTTATTAGCTGAAGCAGCTAAGGATCTGTAAAGTTTGTTAAGATAATCAATTATTAGTTAGGTTTGAAAGTTACTTTATTTTTTGTAAATATTATTTAGATGAAACTATTTGATGGGTAGACTAAAAAAACAGTTAGGGTTCAGTTTCTTAACCAATTTTGGAGAATAGTATTAAGGGAAGTCTCAAAGAAGACAATTGGTTCGATTTTTTGGCTGGCAAGAGGAGGTCATCAAACTTGTTTATGAGCTAAGTAAAGACTCTTATGTGTATTTGAAAGACTGAATTATGAAATATATGCTCTATATGCCCTTCAGTTTATTCTCTGGCTCCATTTATAACTTGTTTTAGTTACTCAGCTGGTAATTTCATTGCTTGTTTAAAGTTTTTATACTTGGAATGCTTGCCAAAGTTTTTATACTTGGAATGCTTGCCATCTATGGGTGAATCTCAGTGTTTTTTTATGTTGAATTATGGTTATTATGTTATGCATCTTAACCTTTCTATGCTTATGATTTAGTGTTTATTTGGATTTAAGAATGCATTCCATCTTGTCATCAAACTTCTCAACCAAAAAACCTTGAAAACCCTAAAAACCCTATTTTGTTTTATTGAGTATTGAGATTGTGTTGGCTTGTTCTGTTGTACCCCCATGAACAATTTCTGGCATAAACAGGGGGTTGTAGCCTCCTTCCAGTGGTAGTTGGTAAAAAAGGTGTTGTAGCATCCTATCAGTTGTAGCTGACAAAACCAGGGGTTGTAGCCTCCTTCGAGTGGTAGCTGGTAAATAGGGTGTTGTAGCATCCTATCAGTTGTAGTTGACAAATTCAGGGGGTCGTAGACTCCTTCCAATGGTAGCTAGTAAAAAGAGTGTTGTAGCATCTTGTTAGTTGTAGCTGACAAAACCAGGGGGTCATAGCCTCCTTCCAGCGGTAGCTGTTAAATAGTGTGGTGTAGCATCCTTTCAGTAGTAGCTGATAAACTAGGGGGTCATAGCCTCCTTCTAGTAGTTGCTGGTAAATAGGGCATAATAGAATCCTTGTCTGCAGAAGCAGGAAAAACTATTTGTAAATAACAATTTTGTAGTAATATGATGTATTGGTGGTTTTCCCTATTGATCTTCCACGTTAAAATTGTGTTAGGTGTATTCTTGTTGTTATGGCTTTTTAATGATAGACTTGAAAAGTAGTTAAATTACTAAAAAGATAACAATACTGATTCACCCCCCCCTCTCAGTATTGACCAATAAACCAACAATTGGTATCAAAGCGGGTTCCTTCTCTACAATTTAACCACTAGAAGGAAGATCCTATTAAAACCACTATGGATAAAAAAGAAGAGATTTACACAGTAAATGGATCTCCTATACTTGGAAAAGAAGATTACATATTTTGGAGTACAAGAATGAAAATTTATCTGAACGCATTGGGACATGATGTATGGACTTCAGTGATCACTGGTTACTTCCCACCAAAGAGGATAAGAACTCTAGCTCAAAATAAATCCAAGAAAAGTAACTCAATGGCAATGGTTACAATCCTTGATGGATTACCTGATGATGTCAAAGAGAATATAGGTGAATGTAACTCTGCAAAGGAACTATGGGACAAGATAAAATACCTCTACTCAATTGAGAAAGGAGCACACGGAAGACTTTCTATTCTCGAGGATGTAAGTGAAGATGAAGAAAATTTATTTATAGGGACAACAAATTTAGATGAGGAATCAGAAGTGGACATAGAAGCTCAATACATGGTTGTTGTAGATGAAATTGAAAATGTAGGAAAAGGAACAAAGATTTGAAAGAGAAATTGTCAAAATATCAAGAAGAGAAGAAGTCAAAACCCTCCAAGAAGAGCTGCACATTTCAAGACAAACAATGTTTGCTAGTATGGAAGAGGTCGGGAGCTTAAAACAAGAAGTTGTTGAATTCAAGGAAGAAGTAAAGAAGCTAAAAGACCAGGTGAATATTAGTGAGAAGTTCAAGGAAAGTACTGAAGTTCTTAATAAAGTCCTCAGCTTACAAAGATCCTCCTGAGATAAAACTAGTCTAGGATATGACAAAGAAAAGGAGCCAGATTATCTCCCTGTCTCAAACTGAGGTGGAAATCAAAGAAGTTATGATGCACTAAAGAATCCTATTAAAAGGGAAGAAAGAAAGAAATATGTCTCATCCTTCTTTGACAAAAACAAATCTAATGAGGTATCCAAGAGACCAAGGACAAACAAATATCAACAGATATTTTTGGGTCATTGCTACTCCTATAATAATTTTGGTCATAAAGCCCTAACCTGCAGAACTTACGGAAAGCGTTATGAACATAAAAATGATATATCTAGTAAACCAAAAGGAAGAAACTATAACCGTTTTGGATCTCTTCAAAGATGTGACTTTGAGTGTCACATATGTCATAATTTTGGACATATTGCCAAAGAATGTAAGCTAAGGAATAATGCTTCAATAGAAGGTCAAGAACAAATGAAGCAGTGGAAGAAGATGGAAGATCAAAGACTCCTCAAACATAAAGGAATATTTTATGGATATTTTCACTGTTGTCATAAGTTTGGTCACAAAGCTATTAATTGCAGAACCAAGAGAAAAAGCCTAAGTAGAGAATCCGAGAAACAAACAAGGTTACTAAGAAGGGTACCTCATGGTGATATGTGCAGAAGAAATAAAGACTCCAAATATATAGAAGAAATAAAGATTTCAAACATCTGTGAGATCTCCAAAGTTGATGATGAGCAAAATAGTGCCATAAATAAAAATGACATCCATTATGAGAAAAAGAAAGATGGAGATATAAAAGAATACACCAATGAAGATGAAGAAGGATATACTGATAATTGTGGGATTCTTTTCCAAATATTTCTCACGCTTTAAAGAGAACCCTAAAATAACATTAGGAGGGATTATATACTCAAGGGGAGTTAAAGTCAAAAAATTCCAATCGGTATAAAAAATTCAATTGGTGTCTAATGTTAAAGCTTGTTGAAAGCTATCTTCTTCAAAGAAAATAGATGATCAAGATCAAATGATGTGATTGGTGTATGTCTGACATAGAGAAAGTGTAAAACCTATGAAGTAACATAAGAGCAACAAAAGGTGTGATTCATGAATACCATGATGCCCATAGAAGATAAAGATTTTATGTTCACTTAGAATTTGAAGTCATGACACATAAAAATTGTTGACAGTGTGTTGCAGCTACAAATTTTTTCCCAAAATTTTGGACCCTCCTTTTGATTTTATCTTTCTTGGATTTATTTGGTTTCCTGAACTCTGTTTTTTCTCTCTGCTACAAATTTTGGTTGTTTGAAGTTGAATTGAGGTCAACTGTTTTCATGCTTTTCGGAAAACTGCTTTTAGTATGCCAATGCTTTTGACGGTGGAGTTTAAAGTTTGATTTGAAAATGATGTCCTTTTGATCTAAATGATTTCCTTCATCACTGTCGGAGGTTTGTCGAAGATTAAGTCAGGGTTTTAGTTCTCTATGCTGTCGCTGTTTCAGAGATGAAACAAACTAATTTTACCGCTGCACAACTTTAAAGTCTTTTGAACACTTAACTTTTCTTTGAATTTTCAATGGTTTGGTTTTATCGCTATCGGAGGGCAGTCGAAGTTTGAATCGGAGCTTTAGTTCTATATACAGCCACTGTTTCGGAGGTGAAACGAACTAATTTTATCACTGCCCAGCCGAATGCCTTTTGAGTACTTAATGTTTTTTGGCTTTTTTGATGATCGCTATCGAAAGTCAGTTGAACAACAAATCAGGGCATTAGTTCTCTATGCTGCCGATGGAAAGTCCTGTTTTTTGCCGATGCGTGTTTATCTCTTATGTTTTACTGTTAGTGTTTTTTGTTTCATCATTGTCGGAGCATTAGTCTTCTAAGTCACTGCCGTTTCGGAGGGCAGATGGCAAACGTTCCGACGGATAGTTCTTATCCTTGCCGATTCCGTGGTTTATTGCTTTTCATTATGTTTGTTTTCTCTTCACTATCGGAACAATGTTTAACTTTGATCGGAGGGCTAGTATTTTTTGTTGCTGAAACGATGGCTGCGTTAAGATTTAAACTTGTCGATCCGTAGTCCTTAATTTCTTCGATCGTCGATGATTTTCTATTGTCGTGGAAGCCGTAGTCAAAATGTCTTCCGTCGTTGCGGCTGCGTAGTGAACTAATCGGCCGATGCATTAGTGGTTTTGATTTCCAATGCTTTTTAGTGTTTGGGAGTTTCGACACTGCGGTAAAGGTTGAAGACTAATCTGCCGACACATTACTAGTTAGTCCTCCAAGCCTCCGATCGCCAATTTTTTCTATTGCTGCGGAACCCTTAGTCTGTATGACTTCCGCCGTTGCGGCTCCTTAGTGAACTAGCCGTCCGGTATATAGTGCTTCTGCTCACCGATGCCTTGGTTTTATTGATCAAACTTTTACTTTCGATGATTTGTTTTCGCCATCGAAACGGTGTTGATGATTGATCGGAGGACTAGTCCTTTGTGTTGCTGACATGGCGGCACCTTTGAGCTTTGATTCGCCAATATTTAGTAGTTAAAGCTTCCTATCGCCGATGGTTTCATGATTACAGGGACCCATAGTTGGTTTGTCACCCGCCGTTGCGGCTTTCTAGTCAACTATTTGCCCGATGTTAGTGTTTCTGATCGCCGATCCGTAGTCATCGCGATATTAGTCATTGGCATCGCAGACACTATGGAAATGCTTTTGTTTGAGTCAATGATACGTAGCCCTTAGAAACTCCGATCACCAAAGTTTTCATTTGATCGCGGAAGCCGTAGTTTGTATATCTTCCGCCGTTGCGGCTCCTTAGCTAACTAACTGTCCGATGCTATAGTAGTTTTGACTGTCGATAGGGTTTTCCCGCTGATTTTGGTGTGCTTTTACTCTTTTTTTTGGAATGGTGTAGATTTCCCATGGGTGCTGGTCGAGTCAGGGTTTTTTCCGAGTTGAAGAGTATGTTCTATCGGGATTGTGATTTTAATTGGACAGCGGGTTTAGAGGATTTTCAGACCCAGCTTTCCATATTTTCTTTGCATTATCATGTTTTCTTTTTATGCATTAATATTGTTTAGAGTTCATTTTATAGAATGCATTAAACACTAAATGGTCTAAAATCTGTTATTTTCATGACAGGGTGATTGTTGCTCCAAAGAAGATATGTCTAGAAGACAAAGAAGAAGAAAGGAGGAAACAATGAAGGAAGAGAAAGAAATGAAGAAGCAGAGATGAAGAAAGCGAAGGAGAAAGTGAGGGTTTGAGATCTCAATAGATCAATAGTAGCAGAGGCCCAGGCTTGGGAAAAGTTCATGAGTGATCAAACTAGTCCCTCTTTATAAAAGTGCTATTAAATTTTAGTTTGATGTAAGGTATTGTACAACACTCACTAAAAGACAAAATTGTGGGATTGAATGGTTGAGGGAGCCCAAAGGTCACCGAGGGGCAGCCCAAAGGTTTTGTTGTTTTGTATAAATATAGGAGAGTTAGATGTAGAGATGGGACTATTTCCCAGATACATTTGTGAGAGTATGTTGTAAGAAGAACTATTTTCTTTTGCAATAAAGAATTACAAGTTTCCTATTGGAGAAAGCTTGGTGGAATTTTTCAAATGCTGTGCTATGGATCTGTTGAATGTGAACTATTTCGTTTCTAGCTTGTGTCCATTAACTATGAGATCGTTCTAACTCTTTGAACCTATGTTCTTGTTATGAATGCGCTCTAGTTTATTTTATGAAATTTCCACTGTGAGTAATGAAGGATTTTCATAAACAATGAGCTATCTTGTTGTTCATATATATACTAATGTTCATGTGTTTTGAAATAAGTAAAAGCTATCCGTGATTTTTCTTAATGCATGTGCAGAAACACATTACTCATTGATAAATGATAATCTTGCTCCCTAAGGATATGTTAGATAGTTAGTTTTAGTTTCTTGCTGTGTGTGATTTAGATGCGAGAGAGTTAAGACGAGAGGCAAGAACCTGCGCATCACATTGTGACCGCTCCTCATATTCTCTATCAATCTACATTCTTAGATAGGCACTTGCACATCATACTTAAACATAAAAAACTAAAAATACACATGGTGGACTGGGCTGTAACCAGTAAAGCCTTTAATTTTGTTACTTGACCGACAGTAGCTGGACCGTAAACCAGACGGATTCCCCATACCAAATAGTAATGAGCTAGTTGGGAACGTTTACTGGGGAGAATCCCTAACTTTTGTTACTTGCGATTTTCCAGGCACTAGAAGGAGGGCCGCCAGTGCATGTTTTGAAAGCAGTTTGTTTCGCAATCCAACTCTGGAAGAAAAGGGTAAAGAGCATCTATATTCGCAATCTAGTTTTGAAAGCAGTTTGTTTCGCAATCCAACTCTGGAAGAAAAGGGTAAAGAGCATCTATATTCTGTCGATAATGAAGTAGTCAATGATCTGAGAAGATTTACTAGGGCATATGCAAAAAATATTGGAGGATTACCAATTATTCTTGTCTTACCCAGAAGAGAATATCTGAAGAAATATTGCCCTATATTGGAAGACGCGGTGTTGGTTGAAGATTTTGAAGAACTGGTAGAAACATCCTTACAGGACGTTGTTCAACCTCTGAATTAGTTGGACCTAGAAACACCTTACTGTTCACCTGTTCATACCCCTATTCATTCACCACCTCACTCTCCACCCAGAATCATTGCTAATGTAAACGCAAATCAACCACCCAACCTACCAAGTCCACCACCTGCTTGGAGGGCTAGATCACCATTAAACCTAACACCTCCTTTTCATGATTTGCCTCAAGCTTTTCAGAAAATGTTGCCTAGGTTTGACCCAAGTGAAAAGATTTTGGTAGATGATCATTTGCAAAGCTTTTACTTGGCTATAGAAGGACTATGGGCTAGAGAACACGAAGATGTAGTCTGTATATTGTTTCCACATACCCTGAAAGGAGCAACAGCCTCATGGTATTTTGCTTTGCCTACAAATTCAATTACAGACTGGGACACATTTGAAAGAATATTTAGGAGTAAATATGCTGTCCATAAAACTCATGCCACCCTAATGAAAGGGTTATGCGCTTTAAAGAAAGAAAGAAAAGAAAAAGTGCATAGTTTCACTCAAAGGTTTGCTACTTATCTTAAAAAAATTTATGCAGTTGATAAGCCCTTTGATAAAGTTCTGATTCAATATTATACTTCATCTCTAGAGCCTGAATTGGCCAAGTTTGCCAAGATGCCAGTCAAGCCTACATTGTCAGAAAATTATGAAGAAGCTAAGAGAGTAGAAGCTGAAACAGAGAGCATAGAAGATTATCCTAAGCAGTCGGGAGAAAAAACTTTTGGTAAGAAAGCCTTATTACTGACTAAGCCTAAGGAGGAGCAGTCACATGACTTTGAACGAATGTTGAAAATGATGCAGAAACTATCTAACAAAGTGATAGATTTGGAAAAATAAAAGGAGGCTCATAAAGCATACAAGCCTTACTATAAAAGGAGAGAAGACAACAATCAATATAAACCTCCTCCAAACAGTCCTGCATCAATGAATTTAACTAAGGTAGGTATGGATAATTTTTGCACCTTTTATTAGCAGCCTCATTCTATAAAAAATTGCCCTCAATGGATCAATTCGATGACGTTAGTAATGAATCAGCTATTGGACTCTAAACTAACAGAAGATGATGAGTAGGAAGAAAAAAATAATCAACCCATAGAAAAACAAGAAGAGGATGCTGTAGTTTTATGGGATTGTGTCTCACTCTTTGATATAGATGAGGAAGGTTCACTGAAACATGAAGAAACACCAGAAAGAAATGTGACAACAAGAAGTCAAGGTTTGTTAAATAAAGACAATTCAATACTTCCAAAAATTAAGATACTTCAAGAGAATGTAAAGAAAATTCAGAAGAGCACCACAGCTGATAAAATACCTGAATTCACCATAATTACGAGTCAAAGTCCAAAGAAAATCAACATGCCTTTTAAGCCTGTTGAAGAGAAGATTGATAATGTAAAAAAGAATCTTGAAGAACATAAGATGGAGTATAATATTGTGGAAGATATTAAAAGGGCTAAGGCAAATATCTCATTGTTTGAAATGTGTAATGTGCCTCAGTAGAAAGAAAAATTATTAAAAGCACTTGAAGTACCAGAGGAAAAGCTTCACATTGACAACCAACCTGAAGAAGAAGAAATTGGTGAAGCAAGTGTGGGAGGTAAATCTAAATACAAAACCCCACCATTTCTCCTAACTTTTGAAATTTTCAACCATAAAGTGCACAATTGTTTATTAGACTCAGGGGCATCAGTCAATGTTATGCCACTTTCAGTCTGCAAGAAGATAAATGGACAACCTAAACCATCTACCTGGCAGGTTATTCAGTTAGACAGAACAGCTGTGAAGGTAATTGGGGAAATGGAGGATGTTCTGATTTGATTATCTTCAAATGAGAAGGTATGTCAGTACATTGATATTATAATTGCAGACATTCCAAATGCTTATGGACTTGTTTTGAGTCGAAACTAGTCGGCAAGGCTAGATGGATATTTTGCTTCAGATTGGTCACATATGTGGTTGCCTCATAAGGGAAGTCCCAATCAGATAAAAAAATTAAGAGAACCTCAAATGAAGCATAATTTTACTCAGTTGGAAGAAAAAAAATGAACCAGTGAATTCTATGTTGGGAAATTACTTCATTGAACTAGAACTGGGAAAATACCAAGCGAAAGAAGCCAGCAACATATCTGACACCCAGCCCGATCTCCTTCGATTTCCACGGGCTGATGAGATTGACTGTAAAATAGTAGATTTAGTTTCAGACGTAGTTTTTATTTCAAGTTTCTTAGAACTAGATAATGGGCAGGCCTTTTCAATTTGCAGTCAAGCCCATCCCCTCAACTTACAAGTTGCCAAATTTACAGGGATGGGCAGAGAACTGACCAGTTAGTGGTTTAGTTCTCAAACTTTATTTTTCTTGGTTTTTATTTCTTGATTATCTTGTACATAAATAAACTGATTTGGTTGTTTATTTTTTATTTATTTTATTTCTGTTTGTTTTTAGTTAGATTTTGATTGATTTCAATAAAGGAAGCAAACTTTTGGTTGCATGGAGAGCATCAGAATTTTGGATTAACTAAAATCCTTGATTATAAGACTATGTATTATTGATTTATCTGAAAGAATTCTTCTAGTTTAGCAATTTTCCTAAATGGCCATGAACACATTGAAGTCCTACATAATCCTTGTAAAATAACTCAGGATCAAAAGGTCTGGAATACTATTTCGAGGCTCCATCCATCTCACATTTAAAAATGTCTTAGGGGGTGACGGCAAAAGACCCATGGAAAGGAAGCAGGGTAAATAGTATATTATATATAAATGATCCCATGCCAAGAATTGAAAGCCAAAAGGAAAATAAGAGTCAAAAATCTCCTAAGAAAGCAATATGTATCAAAATGAAGTACTGAACCAACTGAGTACAAAATTTCCAAAGTTCTTCTCCGTCCGTGAGCTGAAAATTAAATACATCTCTCACAAAAAAGGACACTATGGATAGAGGAGCCTGAATAAAAGATTCAAAAAGAAAGGCATGCAGGAGGACTTAAAAAGGACAAAAGTCCAAAAGCACAAAAGTGCAAAATGGCATGGGAATGAGGAACAAACGCATATTTCTGTTTACCATATGTTACAATCCTGTGGTGTCCAACATGGAAGCTACCTGAAGACAGAGGTAAAAATGAAACTCATATTCCTGGCCTCAAAAGAGTTATCTGGACTTTTAAATCTTGGTTTCCATTTTCCTAAATTGGACTATCATCAATGATTAAAAGTACATACATTTTCCATTTGGGAAATCCAGACATCTAGAAGAATTCAACATGTTGGTTTTATTGTCAAACAGTTTGTTACTTAAGGAAGAAATTGTCTAGAGATCTGGGCTCACCAGGTAGTCGCCAATTGTTACAGCTGCAACTTTTTTCCCAAATTTTTGAAAAATTTTGGACCCTCCTTTTGATTTTATCTTGCCTAGATTTATTTGGTTTCTTGAACTCTGTTTTTTCCCTCTGCTACAAATTTGGGTTGTTTGAAGTTGAATTGAGGTCAATTGTTTTCATGCTTTTCGGAAAACTGCTTTTTGTCTGCCAATGCTTTTGACGGTGGAGTTTAAAGTTTGATTTGAAAATGATGTCCTTTTGATCTAAATGATTTCCTTCATCGTTGTCGGAGGTTTGTTGAAGATTAAGTCGGGGTTTTAGTTCTCTATGTCACCGCTGTTTTGGAGATGAAACGAACTAATTTTACTGCTGCACAACTTTAAAGTCTTTCGAACACTTAACTTTTCTTTGAATTTTCGATGGTTTGTTTTTATCGCTATCGGAGGGCAGTCAAAGTTTGAATCGGAGCTTTAGTTATCTATGCAGCCGCTGTTTTGGAGGTGAAACAAACTAATTTTATCGCTGCCCAACCGAAAGTCTTTTGATTACTTAATGTTTTTTTGGTTTTTCGATGATCGCTCTCGGAAGTCAGTTGAACAACAAATCGGGGCATTAGTTCTCTATGCCACCGATGGAAAGTCCTGCTTTTCACCGATGTGCGTTTATCTCTTTTGTTTTACTATCGGCGTTTTTTTTTCATCACCGTCGTAGCATTAGTCTTCTAAGTCGCCGTCGTTTCGGAGGGAAGATGGCAAACGTTCCGATGGATAGTTCTTATCCTTTCCGATTCTGTGGTTTCTTACTTTTCATTATGTTTGTTTTCTCTTCGCTATCGGAACGATGTTTAACTTTGATTGGAGGATTAGCCTTTTTTGTTGCCGACATGGAGGCTGCGTTAAGCTTTAAACTCACCGATCCATAGAGCTTAGTTCCTTCGATTGCCGACGATTTTCTATTATCGCGGAAGCCATAGTTAGAATGTCTTTCATCGTTGCGGTTGCATAGTGAACTAATTGGCCAATGCATTAATGGTTTTGATCTTCGACGCTTAACAATCGATGTTTGGGAGTGCTGACACTGCGGAAGGGTTGAAGACTAATCTGCCGACGCATTACTAGTTAGTCCTTCGAGCCTCCAATCGTCAATGTTTTCTATTGCTGCGGAACCCTTAGTCTATATGACTTCCACCGTTGCGGCTCCTTAGTGAACTAGATGTCCAGTATATAGTGCTTCTGCTCACCGATGCCTTGGTTTTATTGATCAAACTTTTACTTTCGATGATTTGTTTTCGCCATCAAAACAGTGTTGATGATTGATCGGAGGACTAGTCCTTTGTGTTGCCGACACGGTGGCACCTTTGAGCTTTGAGTCACCAATATTTAGTACTTAAAGATTTCGATCGCCGATGGTTTCATGATTAACGGGACTCGTAGTTGGTTTGTCACCAATCGTTGTAGCTTTCTAGTCAACTATATGCCCGATGTTAGTATTTCTGATTGCTGATACGCAGTCATCACGATATTAGTCATTGGCATCGCCGACACTATGAAAACGTTGTTGTTTGAGTCGATGATACATAGCCCTTAGAACCTCCGATCGCCGAAGTTTTCATTTGATTGCGGAAGCCGTAGTTTGTATATCTTCCACCATTGCAGCGCCTTAGCTAACTAATCGTCCGATGCTATAGTAGTTTCGACTACCGATAGGGTTTTCCCGCCGATTTTGGTCTGCTTTTACTCTTTTTTTTGGAATGGTGGATATTTTCCGTGGGTACTGGTTGAGTCAGGGTTTTTTCCGAGATGAAGAGTATGTTCTATTGGGATTGTGATTTTAGTTGGACAACGGGTTTAGAGGATTTTCAGACCCAGCTTGCAGGATTTTCTTTGCATTATCATGTTTTCTTTTTATGCATTAATATTATTTAGAGTTCATTTTACAGAATGCAGTTAAACACTAAATGGTCTAAAATCTGCTATTTTCATGACAGGATGATTGCTGTTGCAAAGAAGATATGTCTAGAAGACAAAGCAGAAGAAAGGAGGCAACAATGAAGGAAGAGAAAGAAATGAAGAAGCATAGATGAAGAAAGCGAAGGAGAAAGTGAGGGTCTGAGATCTCAACAGATCAATAGCAGCAGAGGCCCAGGCTTGGGAAAAGTTTATCAGTGACCAAACTGGTCCCTTTTTATAAAAGTGCTATTAAATTTTAGTTTAATGGAATGTATTGTACATCACTCACTAAAAGACAAAATTGTGGGATTGAATGATTGAGGGAGCCCAAAGGTCACCGAGGGGCAGCCCAAAGGTTTTGTTGTTTTGTATAAATATAGGAGAGTTAGATGTAGAGATGGGACTTCTTCCTAGATAGATTTGTGAGAGTATGTTGTAAGAAGAACTATTTCCTTTTCCAATAAAGAATTACAAGTTTCATGTTGGAGAAAGCTTGGTGGAATTTTTCAAATGCTGTGCTATGGATCTGTTGAATGTGAACTATTTCATTTTCAGCTTGTGTCCATTAACTGTGAGATCGTTCTAACTCTTTGAACCTATGTTATTGTTATGAATGCACTCTAGTTTATTCTATGAAATTTCCACTGTGAGTAATGAAGGCTTTTCATAAATAATGAGCTATCTTGTTATTCATATATCTATTAATGTTCATGTGTTTTGAAATAAGTAACAGCTATCTGTGATTTTTCTTAATGCATGTGCAGAAACACATTACTCATTGATAAATCATAATCTTGCTCCCTAGGGATAGGTTAGATAGTTAGTTTTAGTTTCTTGCTGTGTGTGATTTAGATGCGAGAGAGTTAAGACGAGAGGTAAGAACCTATGCATCACATTGTGACCGCTCCTCATATTCTCTATCAATCTGCATTCTTAGATAGGCACTTACACATCATACTTAAACATAAAAAACTAAAAATACACACGGTGGACCGGGCCGTAATCGGTAAAACCTTTAATTATGTTACTTGACCTACGGTAGCTGGACCGTAAATCGGACGGATTCCCCATACCAAACAGTAACGGGCTAGTTGGGAAAGTTTACTAGGGAGAATCACTAACTGTTGTTACCTGTGATTTTCCAGGCCTCAACACAGTGTAAGAAAACTCAAGTTTGATCTGAAAAATAAAAAGGGGGTTCAGTCTATTAAAAGTGTCAGGTTGATTAAAAATAACAGTGAAGATTGTAAGGAACAATGGGTAATTTTAAAAACATATTTATCAGTGTAAGGAAGTTCTTCCCGAATTTGTCTCTGAAAATTGTAGCAAAGCTTGTTGTTATCTCAGATGAAGGATTATGTAAAGACTTCTTGAAGAGAGAAAGTTACATAATACAATTTAAAAAAAAGGGAGAACAATGTGTGGAGGTAAATTTTGAGTGTAAACTCTGTCACAATAATATTGCCAAAGGAGAGGAGGTACAGTGACAGGGGGAATCCATGGATATATCAGTTAAGCTATCATTCAATAATAGGAAATGCTAAGATAAATGATAATACATTGGTTAAATAACCAAGTTGAGTTAAAGGGGAGATATCATGACAGGAGGAGTTGTCAAAAGGAAGAGAGACAGGAAATCCTATATCAAAAAAGGTGTAGCATTAGCATAACAGGTTATCCTTTGTCATTGTTGTGAAAGGGGGAGAATGTTTAGGGGTTGCCATCAATGACAAAGGTGGATATTTTTTAGTATATAGTTTCCATTGATGTCAAAGGTATTCATATGACAAAGGAATAACCAGTAAATATGGTAGCAGGATAATTTCAACGATGACAAAGTAATAACAAAGGACAAGATGGCAGAGTAAATCCAGTGATGGCATGGCAGAGATGATGACATGGAATATATGATGATGTAGCATGTGGGATAAGGTTGGAAAAGACATATAATGGATATCTATTAAAGGTATCAGTTTGACTTAAACATCTCCGAGGAGAAAGATATGGGCTTGCCAAAAAAGGGTTATACACCAATGGATATCAAAATGGCTAAGTAGTCTTAAGAGGATGCTCGCCATAAATTATGGGTTAGAGTAAATGCTTGCAACACATAGGGGTCTTGTAGACTTGTCTTTTCTCTATCTGACCATGTCTTCATATTGTCTTAGAAGCAACTGAGGAAGAAATTATGGACCTTCCAAAACAGTAATTTAGGAATATTGGACCATACTAAAGAAATTTGTCTAAGTGTCATAACAAAAGGTTGGAAGGATGTTTTCAAATGTCCTCCAAAAGATGTGTGTATGTCAGTAAGATCTAAAAGATGACATGATCCTGCTCCCTGGTGAATTGAATAACTAGCCATGGAATTAGATTCTCATTTGGTTCTTACATGGACAAATTATCAACCTATCAAAACTGAGACATATGTTAGTTTGCATGTTGAGATTAAAATTGGCTAAGTGTTAAAGCAAAGAAATCATAGATCCGACGGTTAGGAAGCATCCCGCATGAGATCCGATGGATAAGGATCAGTTCCGCAAAATATGATCGGAAAAGTTGAAGTTCCGCAAAAGAGTATAGATCGACGGTCGAGATAAGATCCACAATAGATCTACCGTCAGAGGAGTATTCTGCCAAAGAAGGTGTGCAGAAGATGAAATCTGAATTGGATCAAGAGATCAACGACTAGGAGTCAACCCACAGAAATCAACAGTTCAGATGGAAAGCGAAAGGCAAAAACTAGAATATGAAAAGCAAAAATAGGAAGAATACAAATTTCAGTTTCAAAAACTGCAAGTGTCGAGTACTGATTCCCGAACTAGAAGCCGAAAGCTGGGAACATAGAAAATTCTATTTCATAACATTGAATATCTAATTCTGAACCGGAAGTCGGAAGCCGGGAAACAAAAGTTAAAGGGAAGAGTAAAAGAAAGTTAAGACTTCCGATTCCAAAAATCCAAAGTTGGAAAGGTGAAGTTCAGAAATAAGAAAAGGTGGAATTCACAGAGACTGAAAGTCGAAGAGCCGACTTTTGAAACCCGAACCAAAAATCAAGAAATCATTTAGGCAGAAAGCCAAAATGTGAAAATCGGGAAAGCGTTGTAAGTGCGGAAAGGAGTGTCCGAAAAGCATAAATCACAAAATAATATTTGGGAAAATTCACGTTTCTGATGTCTGGTTTCCACCTTAGATCTACGGTAAACCCGGAATGAGATCAACAACTACAGGAGATTCGTTGTTCAACTTGTAGGTGAGTTAACCACCAGGATGGGAGAGAAATCGTAAAAACAGTTAATTTTGAATTGTTCTCCACTGTTGATTGAGGTGTTTGAAAGATCCAACGCCAAAGAATGAGTTTTCCCGTTAAAACAACCAGGTGTATAACCAAGAAGACTGTATGTGAAATCATTGTTGAAACCATGTTTTTGTTAACCAGATCAGAATTCTTGCTATGTGGAGGTGCGTCCAAAAATGGTAAAGAAGAATGTCCACAGGAAACTCACAAATGGAAGGTGAAGACCGTGTTTTGTGAGAGAGACATGTCCAGATGAGCCTGTGATGAAGTTAGCCCGTAGAGATCCCACAGAGGAGGAAAATAATCCCACGGGTGTGAGAGAAAGAGAATCCCGAAGGTCTGAAGATAGAGTATTCCCGCTGATGGAGGAGAGGAAGTCCATGGGAATTGGTTTGATGAATCCTGTGATCAAAGAAGAAGGGAGCTCACAGATCATAAATGATCAAGAATTTTTTAATTAAAAATCATTGATCACATATTGTTGAAAAGGTGTGACTATTAGATTTGAAAGGGCATGATGGTGAAAGGATATGTTTCCAGAATAAAGAGATGCGTCTGTAGGAAACATGAAGGTAATTATACACAGAGGTATGAGTGAGAGATGGGGTCTCAGGGATTGAGATCATTGCAGAAGAAATAGAGACCAATGGGTGTGACAGAGAATGGAGCGAAAATAAACCTAGCAGATTACAGAAAACATGCTAGGGTGGCAGGGTGGCGCTAGGACAGGAAACAGGTCCGAGGGTTGTATCCTCCTTCCAGTGGTAGCTGGTAAAAGGGTGTTGTAGCTGACAAAACTAGGGGGTCGTAGCCTCCTTCCATGGTAGTTGGTAAATAGGGTGTTGTAGCATATTATCAGTTGTAGATGAAAAATTCATGGGGTCATAGCCTCCTTCCAGTGGTAGTTGGCAAATAGGGTGTTCTAGCATCCTGTCAATTGTAGTTGACAAAACTAGGGGGTCATAGCCTCCTTCCAGTGGTAGTTGGTAAATAGGTTTTCATAGCATCCTTTTAGTAGTAGCTGATAAACCAGGGGATCGTAGCCTCCTTCCAGTAGTTCCTGGTAAATAGGGTGTAATACCATCCTTGTTTGCAGAAGCAGGAAAAATTATTTGTAAATAACAATTTTGCAGTAATAGGATGTATTGCTAATTTACCCTATTAGGATTCCACGTTAAAATTGTGTTATGTGTATTCTTGTTGTTATGTGTTTTTAATAATAGATTTAAAAAGTGGTTAAATTAGTAAAAAGATAACAATATTGATTCACCCCCCTTCTCAGTATTGACCAATAAACCAACATGGTGTATATGGGTCATCGGGGTATGTTTCGGCATGGAGGAGAGGGGAAACATTGTGTGGAGGGATGGATTAGAGAATCTATGGAGGTGAGGATCATTAGGGTAATGGTGTGGCATGAAGGGAAGTACTCCATGGAGGGAAGCAGTGGAAGTGCATGGCTTGGAAATGATGGAGGAAGAAGTATGGGTTGCTTAGAGAGGAAGTAGGGGTGTAGAGAAGAGAGCAAGGATGGAAGGGGGACTGCATAAAGAGGATGGAGGGGTGTGTAGAGAGGATGGATTATGGAGAGAAGGGCACAAGATTAGGAGTGTTCTTCAAAATTTATGATTTAAATGGCCAAGGGTTGGTATGGGTTAAGGATCTTGCTGTTAAATTCAAGAAGCTCTTAGATGATGGCCATTGTTGGAGACATTTACCACCATACACACTCTTTTTGGTCAATTTGGCCTAGTTAAACCACTATACTAAGTATTATTGACTTAATTGACATCAGAGGAGAACTAGATGACATCAGCTAGATCACACCCACACCTACCTTCAGTCAAGGAGGCTAACTTATCCTTCTCCTACATTTGGGGAGGCTAACTGGAGCACTCCGAGGGTGATTTGAGTGTCATTAATGCCCCATATTGATAACTGATGGTTACAATCAATTAAACAAAGTATTGAAGGTGCCCTCCATCATTAAATTGATTATTTATTGATTATTTAATGAACTGGAGTCAACAGAGGCGCCTCCAACCACTTCTAATGTTCAGTTACACTTCAGTTAACCTCATCGAGGTTCATTGGAGTCACTGAAGCACTACCACTTGTTGGTTGGCTTACTGTGACATGTGTCTAGCCTACTTTCAGTTAGATTCAATCATTTATTGCACTCCGACTTTAGTTAGGGCTCAGTTGAGTGAATTAGGGTTTTGATCAGTGGTTAACTGGAGTGTTGACTATGGCTTACATTCAGTTAAGCTAGACTCACTCATTCAATTCGAATGACCTCCTTGGGAATTCAAATTGCTTTGTCATTCATGCTTGCAGCATGATCTTGTATTGTATTACTCATTATTTGTGTGAATATACAGAGCGGCTACTCATTTTGTAGCTCTATTACACCATTTTCATGACTTATTGTTATTAATCTTTGATGAGACTTGTGTTTAGTCCCTAGATTACTGTGGCAGATTAATATGGTATCAGAACTCATGGTGGGACGAAGCTCAGATCTCTCAAAAACAAGGTTTTTGACAGATCTTCATGAAAATTGAGCAATAGCTCAAAAATCTAGCACTGCACCAGAATCCAAGGCTTACCACTTAATAGCCCAAGTAAAGAACTTGTTGATCAAGCTTGCTTGATTGACTATGCTGGGTGTGATGAAAGCCTAAAATGTGTAGGCTGTATCACCTTACATTGCCCCTTTTGTTGTGATTTCAGGTTTTTGACAGGTGAAAGCATTCACTCCAGTAGATTCAGATGGCTTCTTCCGTAGATCTTTTGACTCCGTTCAACTTCCACTCATGGAAAGAAGACATGGAGATCCAGCTTCACTCTAGAGGACTTTATAGGGTCACGATGGACACTGAAGAAGAGCCTGGTTCTGCAATAAACAAATCTAGATTCTTGAACAAGAAGGATGAAGCATTCAGATTCTTGTGCCTCTCTGTTTCCTGGGATCTTCTTTTCCATATTTCGGGATTGAAGACTCCAAAAGAATTTTGATACAAATTGGAAGCCCTATATGGAAAGCAGGATGATTTGAGAGTTTACCAACTCAAAAATTAATTGATGTCTCTCCAGCCTTCCAATTTCGAGACCTTGAATGAATTTTTCACAAAGTTCAAGCACATTGTCTTACCGTTGAAGCAATGCAAAGTGGAGAAAGAGGATGATCAGCTCATCCTCGCCATACTCTCCAAACTTGGAGCTGATTATTCAGTTTTTGTCTCTACATTCCATGCGGGGAAGCTCACAACCCCTGGATGGAAGATGCCTACACTCAATGCCTTCATTGAGTCCCTAACATGATAAGCTTGTCCAGATGGGGATCATCAGATCCTCCCGTGATCAAGCCCTCCATGTCTCGGGGGCCAAATATATGAAGGGTAAAGGAAAGCAGCAGAAGAACCCAAAAACTAAATTCGAAGCTCCTAAGCCTAAAGTGGAAAACCAACAGCATGATGAGTCTTCCAGCTCAAAGAAGAACAAAGGGAAAGGGCGTCATAGAAAGGAAAAAGTCAAGTGTTCGTATTGCGGGAAGGGATTCCACCCTAAAAATGCCTGTATGAAGAAGAAGCTTGATGAAGCTACCTCTCTCCTTGAGAGAAATCACATCAATGTTCTGGAAAGCTTTCGGAGGAGAGATCAGCAAGATCATGAACCACAACATGAAAAAAGTCATGCCCTCATGGAAAGCACTTCGAAGTCCAAAGCACTCTGGATTGATTCTGGAGCTTCAAACCACATGATGGCTAAAAGAGACTCCTTTTCATCCTTGGAGACCAGAAAATCCATCCCCATCCACATGGGAGATGACTCCACCATCATTTCAGAATGACAAGGTACGGTTGATCTTGAAAATGGCTATTTTTCAAATGTTTTGTATATACCGTCTCTAGCATCAACTATCCTTAGTGTCTATCAGATGACACATACAGAAGTGCCTAAGAGAGTATCTTTTATCCCAAATGATGTTGAGATAACGGAACTTGCATCCGGGAAACTCATTACTAAAGGCCTTGCAAACCATCATGCAAAAGCCTATGAGTTCTCTCACTTTGTGGCGGATGCAAAGCCCACCGCTCTGCTAACTCATGGAAATGAAGTTAGTAGGCTATGGCATGAAATTTTTTGCCATCTAAATTTCAAATATTTGCAGCAATTAAAGAAAAACTCGATGGTTGAAGGCCTCTCGATCATCAAGGCAACCACTAGAATTTGCAAGGGCTGTGTGGTTGGAAAACACCCTGAGCACAAGTACGATCGAGGGAAGGAAAACCGAGCTACATGCATATTGGGGCTGATACATTCTTATATCAATGGTCCGATGCCTATCACATCCATGAATGGATCAAGGTATCTTCTGAATTTTATTGATGATTTTTCAAGGTACACATGGGTCTTCTTTCTCAAAAAGAAGTCTGAAGTACGTGAAAAATTCTCTGAGCTGAAGGCCTTGATCGAGAATGCCTCTGGGCTTAAGATCAAGATATTGAGATCTGATAATGGTAGGGAGTATGCTAGTAATGAGTTGCTGCACCTATGCTCCCAAAGTGGTATTCAGGTTCAACATTCAATTCCCTACACTCCCCAACAGAATGAAGTAGCAGAAAGGAAGAATCGGTCTCTGAAGGAGATGACCACCTATATGTTGGAATCAAAGAAGTTGGCTGCAAATTTGTGGGCTGAAGCCATGCATGCTGTAGCATACATTTAGAACAAGGTGCCACACTCATCCATGAAAGGTAAGACCCCTTTCGAAGCAAACTTCAGACACAAGCCGGATGTGTCGAACCTACAGGTGTTTGGGTACACTGCATGGGCCCAGATTCCACTTGATAAAAGAAGGGCTTTGCTACTGCAAAGCATCGAATGTCTATTTATTGGGTATACTAATGAATCAAAATGTTTCAAGCTGCTAGATATCAAAACAAAATAGATCATCATCGAAAGGAGTGTCAAGTTCGATGAGCCTCTTCAGGAGGTGGAACTAGTGAAGGAGAAAACTGCTGACTTTCCTTCCTATTCTACTGAATATTTGGATGATGAAATTGGGGGTGATGACCCTAATTTTGATCCTCTATTTTTTTATATCAGTGTGCATTAAAAATCAGATGCTGAATTAGAACCTGAAGTACAAAATCATCTTCCCACATGGGCTCGACAAACACTCTCCTCCGCAGGAGATAACATTGGAAATCTGGATGATCCAAGGAGAACCCGGTCTGATTTCCAAAAAGCAGGTATTGCGCTCTCTTGTCCTGATAATTTGTTGTCCAAAACTTGCTATTTGATGATTAGTTTAGACCCAAAATCCTACTACCATGCTCGAAAGGATCTGAGATGGCAAGTTGCCATGGATGAAGAGATGAATTCTCTTCAGAAAAACACTACTTGGGAGCTAGTTTCTCTTCCTCCGAGAAGGAAATTGGTTCAATGCAAGTGGGTGTTTTGGACCAAGGTTGCTGCTGATGGAAGCACCTACAAATATAAGGCAAGGCTGGTTGAAAAAGGTTTCTCTCAGTTCCAAGGTGTGGACTACCATGAGACCTTTGCACCGGTTGCAAAAATGGACTCCATCCGCCTAGTTTTGGCAATTTCAGCATCTAAGCACTGGGAAGTGCATCATATGGATGTTAAGTCAGCCTTTCTACATGGAGATCTTCATGAGGAGATATACATGAAGCTGCATGATGGCTATATCTCTGATCTATCTTTGGTTTGCAAGCTAAGGAAGTCACTATACGGGTTAAAACATGCCCCAAGAGAGTGGTATTCCAAGATGGATGCCTTCCTTCTCTCGCAAAAATTCCAAAGGTGTAGATCAGATCCAAATGTGTATATACAGAAGTTTGATGGTAATTTAATTATTATTGTTTTATATGTTTATGACTTACTGATCACAGGTAGAACAGTTGCTTCCATTTCAGCCATCAAAACTACTCTCCACAATGCCTTTGAAATGAGAGATTTGGGGCTCCTAAAACAATTTTTGGGGCTCGAAATTCAGCAAAATTATAATGGTATAATGGTCACTCAGTCCAAATACATATCAGAACTATTATTCAAGTTTAACATGGCTGAATTTAGGCCTGCACCATTCCCTTTCCTTTTAGGGATCAACCTTGAAGATGGAAAAAACACACCTCCCATGGATTGCACTATCTATCGACAGCTGATTGGTAGCTTGTTGTACTTGACACATTCTTGGATTGATATCTGTTATGCCATGAATCCTGTATCAAGATACATGTATCAGCCTCATGATATTCATTGGAAGGCAGCCAAGAGGATCCTCCAGTATATTCAAGGAACCAAGACCTATGGCAATCACTATGCTGCAGACTCAGAGCTAGAGCTGGTTGGATACACAGATTCCAAGTGGGCGGGTGATTATATTGATCAAAAGTCTACTTCCGGATATGTTTTCATGTTTGTTGGTGGCCCCATTTTCTGGTCTAGCAAAAATCAAGTTGCCATAGCATTATCTTCAGTAGAGGCCGAGTATCGAGGAGCGGTGAATGCTTGCATCCAAGCAGTTTGGTTGCAAGTCATTCTTTCAGAGTTTGATCTTGGTAGTACTTTGTCCACTGTCCTCTTTTGTTACAATCAAATTTCTATTAAGATATCCATAGATCCAGTTACCAAGAAAAGGACCAAGCATGTAGAGATCCTCATGCACTATATCAGGGAGCTAGTGCATGACATGACCATCATTCTGCAATACTGCCTAACTGATGAGCAGATTGCAAACATATTCACCAAGAGCTTTTCAAAAAAGAAGTTCACTTACCTCCGTTCACTGTTGGGGTGAGTTCATCAGGGTGATCAGACTACTTTCAGTGTTCAGCTTGAGGGGGGGTTTTCCCCACTAGGGTTTCCCTCTTTTCCTCACTTAGTTTGTTTTTTGGCATTGCTTCAGTTTTAGCATTGTACAGGGTGACCTATGGCCTTAGTTGTTGGGGCCATATCATTTTTATGCATTTTATGTTTTCTAAGTCCTCCTGAGTATAGCTTAAGGGGGGGTGTTGGAGACATTTACCACCATACACACTCTTTTTGGTCAATTTGGCCTAGTTAAACCACTATCCTAAGTATTATTGACTTAATTGACATTAGAGGAGCACTAGATGAAATCATCTAGATCACACCCACGCCTACCTTCAGTCAAGGAGGCTAACTTAGCCTTCTCCTACATTCGGGGAGGCTAACTGGAGCACTCTGGGGGTGATCTGAGTGTCATTAATGCCCCATATTGCTAACTGATGGTTACAATTAGTTAAACAGAGTAGTGAAGGCACCCTCCATCATTAAATTGATTATTTAATGAACTAGAGTCAATAGAGGTGCCTCCAACCAATTCTGATGTCCAGTTACACTTCAGTTAACCTCATCGAGGTTCATTGGAGTCATTGAAGCACTACCACTTGTTGGTTGGCTTGATGTGACATGTGTCTGACCTACTTTTAGTTAGACTCGATCATTTATTGCACTTCGACTTCAGTTAGGGCTCAGTTGAGTCAATTAGGGTTTTGATCAGTGGTTAACTAGAATGTTGACTATGGTTTACATTCAGTTAAGCTAGACTCACTCATTCAATTAGAATGACCTCCTTGGGAATTTGAATTACTTTGTCATTCATGCTTGCAGCATGATCTTGTATTGTATTACTCATTCTTTGTGTGAATATACAGAGTGGCTACTCATTTTGTAGCTCTATTACACCATTTTCATGACTTATTGTTATTAATCTTTGATGAGACTTGTGTTTAGTCCCTAGATTACTGTGGCAGATTAATAGCCATAAGCCTAATCATACTGGCTCTGATACCAATGAAATGATAAAAATCGTTTAGTGAAACTTCCACTTCAAAAAGGGTAAACAATCCATGAAAAAATATTTAAATAAAATATGATAAGGTAAGATATGATATTTTACAAGATAGAATTGACCATATATAGAATCATTTAAAGGGCCTCTTACGTAACTCTTCATAAAGAGTTGCGCCTTTTTAATAATTTCCATTGTCATTATTTATTATTGATATTATTTTATATGTTACAATTGTCCTCCTCATAAAATCAACAGGATGCTTATGGGTGGATGGTCTAATAGTTCCCTAAGATCTAGATCTTCATGTTGATGGTTGGCTTCTTGCTTAGGGAGGATGTTGATGCCTTTAAGTAAATATTGAAAATAACTCTAAAACTCCAGTGTTATCTCTTAAGCTCGAATGGGTGTCCTTAAACAAATTTTTCACCCTAATACAAAGTCTTAGGTAGCAATGGTGTACTATTGAGGTTTATGATTTGATGGTCATTACACCAACAGTGAGGTTTCTGGGAAATGAACCAAAATAGATTACCACTTTAGAGAAATAAAGAGATGTGGAGGAAGATATACAAGAATCTATCAAATGCATGCATGTAAGGAA
Source organism: Pseudotsuga menziesii (assembly GCA_001517045.1). NCBI lineage: Eukaryota > Viridiplantae > Streptophyta > Pinopsida > Pinales > Pinaceae > Pseudotsuga > Pseudotsuga menziesii. The sequence continues at coordinate 105,568 of LPNX010728827.1, read as the reverse complement.
ATTATGAAGATTACCCATCGTGTGTCACTTGCTCAAGTTGGTTAATAATTATGCCATATTGGATTATGACTGCCTTTACCAATGGAGGGATACCACTAGAAACAAGTTATTTCATGGATTTCAAACAAGAATTAGCAGATCATATTGAATGAGGACTCAGGATTGGTATTGTCTCAAAGAGATATATATTGACTATGGTGAAGGTACCAACCTTTCCATTATTTCAATGGTGAGATATGTTGTGTGAATGCTCTAACATGGATGGTTATATAGGTCTTATGATAAGATATTGGAATGATTATGAGCAGCTTTTCCCTATCAATAGGATTGTTTCACCTTTCAGTTGTGAGTATCATTGCAATAAGCTTTGCCCCTAATCAATATTCTGGAACTATTCATGGTAGTATGAGGCATCATTTTAATATCTCAGATATGAAAAATGGGAGTATCAAATAATCCTATTGTGTTGAGTTATTGAAAGTGCAAAATCAATTGTTGGTTGGAAAGAGAAAGAGATAGAGAGACCTGAAATTAACATGTCACACTCCCAAGGGATAATCTATATGCATAAATATATCCTTTTAAGGGGTAATCTCGAGGTTACATATTTTAGTGTCACTTCAAAAGAATTTATAAATTTATCTCCATAAATTAATACTACNCAAAAATGAATTTAATTTATATGCATAACTAACATATTTTTTTCATATAAATATAATTCATGAATTTAATTTATTTTAAAAGTACAAGATTTAATATATATATATATATATATATATATATTAGTTTGACATTATGATATCAAATACAATTGAGTGAATATATAATTTTAAAATAAAAAACATGAAAATAACAATATGAGTACTTTACATTTTTATGAATTATAAAAAAATGTGAAAATACATTTTTATGAATTATGAGTACTTTACTTGAAAATGACAATAATATTATTTTATGAGAAAGTGAATTGTGAGTACTTTACTTGAAAATAACAATAATATTATTTTATGAGAAAGTGTGAAATGACTTTTATTGTGAGTACTTCACTTTATGACTTAAAAGTACTTGTACCACTACCTTGGTTAACTATGAGTTTTCATCCACCATAGAAAATGTGACGAATAAGCATTCTTAACTCATGCAATGCCACCTCAACCATGGGGGATGATGTCATCTACTAGAATGTAATTGGTTGATTTTTATAGTACATTTTGGTCCTTTTGAGGCCCATTTTTTACCTCAAATTCTCTCTAATGGATTAACAATCTTCCTAGCTTTTTGGCTCGGGTTCTTGTTTAAGAGGGTGTGCCATGACCATATTCAAGGAAGCTTTGTTTGTCATCAGTACAGAATTTGAAAGGAACATCAAATCTAGAGAGAGAGGAACAAGAGCAATTGATGTTTCTATATATTTTAAAGATGAGTCATTTTTGAATGTCTGGGAGCGCTTAGCTTATTCTGGGGTCTACTACAATATTTTCTATGGCATGATTTTGTCAAAGGAATTCATGAAAGGAAAAGAGGAAAAATGGTCTCCTATGCTTTGCAAAAACCATGTTTTGGGGATAGTATATACACCAATAGGACCACTTTAGTGCATTCTAGGAAATGGCTTGACTTAAATGCTTTTATTGCACACTCATGTAGTGTTCTCTCTTTTGGAGTTAGTATGTGGAGTGTTTACCTTATTATGGAGGATATTGACTTGGGTTCATCATATGTTAGGCCATGCATTGTTGTTTTAACTCTCTCTATTGTTGATTCATGGGATAGCTTCTCTTTAAGTTTTTGGATGCACATGATTCTATGTTTGGTTGAGATCGTTACCATATTTGAGGAGATCGATCCACCTGGAAGGGATTGTTTGTGCTCTTCGTTTCCAATTCTATGGACATATTTCACATTTGAGAGGATTTGGGGGGGGCTCAAACCCCAAGAACAAGGGTTTCTTGCATCATTTGAGGCAAGTGCATCTCTCTTGAGGAGCCTTCAGGCTACATGTTGAATATATCATCCCTTTATTCCCTATTCGATGAAGGCATTTTCACCTTGCATGGGAATATTTTGATGGACATGTGTCCTCATCGATTTGACCATTTCATCATATTATTTATTTAAATATTTTGTTAGGATTTAGTTAAGGATTTGTTAAGGTTATTGAGGTTTTGTTGTGTTTTGACTCACCCTGGGTCATATCTAAGGAAGCAATGATGATATTATTGTAAAAGAAGTTTTAGCCTCTCCTATAAAGAGAGAGAGCTACTTCCTCATTTCATTTCATGCTTGGATTTTGAGATCTCTCTCTCTTTTGGGTCCTAAATGTTATATATTTTCATGGAGCATTTGAAGTTCAAGGGTATTTTATCCTTTTTATAAGTGGTTCTTGGTTCTCTCCTTTTGATGTTGCTAAATGATGTATGGAATAACTAGAACATGTTATTAGGGATAGAGTACAATGTAGTCACATTAGGAAAGATTGCCAGGGAAATTTTATCCATTTCTTTGTTGGCTTATGCATGAATATTTCATTGATCTGAGTCATCTTTATTGAGTAGGAACTTGGGTTTTTCATTGTATAAGGCATGCCCTATTATCATTATTTTGAGTTGGCACCAAAAGGGGGCTCCTAGTGATTCCACAAATTGTGGTGTAACATGTTAGGGCTTGTCGGTTGGCACCACAACGGGTATGATTCTACGCAATCCTTTAGGAATATTCCCCCTTTTCGTTGGTCTTGTTTCCTCTTGACTCATTTTTTCCCTTTGGGACTGGCATTGGTCTTCATGGTCCTCCCACCACCTTGTTTCCTCATTTCCAAATCCTAGCAATGTTATCCACTTCACCACCAACATTATATTGTGGGATATTCATCTAGAGGTTGAAAGTGAGTTTATAAGAGTTTCTTAGCGACAACAAATTTGGAGGGTTGTTACCCCCATCCATTTCCTAAGGGTTTAGATCCTCCTCTCCCCCATGAAATATTGAGTTGAAAAATGAAGAATTAGACTCCATGGGTCTTTTTCCTCACACCAACTACCTCATTTTTTCTACAAACTTCGTGAAAGTTTAACCAACTCTTCCTTAGTCACATAATATTGAGACATAGTCTTTGCAATATTTTCTTAATTTTATTTTAAATAATCCACACATCAAAACTAAAAAGCTATTGAATCTCACATACTAATTTGCAGCAATCATGTGACAAGTGAAGCAACTATTATGATAGAAATGGAAAACAGACAACAATAATAGGAAATAATAAAAGAAACAATGGATGCATTTGTAGAACCGAGGTTGTACTACACCTAGAAATATGAGAAGTATAGGAATTTGTCTCCAACAAACACCATGAACTAGTTATTTTTATTGATAAAATAATAGAGACAAATGTGAGAGGGGTAAAAGCCCTATATATATTTATATAGAGGAAAAATACCTAATAAAACCCTAACTTAAGACTTTTTCACTAATAAAGTCATTAGGCATGTAATGCCACATTATGCAGGCATACCTTTTCACACATATTTTTGCTTCAGAGCATTGAGCATTCCAAAGTATTGAGTCCCGCCTTTACTTCCATTAGGTTTTGATGAGATAATATAATGATCATATGATAGATTCCATATCATGATGATAAATTATGTGATGTTATACCTTATTTATTGTTGTTGCATTAGATTCATTGACTACCTGATGAGTATAGCTAGTTGTACCACCCATAGGTTGATGAGGGTAGTAGATTCCCGATTTATTTATGTACCATCAAACTAAGGTGATTCTTGGTCTTTGCAAGGATTTTTCTCCCTTCTTCGGGTTCACCTTTGGCCACCTAAACATCATCCATTATCACCCCATACTTTGGTATGCATCCTTTGTGTTAGAATTTTAACGGTTAGAATATATCTTTAAACATTTAGTACCATTTCATCATAACCATAAGCAATAGGATCACTGAAAGAAATACAAGTAAGGCAACACAAATATTTTCCTTTGGGAAACCACAAGGGAGAAAACCCATCAACTTCTTTAGTATAAATTATGTCACCAAGTGCAATACCAAACCAAGATGAGATAAATCCCAAAGATAAAAGTAGCTACTTCTTCTCTCCAACAAACCTCTTATCTCTCTCTCTTGCACACTTGCTTGAGTTGAGCATATGTCCAAATGAGAGGTGTACACCCTTTATTTATACTCATCAAATGAGTGATCTAATTCCCTAACTGTGACAACTTGTTACTCTTACAGGGATGACTTGTCTAGGGAGACAAAAAATAATATTTATTATTATTTCTTGTGGGTACTATTGACCCAAATTACAATAAAAGGTTTGAATTGAATCTTTCAAGTACATTTACATGACCAATTACATCATGAATAACATATCTCAAAGGAGGTACAATAATAATACAACAAAAGTACAACAATAATATCTTCCAAAGTTACATTCTTCAACACTCCCTCTTAACAAGGAAAGTATTCTTCCATCATGGTCATCATCATCACTAGATCTCGTCATTGGACATCATCACTATTGTTGCAACTTTGTACTCAAGCCATTGACTTGTGTCATCTCTCAAATCTATACATCATAATAAGTTCTACATAGCCATCCCTTTTTCTTGTTTGATGTACTCATAGAGTGAGCAACCTTTTTTCATACTGGGTGTACCTCTCATATATATCAATGCATCCACTAGCCCTTTTTCATGTTGGGAGCTACCCGTACAGCAACCAATCATTTTTCATATTGGGTGTAACAATCATATATCGACACATCCACCATCCCTTTTTCATGTTGGGAGCTACTCGTACAACAACCAGTCCTTTTTCATACTAGGTGTACCTCTCATATATATTGGTGCATCCACCATCCCTTTTTCATGCTGGGAGATACCCATACAAAAACCAGTCCTTTTTCATACTAGGTGTGCCTTTCATATACCAGTGCAAACACCAACCCTTTTTCATACTAGGAGCTACTCGTACAACAACCAATCATTTTTCATACTAGGTGTACCCATCATATATCAGTGCGTCCACCAACCCTTTTTCATGCTGGGAGCTACCAATACAACAACAAGTCCTTTTTCATACTAGGTGTACCTCTCATATATATATCGGTGCATCCACCATCCCTTTTTCATGTTGGGAGCTACTCGTACATCAACCAATATTTTTTCATACTAGGTGTACCTATCATATATTGGTGCATCCATGATACCTTTTTCATGTTGAGAGCTACTTGTACATTGAACCATCATTTTTCATACTGGGTGTACCTATCATATATTGATTCTTCCACCAACTCTTTTTCATGTTGGGAGTTACTCGTACAACAACCCGTTCTTTTTCATATTGGACATGAAGACCACCCATCTACCACCGAGCCAACCCTTTTTCATGATGGATGTGAATACCATAGGTATTCATCTCTCTCACTTACAATGGAAAACAGTCTGGAAAGTTCCAAGCTTTTCCCTAAAGTACTCAAAATTCACTCTCGCCATAGGCTTGGTCAATACATCGGCTATATGCTCGTCCGCCATAAGATATTGGAGCTTTACTGCTCCTCTTTGCACCATATCCCTGCTATATTGATACCATATCTCGACATGCTTCGACTTGTCATGGAACACAAGGATCTTGGACATCTTGTACACAACTCTAGTTGTCACAGAATACACAAGTCATCTCTAACTCAACATCAAGCAACCCTGCAATTAGCTTTCTAAGCCACACTACCTCATAGGTAACTGAAAAAGATTCAATATACTATGCCTCAGTTGTGCTCAATGATACACTTGTATGCTTTCTATTGAACCAAGAAATCATTCTAGACCCGAAGCTGAAGTAGCACTCTAAAGTGCTCTACCCATTAGTAGCACTAACAACACAATCTGAGTCAACATAGCCCTGTAGGAAAATCCTCTAATATGTCGCATATATGAGGCCATACTCAATCGTACCCTTTAGGTACCTCAACACATTATTTTTTGCAATCATGTGAACATGTCTTAGCTCTACCATATACTAACTCAAAGTGTTCGCCGCAAAGCATATATCTAGCTTCAGGTTCATCAAGTACATCAACGAACCAATCATTTACTTGTAGATCGTGGCATCAATTGTCTCTAAAATAGTATCACATAGCAACTTCAATTTTATTGCCATCAGTATGGCTATGGCCTTGCAATCCATCATCCCGAATCTATTCAGAATCTCTACCACATATTTCCCTTGACTAAGGAAAATCTCATATGGATTCTTCCACACCTCAAGACCTAAGAAATAGTGCATCATACTTAGGTATTTCATCTCGAACTCTACGGCAATATTCTTCTTTGTTTATGCAATGAGCTCCTCGTCACCTGTCAGGAACAGATCATCTACATATAACAATAGTATCATTGGTTTTCCTTCCTCAACCTAGAAGTAGAGGTTGGAATCATCTTTACTCTTGGTTAATCCCAAGCTTGTCAGAAACCTGTCTATCCTCTTGTACCATGTCGTGAGTTCTTGTTTCAAACCGTACATGGCCTTCTTTAATTTGTACAAATGTGTCTCTCTGTCATGTGTCTCAAATTCTAGTGGTTTCTCCACATACACTTCCTCTTCTATTGCATTATTTAGGAAGGTAATCTTTACATCCATTTGATGTATCTTCCACTTCATCACTACAACTATTGAAAGAATAGCTCTAATTTAAGTGTATATGGCCACAAGATTAAATGTATCCTCATAATCTATGTCCTCTTTTTGGGAGAAGCCACAAGCCACAAATATTTCCTTGTATTTATCGATGCTTCCATCTAGTGCATGATTGATCTTGTAGATCCATTTGGAAGGCACGAGTGACTTTCGTTTAGGTCTCAGAACCACATCCCAGAAATCATTCTTCATCATTGATCGGTACTCTTCGATCATAGAATCCTTCCATTCTTTCTTCTCGGTTGCTTCTTCGTAGCTCGAAGGTTCTAGATAAATGGCATCACATAATAGTTCCACATAACCAGAGTATAGTCGAGGCCTCTTACTTTCTTTGGAAGTCCCATCTGGAGCACCATACTTCTCTGCATCTTGGATTATCTCTCCTCCCCAAGTTGTTCTTCTTTTGTCTGTGTTCACATTTTGGGGTGGATCTACCAATCTATGTGGCTCAATCATATCATGATCCTCATGTTCTTCTAAAGTCCTCTCTTCCATAACTATGTATCTAAATTTGGGGTCTTTAGGTTCTTCTTCATGTACTTCATTGGAGTGAATATGCCTAGATATATAGAAAGTTGCATCCTCATCCAAGGTAACATCTCTACTAGTCTCTATCTTCTTGAATCCTAGTATATAGACTTTATAAGCCTTCGGTGTAACATTGTATCTGATGAATATATTGTTCTTTCCTGAAGGATACAACTTAGTTATGTTTTCTTTGGGGACATGTATGTAAACTGGGAAACCAAATATTCTGAGATGGATGACTTATGATTTCTATCCCGAGAATACTTATTCTAGAGTTGTGTTCTCTAGTACATGGTGTGGTGAGTTGTTCTAGACATAAATTGTTGTTCTGAATGCTTCGAACCATAAGTGCATAGGAATATCATGATCATGGATCATGGCTTTCACTGCTTCCATTATTGTTTGGTTCTTTCTTTCCGCAACACCATTTTATTGTGGATTGTAGGTAGTGCTCAACTCCCTCTTAAAACCTAATTCTTTACATAAATATTTGAAAGTCTTTGAAGTAAGTTCGCCACCATTATCTGATCTCAAGGTCTTTATTTTCTTTTTAGTGTGATTCTATACAATGGATTTAAATTCTTTGAATTTACTAAACACTTCATCTTTTGTCTTCAAAAAGTAAATCCAAACATAATGTGAATAGTCACTTAGAGAGTTGGGTGACATGGGTCTGCATACGTCTAAGTGTACAATCTCCAAGATCTCCTTTGATTTGTTATCACTTCTTGGAAATGGTTTCTTCACATTCTTCCCTTGTGCACGTCATTTGCACACACCTTCATGTTTTATCTAGAGCTCCGTTATACCCGTCACCAATTTTCTTATGATCGGTAATTCCTTGTAATGAATATGCGCAAGTCTCCTATTCCATAGTTCACTTGGTTCTATTGCTTCATGAACCCATTGTTGTTTTGGTTGGCCCTTCAATTTGTACAGCCTCCCTCTTTCTCTCCAATTACTACTGCATCATCAAAAGACTTACCTTTAGGCCACATGAGAACTTATCCATCAGCAAACGCAACTCATAATCCTCTCGCATCAAGGATTGATATGGACATGAGATTCTTCTTCAAACCTGGTACATATAGAACATCTTACATCTTGATAGGCTTTACCAAGTCTAGCTTGTAGGATTCTTGGACTACCCCTTTTATTGGATATTGATAGTCATCTCCAAGTTTCACCTTGTGAGGTGATTCTTCTTCTTTCATGTGGGTGAATGAATGCTTGAACCTGTTCATGTGCTTAGAAGAACCACAATCTACAAGCCAAACATTTATACCATTAGTGACTGTACTTGTGACTGCTAAAATCAATACATATTCTTCATCACAAGAGGATTCTTCTCTAGCTCTATTCTTCATTGGTTCATCATTTTCTGTAATGTAAGCATGGTGTCTCTTCTTCTTTCCTTTTTTCTTGGGACAATCTCTTGCAAAGTTTCATTTATCACCACATGTGAAATATTTGAACTGCAAGTAGTCCCTCTTTTGAGGTCTTCTAGTCTTCTTGCAAGAATGTTCTTCCTTCTTGGAATTTCCCTTCTTGGAATGAGTTGTTAAGGCTTGATTGTCATATTCACCCATCTTCTCTTCTCTTGCTATTAATTGAGCTTCTTCTTATGCGCATTCCTCCCATAGCCTACTAAATTTAGTGAGCCTCCTTCTAGCACAAATTCCTTGAATGAAATATTCCCATGATCTTGGGAGGGAATACAAGGTAGTCGTCACCACTTTGGATTCTTCAAAATTTTCTTCAATGGCCTTCAGTTTCTCTTTGATCTGGGAAACCCTTGTGAATATTGTATGATTTTTTAACTTTGCATGTTCACACGCTTGAGTTGAGTCCTCAAGGTCATCTTACTATTGATGTTCTTTCCTTCATACAAGTTAGTCAAAGAATCAAACATATCCTTAGAAGTCCTCAAGGAGGGTACATGTGGGATCAAATTATCCTTGATAGAATCTGCAATAATCCTGTTGTCTTTGACCAAGTTCTTATTATGATTAGGTTTTTCCTCATATCCTTCTAGCTCTGCAACTTCTCCTTTGACATAGTTTTCCAAATCGTGTTCTTCTAGAGTGAGAAACATTTTATACTTCCATGCCAAGAAGTTCTTATCTCCTTCAATATTGTCCTCAAGTTTGGTACTGTTTTTCATATTGATAAAATGAGAACCTCGAATGGAAATAGAGAGAGTAGTGCTTCAATCAATTGCTTGCTTCAATGCATTTCTGGAAAACTGCTTCTACGGTTTGATAGAGAAATCCTAATTTTTCAACTTTGATAACTTGAAAATTTGATTTGAGAGAGAGATGCACCTCCTCAAGGAGAGTTGAGAAATGTACTTATTTTCCCAAATATGTGGACATAACTAAAAAATATATGATGCCCTAGTTTTCTCAACAGTAGTGCTAGGTCAAAAATTGAAAATCCACAAAACTGGAAATTGCTTCCCCATAAATATGTGCCATCCTAGTGCGAGTTCGATGGTCCTCCTTTATCACCTAATATGTGGAGGAAAGTGTGTAGAACTGCAAACCCTAGTTTCCAACTTTCATCAGTTTCAGCTACACAAATACTTCTTTTGGGATGGGTCTAGTACCATGTTAGAATTTTAATGGTTATATTAGATCTTATATTTAACATTATTTAATCATAACCATAAACAATAATATCACTAAAAGAAAGATAAGTACAAAAACACAAAAGAACACCAAGATTTTCCTCTGGCAAAACCACAAGGGAGAAAACCCAACAACTTATTTAGTATAAATTTTGTCACCAAGTGCAATTCCAAACCAAGATGAGATAAATCCCAAAGGCAAAAGAAGTTACTTCTTCTCTCCAACGAACCTCCTCTCTCTCTCTCTCTCTCTCTCTCTCTCTCTCTCTCTCTCTCTCTTGTGCAGTTGCTTGAGTTGAGTGTATGTCCAAATGAGAGGTCTTACCTCTCTATTTATACTCATCAAGTGAGTGACCTAATTCCCTAACTTGGTCGACTTGTTACTCTTACATGACCGACTTGTCTAGGGAGACACAAAATGGCATTTATATAATATTTATTGTGGGTACCATTGACTCAACTTACAACATAAGGTTTACGTTGAATATTCAAGTACATTTACATGACCAAGTACATCAATAACATCTCCCGAAGGAGGTACAATAATAATACAACAAAAGTACAACAAAAATATCTTACCAAATTACATTCTTCAACACTTTGGCTAGAGATTCACATATTGATGCTTGGCCTCTCCTTTGTGACACCTTCACCATGAAGGCTTCCCCGTTCTCCTTTATGTCTTGGGGATGCTTTTGTTGTGACAGTTCAGAAGGCTTCCTTGTAAATCCCTAGGGTTAACTAGTTATCAACCAAAAAGAGTTTCCATTGAGCAATGTTTCTCCCTAGACCTAAAACATGAAAGGATTTCCCCCCTTCAATGCCTCAAAAAGGGCATTTAGAGCAACTCTTAGTCTAACATTCCTTGTACCAACAATTGGTGTAAAAGAAAAATCTTCACCAAATCAAAAAGAAAAACAAGACTAAGAAAAATTGCAAAAATATGGAAATTCAATAAGAAACATTAGAGAGAATTTGAGGTCAAAAATGGGCCTCCTAAGAGATGTACTACAAAAATATAAGATATATTAAAATATTATGAGTTAGGGGTTTTATGGGGTAGGTATATATGACAACTCACTTCCTACACTACTTTTTATGCACAATATAAATAACCATGGTTGAGTTACTTTTCTAAATTGACTATAAATAAAATTAATAAAATAACTCTACAATGATGTGACTAAGATTCATTGTAAATTCCCAAAAATTTATTGTCCTTTAACATTTATTTGTCTCGAACTTGTAAATAAAAATGAATTTAATTTAGATGCATAAACATATTTTTTCATATAAATATCATTCATGAATTTAATTTATTTTAAAAGTACAAGATTGATTATATATATATTAGTTTGACATTATGATATTAAATACAATTGAGTGAATATATAATTTAAAATTAAAAAACATGAAAATGACAATATATTATTTTATAAAAAATATGAAAAGACATTTTTATGAATTATGAGTACTTTACTTGAAAATGACAATAATATTATTTTATAAGAAAGTGAATTGTGAGTACTTTACTTGAAAATAACAATAATATTATTTTATGAGAAAGTGTGAAATGACTTTTATTGTGAGTACTTCACCTTGTGACTTAAAAGTACTTGTACCACTACCTTGGTTAACTATGGGTTTTCATCCACCATAGAAAATGTGACAAATAAGCATTCTTAACTCATGCAATGCCACCTCAACCATGGGGGATGATGTCATCTACTAGAATGTAATTGGTTGATTTTTATAGTACATTTTGGTCCTTTTGAGGCCCATTTTTGACCTCAAATTCTCTCTAATGGAAGCAAGCCTTACTTGCATGTGCCTCCAAATAAAATTAAGGCCCAATGCAAGAAGAAAAGAGTCTAATAAAATCAAAGAATACAAGTCCAAGAAGGAGCTAGCAAAGCAAAAAAGTAAAACAAAAGGGGGGAAGCCTGATTTCCTAGGTTAAAGGAGTAGTATATCATTGCACGACACCCATTTGTGAGATACTTTCCCTATTGTTTGCCCTATTGGTGAAAATCACATAGGTTTTCCTTGTCTTACATCTTCAGTCAATTAGTCACTTTTGACCAAAACCTCACTAGTATTAGAATTTGAATGCCATTTGGATCTTCAAGTAGATAGTTCAAAATTATTATGATTGCAATAAATGGAGAATGAAGATACAAACCGAACAAAACAAACCACACAGGAAACGAACAAGTATTTCTCTGGAATTTACAGTATCATTCACAATTATAAATCCAATGTACAATAGGTTACAAATAGGAAGAATTCGAATGCATTAGGTAGCAATTCAAATCTACCAAGTGGATCTAACTATATCTAACTAAATCTCTAACTTATAGTCTCTCAATCAATATTGGAGTCCTGCAGATCAACTCTCTGATGTCCAATAACCCAATCAATCAATGTAAGCTAGTTAACTCAGTGCAACTGAGTGTGGTAGGTAGGAAAAACATGCCTCCCCATGCAGCCATGCATTAGCCATGCATTACTAGCGCTAGCTAACTGATTGTGAAGTAACTAACAAAGTCTGATTCCAAAGATCAACTCCATGATGTCCAACAACCCAATCAATCGGTTACAACTAGTTAACTTAGTGCAACTGAGTGTGGTAGGTAGGAAAAGCGCTCCTCCCCATGCAGCGATGCATTAATCATGCATTGCTAGCGCTAGCTAAATGATTGTGAAGTAACTATTTGTAACTGGGGGCTAACTAAGACTAACTAGTTCCAACTCCACCTAACTGATGGAGGTTGGTGCCGGGACTCCCTATTGCTCCTAAAATGTAGGGATTGGTCTAGGAGGCGCCCAAACTTATGCATGCACATGCAGCAAGTGGAAGTTAACCTCTAGCAGTGTTCCCCACTCTCTAGTAACTGATCTAGGTGGCCCCATTAGGCTAGGTGGACCCAATGGTATTAGTGGACCCAAATAATGAATTAAGGTTCCTAAGTTAGGAAAATATAATCTAATAGACAGTATGGTAAATGGAGGATTAATAATTCTAACAACTAGTCTAGTTTGGTCTAATGCATTTTTTATTTACCCCAAAGAAGAAAAGTGTCCTTGTGGATGTTTTGATGTTATCATGGTGCTAGATAATTTTTAAATCATATTTCTCAAAAACATGTTTAAAGATATTTTTTGTGTTGGTATATTATCATGTTTATCATTACTAATTATACGATGACTCACCCTGATGATCATTTGCACCTATATGTACTTGTCCATGTGGACACCATTTACTGCCAATCCACTAAGGAAACTTATGATCATAGTACAACTTCATTTCACTGCTACTAACTGATATCATCATGTCTTCTTCAGAGCTATTGTATTCAATGTCAGTTTATCAATGTTGTGCAGTGACCAAGAGGGATTATTCCATATATTTACTTGTACATCGGATCCAATGATTCTGATCACACATTTGGCCATTTACTTAGGTATATTGCATCAGATTGATCATTTCTACGTTAGATCAATCACTTCTAGAAAGGTGGTGGGCCTTTCCCTAGTGTTCTATAGTCCCGATTTTCATGGACGTGCGTGGAATTTGTATATTTAGTATTTTCCAGATCTATTGATGGATTTGGATACCCATGGTTGCATGTCAAAATTATCCTCCAGTTTGGTCATATCTACATGAGTCATTCAGTGCAGTGTTAACGAGCAGCCTGTAAAATTCATCAACATGCATGGAAACAATCCAACATCTTTCTCTACAACAACTTGGCATTTTTAGACACCCATTTGTCTCTTCTATCCACCCCAACTCTCTAATGGCCAAGTATTGTCCTCTTTCAATGATTTGTTGGAAACATTAATATGTTTAGGGTTAATTTACACGTGTATGTTTGTATTATTGTTACCATTCATGTGAGTTGGAAAACAATAGTCAAGGTAAATAGGTAAAGTCTTTGGAAGTCCAAGAGGCGCCTTGGAAGATGAATCCAAGGGTCAGATACCATTGTATATATACATGCACAATCTGGTTAATAAAATCATCTCACGCTTATCCATCTTGTGTCCTTCATTGGTTGTGTTTGCCAATTGTGTATCTTCCCTATAGGACATCCAACAGTGGTATCAAAACATGGCTATATTTTCTAGTCCTGTGCTAAGAAGTCTTCCGATTATCTTAAATTGATATGCATTGAAGATTTTCCTTGTGTGCTCTCATTGAGAGGAGTATAGATGGGGGTATTTTGTTTCCTCTTTATTGTTGAAGTGTGCATTGAATGTGTTAGAGTAACTACACGTTGACCTGATTATTGCTGCGAATTGTGAACAACTTGTTGCATGGAGGCTCGACCTATTTCCCACCGAGCGTCAACATTTTTTATTTGCAATTATATATATATATATATTTCTCTGTGTGAAATATTATAACAACTCACAACTTAAGCTCATGTGCGTTGTACTCCTCATGCAGTTACCTGCAAACTCTAATTTTATGAGGCATCCCCAATGCTTCAGGCCTCACCTTCTCTATTTATTATCTATGAGATTTACTAGTACGCCTCAAAGGAAAATGGTTGTTGGGTTCCTTAGGTTGCAATTTTGACCAGCTTTAAATTCGATCTCTTTTTTTCAACATTTATAATGCGTATGTAACAGACTCGACTCTCGAGCAAGGTTGACTCGATCGGGCAAAGTGTCGAAGAGACGGGTCATGCTATTGAATAACCTAATCCAATTATCTACATCGTAATGAACTGGGAAATTAGGATCATTAGCGTCTTATCCGATCAAAAGGGAGGGTTTTTTAATGGAATCGTCTAAATAGGGGACAATTTTGACTTTTCGACCGATTTTAGGTCAGAATCCAGTGAATTTAAGGCACAAAATATGTAATTTTTGTTGTTTGTTGCGCAGTTTTAAGAACATAAATAAAATCGTGTGACACGAAAACCCCCCAGCACTCACACTCTGTAAGATTTAGAGTGCTTTTACGCATTTTGAAAATTCCGTGAAGATTCATGGCCACAGACACTAAAAAACCAGCCGAAAAAAGACAAAATTTCGTCGGCTGTTTAGACACCTCAGTTTTTAATAAAGCAACTTGACCTGATGCAGTAATCCCATGATTGTTTCCTCTAGTTCCGTTATGTGGTTCCTCTATGAGGAAGGTACGATATAAAAATATATATATATATATATATATATAAAGAGTCTATTAGGTGACGTAGCTCAGAGACAAAGACAGAGAGAGAGAGCATTTAATGCAGCTATAGCAAGCTTGATAACCGTTAGATCTCAAGCAGCTTGAGATCCAACGATCATCAAGCCTGCTGCAGTCGCATTAAATGCTCTGCAGCATGCTCAATATTGTTTGTCGTCATGAAGCATTCACCCGAGCAACTCATAATTTGGGGAAGATCTCGGATCTGGTGCCACTAAAGTTTTCGTCATTAAGTGTTTTCATAGTTTCCTCATTTATAACATTAAAGTATTTCCAGAGCCATTAAGCGCCGTTATTAATTGTTTTATTATGTGTTTCCACCATTTAGTAAATCAATTAATATCATTAGTTTCAAGCAAATCAATTAATATCGTTGGTTTCACTAGAGGTGTTAATAAGTGCCATATCTAAGCATCACCAATGCTCAACATTTAATGGGATTCAAACAATATGAGGATCTATCTGAATATGACCAAGCGAAAACGAACGTCACGAAACTTTTGGAAGTAGACTTGTTGGGCTGGTTGACGTTTACATTTGTTAGAAGGATTCCCCATTATTCACTTGCAACCTATAGTGTGCTCCTTTGTGTGCTCAATTCGATTTCCACTCAAATTGTTTGAACATTGGATTGTGATGGCTTTCCAATAGCCTTCACAGATATTCAATCATTTTCCATTGTCTACCACTGAATGAGTAAAGCCATTACCAATTTAGCATAGCGCAACACCTAGGTATTCATCTAGCTGGGCGCAACGTCCAATAATTCTATGTATTGTTGGCATTTTCTATTGATCTTGTGGAAGCACATGCACCATTAATGATGGGACTGGTGTATAATATAGCCCGAAGTTTGTTGATCTAATTTATAAACACAAAACGATAAGGTGGCGCTGCCCAAACCTTCAGTGTGTCAACGCTTACTGCATAAGCATTTCCTCTGTTATCACGAGGACGCAAACTTCCATTCACAACCTTGTGTTTGATGAAGTTTAAAGGGTACTTGGAGACTCTTCATGTAAACCCTAAATATCTCTAGGTATCTGCTACAATTCAAGAGGACTCTAACTGTCTAACTAGGGGACTTTTTGATTTTCAGGCTGATTTTTTGCTCGTGAATTTAATCTACACATGATTTTTTGCGAGCGAATTTAATCTACAAAATCTGTAATTTCTGTTTGTTTGTTGGGTGATTTTAAGTTTCAGAAATGAAATCAGGCGACAGAAACCAAACACCCACACTCGTCTTCACGGCAAAAAACTGGTAAAAACCAGCTGGAAACAGAGGTCAAAAAGTCCCCTGTGTAGACAACTCGATTGTCATTGTCCTAGCTGAAAAGTAATTGTAACGGTCTGCGAAAGGGACTTATCAGTCTTCCGGTGAGGGTCCTCCACAACTTTCTACAAAAGCATGCAGGTTTGATCACTACCAAAACGTCGAACTACCTGGAGCAAGCAGACGTATCACACTTTTAGAATGGAGCATTGAAGCTACCACGACCATGTGGAAAGCTGAAAAGTTGCAGTTGGTGCATTGAAAAGAAGATTGATGATGCCAGTGCTTATTCTTGGCATGCCATCTCCTCCAATGACCAAGGCATAGCCACTCAATAATGGTGTGTATCCATTCAGCAGAATGAGGTACATATAGCATTTTGAAGATCACTATTTTCGGATGACCTTTGAATTTTGGAGAATGCCCATATATGTTTGTCAATGGTAATTACAAATTAACAACAGAACAAACATTTGATTGCTTTCTTGAAATATCTGTGTTCACCTTTATGTGTTTGACATCGCTTTAAAGCTTTGATTGTGCACAAACAAGGAAATGGAATTCCAACAACCAAAGAGATAAAGCAACGATAAGACATCCCTGGAAATTGCATCCAACATTGAGAGAACGATAGGGCATCTTCATGAGATACTGATTCATCGCTCTGTATGCGTGGGCATACAGCATATTCAGCGGAAGTGTGGAAGCACCAGACCAAGCATTTCAGATCTGATTTCATGCATAGTGTTTTCATTCTATTTCGTGCATGTGAGGAGTGATCATACTTCACCAATTCCAGTCTTGAATGTCTATATTTGACCTCAGATCGAAACCCTATGTATTCATCTCTGGTCATCAAGTTTCTTGAGGTGACGCACCCTCTTTAGTTATGGTGATGCCTCACATGATGCCTCTGGTGTAGCCGACCTGAAACATTGTTTGCATTTCCATTTATCTTGGATTGATATGTTTTAGACTCTATGGTATATCCTTGAAACCACATTTATGAGAAAGATAGTTAGAGTACAATCTCTATGTCGGAAGTGGATTGTTTAAATTTTAGCTTTCATTTTTGTTGTGTTATAGCCTCTTCCACCAATATGTGTATCCTCTCCGAGTTGTTGAAAAACAAACATCTACATATAGAGTTGCCATTGTGGACAACCAAGACTCAAGTGCATTGTTAAATTTGTTCACCTACATCGCGTGCGAGGAGCAATTGGAGGACATTGCTATAAAATATATTGGATTCTCGATGAGAGGCAAAGCATTTATCAATTCAACTTCAGAGTCAATTGAAACTTGCAAACTGTTATTATTTCCTCTAAATTGTTTGTAATTGAGTGCATTCTTGGTTGAACCTACCACCTCTTCTTAGTCAAGAACTTCAATTGTTAAATTTGATTATATAAGGGTGGAATTGCAAAATCCCTTCACTATTTGAGTGAGTCTTATGTTTCAATGGCGCAAATCAATGGTTTAGTAGAGTTACTGAACACTCTACTTCTCTCTTTTGTCAACAACGTTGTCATGGTCAACAAGACAACACGCACTCACATTCAAGATTGTGTACAAGAAACACAAGACACTATTGAGTTTATTCATTGTTGAATCATAGTTCCAACATGATGAGCTAGAACAAAGGAAACAACATTTTGAACTTATTCATGTTCATAACAATAGACTCTTATGTGATTCATGTGATTCATATTAGCATCTTGCACATAATGATGCCATTTCATAATCACATAAGCAAATCAGTGACCTCACACCAAAAGAAGAAGAAAAATGAAGTTGAAGTTATGCATACAAAGATTTTGTTTGTTCTTCCCAATCCATCATCAAACCATGGGAAGAGGTTGTACATAACTAACACAAAATCGGTCTCGGATATGACAAGCAAGTGATTGTTCACATTCTTAATTTCTCCAAGTCAATTCAGTTTGTTACCACCTAAGTTGCATTCAATTGGAATTTTAACTAGGCCGTCAAAGATGAACAGTCACTTGTTCAATTTTCAAGTTTAAAAGTCCTTGCAAGCCTTTCTAGGCACTTTTTTTTTAATTTTTAACATGTTCATACCCCATGGGGAACTATAATAAAATGTGTTACCATGATGACTTTATGTAAAAGGTTTGGTTTCCTAGGACTTAGTCATTAATGCATTATTCTAGGGTGTTTTTTTCTTATTAATTATTTATTGTTTTTAAGCGATAAATAAATTTTCGAGTTTTTCACTCAAACCTTCAAAGCTCGAATAATTGTCTTAGTAATTAAGCCTTGGGAGGTTATTAAAACCTATGTGTCGATGTATATCACGATGCTAATTATTATTTTGAATCATTATGAACATGTTCTAAGCCCTCCATAGGTTTTTTTATTTTCCAGAAAAATAATAATAATAATAATAATAATGTTTTTACAAGCTTATTTTTAATAAGTTAATAATAAAAATGTAAAAAGTCATAAAAGTGTGGCTAAGGGTTGTTTTTTCCATGGGGGTGCTCATTTTCTAAGTCATAGCACCAACTTAACCCCTATACCCACTTTCCTAAGTTTTCGAGTAATTATTTAACCCCAAAATTAATAATTACTCGAAAAATCCAAAAAAGACAAAAAAATGAAATATTTAAAAAAAATCGGCAATTAAAAAAATAAAAGATAATTGCCAAAAATGAATTTTATGACTTGGAAAATTATTTTGAAAAGTACCAAAGCAAGTGGGACAAGACAGATGTTGCTAATTCAGAGAGATTTTTGAGTTGGTTGTTTCCTCATGATGAGAGGTGCGTTTTTCTCCAAGTGGGGCGCAAATGCCAAGAAAGGATGGAATGTTGTGTGAGTTGGATGAGCTTTGGGTGAGGTGGCTTTCACATTTTGGAAGTTGTTATCTTTCTTGCCTTTACCCAACTCATGCCAACCCTCTTCCACCTCATTCCCATCTCACCCAAGCTAGTGCATCCTTGAGGAAGGTGCACCCCCTCTAGCTTGTCGGATTTGCTATATAAGCAAGGAGTCTCTTTTCATTTACAGAGAATATTTTGGCAAGGAACTTATGCTCCTGTACTTTGTAATATGTTTCTATCATTTTGAATAAAAGGCTTTGGAGGTCAAGAACTGTGTAGCGATTCTATGTGTGGACGAATATTGTCTTGAGCTTTTGAAGTAACCGGTGGTGTTCATTTTCTTCCATCTCTTTGGTTAAGTTTGGTCTTTGAAGGAGAGTTGTCTCTTGGTAGGGTAAGGTTTAAAAACTTATTTGTTTGAAGATCTTACTGTTTATTTGTTTCAGATATCTTGGAAGTACATTTTTATTTTGTTTAATAATTTTGTTTTTCTAAGTTTTTGTGGCAGGTGGCACCAAATTTCTTAACCATTTTTTTTGTGCAAGTAATCTGTATTAGTTGCAGGTTACGTAGATTGAAGAAGAGGTTGAGTTTGCTTACATCTTCCCACTCTTCAACAACTAAGAAAGGCATAGTCCATCTTTGTTCCATTGTGAAGAACTCCGTCGTCCATATTCCGACATCAAGCTTCTTCATATCTTCTCTCATTCTACAAAAATTATTTATTTATGTTACCGATTATTTTGATAATTGATATTTTGTTTAGTATATGAAATATATATCAATAACTAAATCTGATTTCATTTATCATTAAAGTTAGATCTTATTTGAATGTTAAAACTCATAAATCTAGCTTCAAACAAGTACTTTTCAATACTTTAAATTTTTATCTTTTAAAGGTTACTTGAATTACATGTTAATTTGTTATTGTTTAAATAAATAATTTGACATATTTAATTGAACATTGCTTGCTGTTTTGCAGCAGAAGGAGATAAAAGAGAGAGGCACTCTAGCCAAATTTCGAAGAAACAAGCAACCCGGAGATCCCTCTTTTCACAATGATCTCTTTGGTCATTTTTCTAAGGCCCTATATTGTAATACTTGTGCTTCATATTCTACAAAGGATGACAAGTAATTTCCATTTCTAAATCATTGTAAAAAAAGAAAAGAGAAGCAAGTGGGCAGACAAGTGCCCACACCCCATCCCCCTAGGCGGGATTTGCACCGTTTTCATTTTTTCATTTTTTTCATTTTATTTTTTATTTTTTTAATTTCTTTCAAGTTTCTTAAGTAAAATTAACCAATGTAGGTGTGTTATCAGTAACGACAGTATCAGTACTGTGATTTAAAAAACTCACACTTAGTTCTTAAAAAACTTAAAATTTACAAAACTTCATTCCCCGTATGCTCTTGTGACCACTGTAGGCATTTGGCTGGATCGGTGGGACAATCAGAAAGGGATTGAAGTGGCTAGTAATTAGTGGAACACTTCAATTAATCCCTACAAGTGAAAATATGGCACTTCATTCGATTTTACCAGGTTGTGGGGAAATTCAGCAAGTGAAGCGGGAACCACTAGAAAGTGACAGTGGGGCACCGTTAGGCTACACCCTCGTTTGGTGTAGTGTTGAACACAACCCCACGAATCCATCTATCCCATGCATTCATGTGAGAGCCACTCCTTGGTAAATCCGAACACATTCCTCGTACTGCTTGGGTATATATGGAATACCATTTCCCTCATAATAATAAGATCATTACCACATTCTTAATAAAATTTACCAAGAATTTACCCACTCCCTAACTACTCATTAATAATTTTAAAATTGACCAACCAAAACAACTGCAATACTTCTCGAGACTACACTAGCAACCCCCTTACAAGCACTCCATTAGCACTAGTTTATTTGGCATTTTATTTTATGTTTGATGCTTAAGTTAATCAATGTGTTGTTTGGAATGATATTTAAATGCTAGTTATTTGAACCATTTGCATGTCATCTCAGTTTCGGTATTTATTTGTTTATCTCCTAGACTTAATGTTTTAATAAATAAATTAAACACCATAGTTTATTTCACTAGGGACCACCCCCCTTGGCTTCGCTAGGAGAGAGCCTAGACATAGGAGCCAAGATCAAGCGACAACACTGGACTCTTGCTTTCCCCCAAGGTCGCACCCAATGGCTTGAAGATTTTTGCCACGTGACCTGAGGTGGCGGCAACACCGTTTCAGAGTGTTGGGTTCCTAAAAGAAAGTTCATCTTCATTAGTTCAGAATTCAAAATGTCAACATTGTGATCACGTTGGTCATATGAAATATCAATGTTTTAATCGTCGTCTATGTAAGTATTGTAGAAAGCATACACACTCTTTAGATAGATGCTTCCTATTGAAGAAACCAACAAGAAATAATATACACTATCGGTGAATCGGTTCTTGGTGACAGTCGTTAACAACCAAGAAGATTTATAAGTCATATCGAATAATTCATTCTCGACTAATGACACATCTTGCATTTGAGACATTCTATTCTCTTCGCGTTGTTCCTGACAAGAGGAGAATGGATAATAGTTAGAAACAAGCAAGCTTGAACCAGTGCCAAAGTCATAGCCAAAAATTTGTACTAGTTGTCAGAGCTTCGATCTAGAGCCACCTAGCTAAAGTAAGAGCTGCTTAAGTTAGATCCATGTTCGAATGAGCTCCAATTGGTTTATGGTCAGCCTAAAACCACCCATTTAGTAGAATCAATCATATTCTACTAGCTTTTGGAATGTTCCAAGAACCTCTGATCTTTAGAGCCAAGTTCCAAGGTTCATGGTCATCATTGAACCACCATTTAGTAGAAGAATTACAACTTATGCTAGCGTTCGAAATGTTTCAAGAACTGTTGAGCGAGAACCTAAGTCAAAGCCAAGTTCCAGAGAATTGTTGAGCTAGAAACGAAGTTATTGCAAAGTTCCAAAGTTTGTAGTCAGCCTAAAACCACCCACTTAGTAAAAGACTTCAACTTCTACTAACCTTTGATTCAAAATATTATTCAACCTTTTGCAGCTGTTATTCTCCATATTTATGCTCTCTCCTTGGACTCACATACACCCCTTCAAACTAACGGGGGGAATGTTGGAAACAATAATCCATTTAGGGTTAATTTACATTTGTATGTTTGTATTATTGTTACCATTCACATGAGTTGAAAACCAAGAGTCATGGTGAATAGGTAAAATCTATTGGAGTCTAGGAGACGACTTGGAAGATGAATCCAATGGTCACATACCATTTTGTATATACATGTACAATCTGGTTAATAAAAGTATCTCATGCTTATCCATCTTGTGGCCTTCATTGGATTTGTGTTTTCCAATTGTGTATCTACCCTATAGGGAATCCAACAAATTTCCATCCATAGGGGGTTTTACAAGCTTATTTCAAAGAGGCGACATATTAATACATGGCACCATTAATATTTTTATTTTAAAAAACCCTAAGTTGGTTCTAATCCATCAATGAAGTGAAGAAGTGCACTTTATGTTCTAATTCTTCATCGAGATGCAAATTATTATTTTTTCTTGGAAAATACTACATTTTTCTCAAGGGTGTTGATTGCCTAAGTGGTACTTAAGCACACATGTGGAGAAAATTTTGTTGATGTGGCATCATGGCACATATGTTGAGACATATTGGAAGCATCTAGCATCTATCTCACTTCAAGATTGGATCTCAACCATCCATTACTACTTTTCACATGGATCAACCTCTCTCTTGCATGGATCGTGTGTTATATTTTTAGCTTAGGAGGCGCTCTGCATAGTTTTGTCTTGAATGTGAAAGTGACCGTGCATTTACATAATCTAAGCTATTTGACTTTGTAATGTGATTTTATAAAGTTGTATTAAGTGTCTCTTATATTAAAATGACTTTTATAAAGTGTCATTGTTATTTCTATAAAGTGACTTTATTTCATAAGGTGCACTTGTAACAAAGTGAAATGACTTCATTAAAAATGTGAATGATTTACTTTTGGTGTGAATAAATCATCAATATTAGATCTTGGTCGTTGGATTTAGAGGTTAAGAAGGTGAAAAGTCATTTTTAGGTTATAAGAGAGAGCTTAGGGCAGTGTGCAAAACACAGTTTACAAGAGAAATTTCTAAGTGAAGGATGAGAGGAGAAAAGTGGGTTTGCAACAGATTTGACATCTTTTCCAAAAGAGTTGGGGCACAAATCCCAAGACAAATATTTATATGGGAAGAAGAGTTGGTTGTTTTCAGTAGGAAGGCGGTTGTACTGTATGGATCCGTACAGTTCGTACAACGAAAGTACATGCACAAAAATCGAGGCTATCCTAGGGCACAAATTTTGAGAAAAAATACTACTAATAATAATTATGTACAGTCTGTACAACTGAGGTTTGGTATTTTTTCGAGGTTGTACATGTTGTGTCGTACAACCTGTACAATCACCAAGCACGTTCTTCAAGGCAGAAATATGGGACTGTTTTTGGGTGGTTGCAAGTGAGTTTTCAAACTATGAAATTTAATGCCAAGTGTACCATTGTTGCAGCTTTTGTACTCTCTGCTGCTAATACTAAATTTATCTTGTTAGATTTTCCCCTTTGTGGGTTTTTCCAAGGTCGAACATCCAAAAATCATGGTGTCTATTTGAGTTATTTGTTGTTGTTACTTGTGTTTTTCTGCTGCAAAACACACTTAGTTTTTGTATTTCAGCTTTCAAGTTGCATGGAAATGTGTGCCAATTATTTGCATGTAATGTGGATGCTTGTGCAAGTCTGAAATCTATTATTTACTAAGTATTTGACGAAACTACAGTCCCTTAGTTTCCAATTTTTCAACATGGTATCAAAGCTAGGCTCTGAAATATAGTGGGCAACAGTGTTATAGTTGTTTGAAAAAGTGCTTTCTGTTGGTTTTAACAACTTGTTGGCAGGTAGACACTATATGCAAGTGATTTGTAGGTGTTGGGAAGGAAGGGGAATCTGGTGGTCTATTATTTTCTTTTGGATAGCAGAGAAAGATGGTTGTTTCCATCAAATATGAGGATCGATTGGATAGCATTTCCAACTATTTGCAATGGAAAGTCAAGATGGTTGTTGTTCTCAAGGAATGCAAACTGTGGACCTTGGTTAGCACCGTGGTAACTCCTCCCACATAAGATCCTATTGTTCTTGACATGCATGAAATGAAAGAGGCCAGAGAATAGAGGATGATTCCGAATGGTATTAGGGACCGCCTTATCCCACACGTGGCTAAGAAGAAGACAACTCATGATATGTGGGATACACTGAAAAACTTGTATGAGGCGAAGAATGAGAGCCGAAAGATGGCACTCAAAGACAAAGTGTAGGGGACCAAGATGGCTAAGGGTAAGGGTGTAGTATCCTATATTACCCGGTTGGCACATGTAAAAGATGAATTGGTTGTAGTTGAGGAGGTCATCTCTAATTTTGAGTTGGTGAAGATAGCCTTGAAAGGCTTCACCAAGGAATGCAAAGTCTTCGTGAAGTTTGTGGTTGCTTGAGAACACCTTCCAGATTGGAGCAGATTGTGGAACGATTTCACTCAGGAGGAGATTCGGGAAGGATCTCAGGGCAATGGATAGAAGGAGGGTGTTGATGAAGAAAATGTTGTTATTTATGCTAAAAGCAAGAAGTTTGAGAAAGATATGACCAAAGTCAGATGCTTTGCTTGCAACCAGTATGGTCACCATGCTTCTCAATGTCCTAAGAAGAAGAAGAAGAAGAAGAAGAAAAAGGAGGATGTGATCGTTGTAGCTACAGAAGAGATAGAGGACTTTGCGAGAAAATTTGAGAAGGAATTCTCATTGTTCTCTATTCTTTCAAGTGTCAATAGCAATGGAGTTGTGCAGAACAGTGGTTGGTTTATTGACAGTGGAGCCTTGTGTCATATGAATGGAATATATCATATATTACGTGAGATCACTGAGACAGGTCCAGACAGGATGGTTCGAAGTGAAGGGGGAATGGCATGTGCAGTGCGTGGATTTGGGAGAGTCAGATTCCATGGCTGTCAGGTAGAACTCCTAGAGTATAATGGATTTTTGTTTGTTCCAGGGATGAGTATGGACTTTCTCTTTGTGTCAGCCTTGGAGGATGTAGATTATTCGACATTGTTCCAAAGGGGACACGTGTACATTTTTTGAGAAAGGGAAGATATGGGAGATGTTTTTATATACTCAGAGGGAGCAAAACTGATCCATCCACAACTAAGTGGTGATCGGTTTGGTGAGTTGTACAAGTTCGGTGGACAACCCACGATTTATGATTCAGAGTCGGAAGAGGAGAAAAAGGCTTCTAAGGCTGCAATGGTGCCAAGATTTCAGTCTCGACTTTTGAGGGAAGAGAGAGAATCTCTTTTGAGTACCGACTAGAGGCTCAGCTAGTATGTATCTTAGAATGGGAGAATTGATTCTCCTAGGAGCTCAGTAGCTTCCAAGAGGATGTCTTCATATTTGAGTTCAGTGCAAGTGGTAGCATTGGTTCTAGGGTTAGAGGGAGCTCCTACTATGAACAGTGTGATAGATTTGAGGATGGGACATGATAATGATGATGGCAGTGAGTACCTCCCCCGCTAAGAGGGAGTGTTAGCTTTTTAGCTTAAGAGGCACTCAACATAGTTGTCTTGAATGCGGAAGTGATCGTGCATTTACACTATCTAGGCTATTTGACTTTGTAATGTGATTTTATAAAGTTGTATTAAGCGTTTCTTATATTCAAATGACTTTTATAAAGTGTCCTTGTTATTTTTATAAAGTGACTTTATTTCATAAACTGCACTTATGACATAAAGTGAAATGACTTTAGCACGTGATTTATTTTCTACGGGAATAAATCACATCCCTTGATATTCTCAATGCAAGATTAGATCTCAGTCGTTGGATTTAGGGGTTAGGAAGGTGAAAAGTCATTTTCAGGCTATAAGAGAGAACCTAGGGTAGTGCAAGACACAATTTACAAAAGAAATTTCTGAGTGAAGGCTGAGAGGAGAAAAGTGGGTTTGAAGCATATTTGGCATCTTTTCCAAGAGAGTTGGGGCACTAATCCCAAGGAAATATTTATGTGGGAAGAAAAGCTGATTGTTTTCAGCAGAAAGGAGGGTGTACTATACGGATCCGTACAGTCCATATAATCAAAGTACATGCATGAAAATCGAGGCTATCCTAGGGGACAAATTTCAAGAAAAAAATAAACTGCTAATAATTTCGTACAACTCGTACAACTGAGATTTGGTATTGTTTTCGAGGTTGTTGCACGTGTTGGGTCGTACAATCCATATAGTCACCTAGCACGTTCTTCAAGGCAAAAATCTAGGATTGTTTTTGGGTCGTTGCAAGCGAGTTTTCAGACTAAAATTTAATGTTGAATGTACTAATGTTGTAGTTGTTGTACTCTCATTTGCTAATAATAAATTTCTCTTGTTGGGTTTTCCCCTTTGTGGGTTTTTTCAAGGCTGGACAACTAAAAATCATGGTGTCTATCTAAGTTATTTGTTGTTACTTGCGTTTTTCCCTACAAAATACACTTAGTTTTTGTATTTCATCTTTCAAGTTGCATAGAAATGTGTGTCAATTATTTGCATATAATGTAGGTGCTGGTATAAGTCTGAAATATGTTATTTAGTAAGTGTTTGACAAACTACAGTCCCTTAGTTTCCATTTTTTCAATATCGTGGCTCTAACAATTAGCTCATTATAGCTATTCTGACCAATGATTTTCCCAAGGCAAAACACCCATGGTATTGGCACACCATTTCAGCTCATCCTGTAGTTTTTACACATGGTTTTGCAGAAGACACGTGATGTTGAGATATTTTACTATTATTTACGAGTCAAAAAATGAATTCACCCCACTAAGGAAAAACAACTTGCCTTGTTGGTATAAATACTTTTTGTAAAGGTGTGGTCTATAGACCATTAACCTGACACCTCATCCTCTTGAGATCATCACTCATTTGTAACTAATTTTTTTACCGTGTCTTGAACTAATTCACCCTCTTAAGCTATAGAAGAGGGGCTTGTGTTCATTTGTAGAGGTCAAGTTCTCTTGTTGGAATAAAAATACTCTGCTGAAATTTTGCTCTAATGATTCTTTGGCTCTAGTGTTGGTGCATGTTGTTGCAAGCTTGTCTCAATGGTAGAAAGAGGCTCTTCACAAAGGTCTTAGGGAATATTTGTTTTTTCATGTTGTATTTAGTAAATTAAAATAATGATTGTTGCAATCTCATTTTTTATGAATGGATGTCAATTTGCTTGATTAGATTGCTACAAACTCTTTTCATTTATAATAGATTCAATCACTTAGTGCATTTACTAACAATTGGTGGACGATAGTTTAGAGAATTGATTGCTTTGCCTCTTGAACTTTTTCAGGAATCCATCAGCCTTGGAATGAGAAATTGATGTTACATTTGGCTAGCAAAGGAAAGGGATTGCTTGCCTCCAACCTCTCTTGAATACTACTTAGTCATTATTTTGATATTTGATTATGACTCCATTGCCCAACACTTGTTTCCCTTCAAGGCATTAGATCTTCATTTTCAGTAGTTCATTTGCTTTTCAAGATGTTCTTCTAATTTTACATCCACTAATTAATTCTTCATTTTTCAAGTGCTTGGATCTACTAATTTCAAGATCAAAAAGACTCTCAAGGGAACCTCATTCGCTCCCCCTTCTTGGCTTAAATTTCTAGAATTATAAAAACACGCCGAGTCAAACTTTTAATACACTATAAGATTAATAAACCAACAACGTAAATTTAATTCTTGTTGTGTTTTAATACTCATTTTGATTTTAACTAAGTAATTCAAGTATCTAGCTAGTAGGCAAAACTCTATTCTCTTTAATTTATTTCCTGTTAGCTTTAAATTGTTGTAACTTGTTATATCAAGTCATTTTCAGATCTGAAAGTTACAGTAAATTGCTAGTGTTGATTAGCTCTGTTGAATTTACTAACATTGTGTATTTAGTTGTTAATTCATAAGATTGATACTTTGCATGCTCACTAATGTTAGTCATATTTTCAGCTTATTCTGATTTTTGTGATTAGATCAACCAAGTGCTTTTATTTATAATTCATACTTTTCAAGTTGATCTAGTTTATGGCATATCATGTTGTTATTTTCGGTCATATAGCCATTCGCTTCACTTGATAAACATGCTAATGGTTAATGTATTATGCTTCATATCTACTGATCTTGAATATTACACTCTCTCGTGGTCTAAGAATTAATATTAAATAAGTAATTCGCTCACTTAAAATATTCATGATTAATTTCCTACTTACATGTGAATGAATTTTTCACATGATCATAATGATTCATGGATGATAACACGCTAGGAATTTGATTTCTGATTGTCATATCTTGTTTAAGTTGTGAGTGCCATGACTTATATCAATGCTTACATGTTACATTGCTAAAGACAAATCATAGTTTGCTAATGCCTAAATCGTATTTTACTTGTGTATCATGCTTTGCTTTTTCCTTCATGGTGACTATTTCATCCACATCCTTTAAATATTTTACCTAGAGGGTGTCTCGATCCTAATCTCTTACCTTTGCTAGGCACCTCTTTCCAAATAGGTAGCTAGATTAGTATCTTGGATTGACCAAACCTTGTTAGTTGACATTAGAAAAAGTCTGGCTAGGGTCTCTCCCTTGGTTAGTCTAGGCTTGCTCATATGTAGGATTAGGTAACCTAAAAGAGGGGTTATTTCTTGTAGTAACATGTTGGGGGGGATTCCATAGCTGTGCCAGGTTAGTGGTTGATTTATTGCCAATCAGTTGGCTGCTAGGTGCATAAACAAGGCCCTTATTATATTATTTTTTAATAAATGATGCATTTGAAATGTTGCAAACTCAACTAACAACATAATTTCCAGGGCTCTATGCCCATCAAGGTTTGAACTTGGATCATAAGCATGGTGAAACTCTGTCTCAACCACTAGATCACAGCCCAACGGACTAGACACTCGTTATATTAAAGCAGTATTTTTACAAATATAACAGTATTAATAAATCATGGCTTATGCACCAAATGACTCATATACATAAAATTTAATACCTAAAATGGATGTTTTGGTAACATATACAACACCAATGGTGGTCTGTTTCAAAATACGGTCATCATCTCTTCTGAAAATTGTATTTGCTTATAGATATAGAAAACAACATTGCAAACAATACAGGAAAGATCACCAAGACTGCAGCGACAGCACCCAAGGAGTCACGTTGAAATCCAAAATGGTCTTTCAAGAAGTCTTCAATTGCTTGCTGAGGCTTACCATCAATACTGATTTGTTTTCTCATATCTCCATACTGAGAAGTTACGAGACCACTCAGTGTCCAGGCTGAAGGGCAAATCCAATAGTACCACACCCACCAACCTGGAATTAGCTGCAACAATTTTTCCCACGAATTTATCATCAATGGAGTAACCTTAAAAATATCTATTTGAAGTGCAGGCAACCTAGTTATGCATAGAAAAATTAGTTGCCATATCTCTAGCTATTTCAATATCATGCATTTAAGATTTAGTACACTCACAGGTCTTGTTATGAGGAAGCCTGAAAAAAGATTGAAGATCGAATAGGACGCAGATGCAATTACAGCTGCAACTTGAGCATTTGGACTGATTGCTACTGTCAGCATCCCATAGTAAGTATAGCAGAGAAAAGTGCAAAGAGTAACAAAAAAGTACCAAAAGACTTTATCCACAGAGCAATGGTAACCTATCATGGAGTATGTAATAAGTCCATAGAGAATTGTTTGGAAAAGTGTATACGGGAGTTCTACTACTACCTGCAGAAAATAGGAATCCACAATAGAAAATCTTGTTAAATATAATAGTCTTGTTGGTTCGTCAAATTTATTATTATACCTAATATAATTATCAGTTATCAACCATTTCAAAATATATTAGAATATGGAGTTATAGAATGTATGTATCCTTGTCCAGAGATGATTGTATTCTTCGACTCATGACTCTAAGTCCAACAAATTTGTTCTCAGATTCTACGGAAAATTGAGATACGCAAAAATGTGCAAATTTAAGAGAAAAGAATTCGACAAAGACCATCAATATTCTTCAGGTCACTTGCAATAAGACCTTGGATTCCTTACCTGTGCCAAAGCATATACAATTGTAGAATACATCCTAGCTGCTTTTTCTCTATAAAAAACCTGGCGTTCCACATCAATAAATGTTTGCACTGAGGAGCAATTATTTATTCCTATAAACAACATGGCACCATACATGGCCCCCATCATCTTGACCAGGTCTTCTTGGACATTTCTGTTGCAAATAAGCCAACACTGTAAATTGTCTTCATTTGCTTGCCAGTACTGAATAATGTGCAAATTCAAGAAATATAGATTTTAAAATCAACAGTCAGCACAGATGTATTTTACTATCAAGTAATTCTGCATTCAAAATCGGATGACCCTATTCAAAATTTTAAAAGTGCTAGATTGCAATAATAGAGAACACATTAAAATGCGGCCCAAGATGCAAAGAATTAGCTTACATTTTTGTCCCTTGTTGCCAATAGATAGTGCCAAAGAGCAATGCTGTAAGAAAACTGAAGGATAACCGCACTAAATTGTAACCAGGACTTCGCCAATATGCCCAAAACTGTTTCCATAGGCACGTTGTGAATTGTTTCCAAGCACACTGTGCATAGTCAGATGGAAAATAAAGGTCCTTGGCATCTGGAGCTGGGATACATAACTCCTTAACAAGTTCATTGTTTTGCCTTAACAAAATGAGATTTATAATATTTCAGAAATCCTTGAAAGGACAGAATTTTACTGGTTTGTAAGATCAAAAAGGGTTTAGAAATGTATTGGTTCCAAGGCCTTGCCCTGTACTTACCAAAACAGAGTTGACTCTTTATAGATCTGAGCAAAGTCTATACCAAGGTGCTGCTCAGCACCCATAGAGCTGACCTCTAATATCCATGTTGTAGGATTATGCTTGTCCTTGATCTTTGGCACGCCTGGAATAGCCTGTAGAGGAAATTAAAGCAAAGCACTATTACATAAACTTACCATGAGTCTTGGTCTCTGAAGCGACAAACCAAATTGTGCTTGGACAACTAAAACTATATGGTATCAGGTCTTCATTTTCTACCTCAAAATACTTAATAACGTTTTTGGAATGGTGGCCTAATGCACCAGCATAAATGATTTCACCTCCCCGCTTCATTAGCAGTAACTGTAACCAGTCAAAAGTTCACCCAATTTGGACAGCATAAATGAAACCATCATGCCAAAAGGAATACATCAAGCTTTTTAATATTCAGTAATAGTCCTTTAAAATATACATTCAATAAATCTACCTCATCAAATGCTTCAAAAATGTCAATACTTGGTTGGTGAATAGTGCAAACTACTGTCCTTCCTGTGTCCACTATACTCCGTACTGCCCGCATTACTACAGCGGCAGCACATGCATCTAAACCTGAGGTGGGCTCATCCATGAATATGATAGAAGGATTTGCGACAAGCTCTACTGCAATTGTCAATCTTTTGCGTTGTTCAGTAGATAAACCACTAACACCAGGAATGCCCACTAGAGCATCTTTCAGATCCTCTAATTCAACCAGCTGCATGACTTCACTTACAAATTGCTGTAGAAGAAAAACTCAACATTAGCAAAGAATCCCATGCTCCTGTTAGAAATAGAAGAGAAAAAAGACGAAATTTGGGCATCTATTAAAGTAAGATTGTGCTGAAGGACTCATTTGCATAAGTCACCTTCTTGGTTTTTGAATCTATTTCAGGTGAAAGGCGCAACCAAGAAGAATAAAGCAGTGACTCGTAGACAGTAACTTGTGGAGAATGTATGTCATTCTGCTCACAGTAACCTGATATTCGGGCAAACGTTTCTTGGACCTTTGGGAAGCCTGAGATTCGTATATCTCCCTCAATATGACCACCAGTCTTTCTTCCAGCAAGAACATCCATCAGTGTCATCTTTCCAGCTCCACTGACGCCCATTACAGCTGTCAAAACACCTGGCCTGAAAGCTCCTGTAATATCTTTCAGTAGGTAAAGTCTATTCTCCGTAGCTCCCTGTTCTTTCATTTCCTGCTATAAAATAATTAGATGATTTCATTGAGATGCAAAAAACCTACACAGTTCAAACACACAAGGAATGACTTCAGGGAGTTTCAGCTAAAGGATTACCACAGGCATGTCCACAAAAAACTGGATATTTTGGAAAGAGATCGCCAATGGCTGGAAATATAATATCATTCCACGTTTTCCACCCAGTTGCATGGCAGAATTAGAGCCTTTGCAAATGCTTTTCTCTCTAGATGCAGTGGTCAAATCCTGTAACTGCACTTCAGCTGTAAAATAAACATAAGAAAATAGATTTAGCCACATGCCAAGTAGAATTTGAATACAAGATATGCTAGTTATCAGATGAAGTATTTATGTTCTACATGCATCTAACATTAATGAACCAGAAATATTTCTATTCAAAAGTGAATATAAATCAGTCAGAAAGCTTCTTATGTGTGAACCGACCATAGTAACAGTAAGATTAGTAATTTGTTTTGTACAGGCACAATTCTAAATGTTCAAATAGAATAGGTAAATTTCTTCTAAAAAATCAATAGAAATGACAGCTTTTAAGAGGTTTCACTTGTGATCTATATATTATAGAATGCTGTTTATAACACAATAGTATTAGGTGACAACCAAGATGGTCACTTTCCCCTGCGACAAATTTAGTGGTGCTCATATTGTCACACTCAAACCAAAAGTGTCAATAGTGTTAGCTTTTGGTTGCTCCGAAAGAGTTTTCACCTGGCTATGGGAGCACTTCATGTAATGTGGAGGGCTTGTGGTCCCCTGGCCCCACCATTGTATTTTTATTGACTAACATTTAGAGAACTTAGTGGATGTATGCTCTAGGTAGGCGCACTTCTTGATGTGGTAGTTGGCACACATGGGCAGTTTGACATCTACAAGGGTGCACTTGTTGAGGAGAATGAGCACTTAGGACATGTGGAGTAATCACTTTGGAGGAGAGTGTTGTGCATGGAGCCCCAGGAGCATTGCACATATGGTTTAGTTTAATAAGGGATCTTCGGATGATAGAGTCAAACCATTAAACCTAGCATAGAAAGCTTCCCCTAATTAAATGCATTCATTGAATTAATTTTTCTTTATATGATATACCATGTTATCTAATGCATCTCATATCCTAAACAATAGATTGAAATGTATAGGTATTGTCCTTAACAATAATGTTGTTTGGCCAATAATAAATAGAACACTCACCCATCTGAAAAAATAGAATTCTAGAAGAAACAATAAATCCTTACCTATGCTTTTGCCTTCAGTGCTAGATACTGGACGGTAGCAACTTGACATTGTGTTTGATTCAGCATGCATATAAAAAATAGTATCTTCTTGACTATCTTGGATTTTAGCTAGCTTTTCTCGAGAAATTACAGCCTGAGACTTGCCGATCGCTGTTTATATCATAATGATTTCATCAAATAATTAGATAAATAAATTACATCACCATCAATTGTGTCCAAATCCACAACTATTTCTCTCTTGATGAAAATATATTCTTGAAATGCATAATCTATCACGTTTGATTGAATGATACATACGGTTCAGATATGTTAAAGCAAGAGTGTATCCAATGTTGAATATTACTGTAAATCCAATCAAACTTCCAAGACCTATCCAGTAAAAGTGGCCTTCATGGAAAAGCCCACGATTCTCCAGCAAATGTATACCAAGGCTGGTGTTTTGAGTAGTCAACTGCCATCACAGAAGAAAACACAACTAATTAAGCACAGTATCATTTTATAATAACTTATAAAGCCCATTGTATCAACTGCAGACATTTGTGTTAAGTTTCAATATAGAGAAACATAAACATGCCTCACTATAGATTATGCCTTGGGAAGTCAATGACTTCCATACAGATGTCTAAATAACATAGGTGCATTGATTAGGGAGAAATGACTGACATATTTGGCAAAAAGTCATGATGCAATTAAAACAAGACACTCAACAATGTGTAGAATCCACCTCACTTGCAAAACACAATGGCATTAAGCACCAATAATACAGACTTGGAATAATACACTTGCAAAATGATAAGACATAATAATATCAGCACCAGTCTAGTCTTGATAATGAAAGCTAATGGAAACAAGAATAAAATACAAATACATATGCTTGTATGCACTACCTTTCTCCAACGTGGAGCAAGGAATTCATTGATTGTAATTGCAGTTTCCCCATAAGACAAAGGTGAGATCCAGCATCCCCATCGCCACCATTTTGGAATTGAAGCTGTAAGCCAAAACATAATCTTCACGTCCAAATTTTTTCAATGTACTCACATAGAAAAATGTTGGTCACCTTAATAAACTTGTACAGTGAACCAATTCAGTTAAATTTCAACCCCATGAAGAAAAGAAAGGGCTTACATCGTGGGATGAGGAATCCACTAAATACCACGACCATCATCATTGCCAACGAACCTACAGTGTTGGCAACGACTATGCTTCGGTAAACTCCAGCTATTGCACGGAATAGTGCAGTGGCCATTTGACTCATCGCAAAGAAGAC
Organism: Pseudotsuga menziesii; assembly: GCA_001517045.1. Lineage (NCBI taxonomy): Eukaryota > Viridiplantae > Streptophyta > Pinopsida > Pinales > Pinaceae > Pseudotsuga > Pseudotsuga menziesii. The sequence continues at coordinate 70,739 of LPNX010728827.1, read as the reverse complement.
AAGAAATTGACGAAAAAACCTACAAGCTCACAACTACTAAACTTCAGTTAATATCCAAATGACATTTCAATGATTAGAACTTTTTTTCCATGTAAACAAAAAAATTAAAGGAGTAAAATGAAAAAGCAAACAACTAATAGAATATTGTAGACTCATTCCCCGCCTTTGAACACACAAAAATAACATTACACACACAATTTGTATAAGCATTGAGCAATTTTAGTTAGTATTATTAATGTTTTTCTATGATCGAGTATATAAAAATTCAAAACAAAAAGAAGATACTAAAGAGCACTTTAGGCATAACAACCCCAAAATTTGAAGAGGCTTATTAATAATTATTGGAGAATTACACCCTTGTTAACCATTTGCATAGATCGATTGAATAACTTATCTGCAATATACTTAAGTAGAGGAATATTAACATTCACGGCCATGCTACACTTCAAGAAAGCTAAACCATATTAATCGGTTGATGTCTTTTATTCACTTCGGAAAATGCCTCATACGAATATATTGGTTGCAAAAACCGGACTTGGGAATAACTTGGCAGGTGTAAAAAAATCAGACTCAGGGAAAAACTAAAGAAAAATCAGAAAGACTCAACAAAAAATTGGCATTCATTAAAAAATGCAAAAGTATTTTATTTTTTAATAGACCTTTTTTTCAGTTTTTATTGGCATTTTTCTTGCCCTAGCAATTTATGTTAAATCACATTTTGCAATAAATTGTGATTTGTCCAATTTCTCAAAAAAATCCCTCTGATTTCTTATTTCACAAATAACTTGGCACAAAATTGCCGAAAATTAACGGTTTTTGAAACACTAAAAACTACAGGATATCTGTCATCATTCCTTGCTCAAAATAAGAATTCCAAAACCTTCACACAAAAAATCCTATGTACTTCTTAACCTGTTCACGTTAAATGTTACTGTTGTCACATACATAGTAGTTGGGCTACCATTGTGCCTGAGCAGTCTTGAGCACATTTTTGAGCCAGTCCTTTACTTTGAGATCAACAAAGGATGAACTTCCAGTTGATGATCACTCTCATTCAGTGGATCCAGAGCATTCAGTTTGATTAGTTCTATGCCATGACCGAGCCTCATGGCCCCAGATTTGATGACTGAGTTAGCCATTTTCATTACCCAGAGTAGAGTTTATGACAGTGCCCATGATGTATAGCAGCACCAGTGTTTCAGTGCCTTTCAGATTGTTCAGATCGAATGCAGGTATATGACCCAAGTGATATATGGATTTTGATTATGCTTTGTTGTCTATTTTAGAAGTGAGACTTGGTTGATAGTGGTTGTATGTTGGCGATATTTTATTGGTTTTTATTGGAATCTAAAATATAAAGTGATCTAGTTGCTATGTCCAAGAGATTCTTTTGTATACTAATTGGTCATGCCCTACTTGTAGTACGAATTTGGTCATTTCCCTTTAGGGACACAACTTGCTAGCCTTGGCACCATCTTCAATGTCTCCATCCATCCGTTGCCTTCCCTTCTTTTTTGTTTAACCCTGATTTGTAACTTGACAAGTGACATCTACGATTTCCCCCACCTTCACCTCTAGGTTGGAATAGGTCTCCATGTTTAAATGATGCCTCGGTGTTGGTTTGTGTGATTCTTATCACAAGGATTGTCTTTCTCTAGGTCTTGAACACATGTAGTCTATACCACAAGTGTCTTTAGACACCAAGGCATCAGAACTTAAATGTTGTATCTAAATGGATGCCTATCCAACAAAACAAAAGTGTTTTTAAGCACTGTTGCAAAATTAAAATACAAAAGTTAGCCAGTTGCCAAGAGACAAGCACTCAGCCTTTGTATGATGTGAAGTCGTTTTCCCCCAAAGGATAACAGGGTGGTCACTCCATCGCACCTATGGACAATGGCGGGCAATGGATGTCATACTGAGTCATTCTCTGAGGCCCGCCAGGCTATTCAGGGCACCTGCTCTTGGAGGATGGCTAGTTAATAAAATAATGTGTTAAAAAGAGTTAATTGACAGAGGATGAGCACTCATTCCTTGTATAATGCATAGTTCATTTGCCCCTATAGGGAAACCGGGTGAGACTGACTTGTTGAGGTTATGTCTTTGTAATTTTTTGCAAGCCCAGAAGGATTTCCAGGATACCTGCCTTTGGAGGTTGACTAGTATCTTATCATTGTGCAAAACAATTGTTTCTAAAAGGTTGCTTGTCTAGAGTCTAGTGGAGCACTCTCATTATTCCACCCATTTGTGAGACACTGCCATTCCCTATTGTTCACCTAGTCCAGCTTATGTGTTGTGTGGATCCCCTTTTCCTTCAGCCTAAATGCTTACAGTGTCAAGTGTCAAGCCATTCCCTTGGCCTTACCTTGTTTTATTCACCTTCCCCTTGACTAGCAAAATGGCCAAATCCATAAATGAGTATACACTAGAGGTTCTTCTTTATATATATATATTTATATTGTGCTTATAGTCGCTATTAGAAGCCACTTGTAGTTGAGTCTTACTGCTAACATAAATAATTGAGAATGCATATCCATTTTGTACTTTGCAGTATTAGAGTTTTTTTCATTTGGGTCATCATTCTGATCATTCTTGACCTGGTCAACCCAGTTTGACCAAGTCAGCAACAGGGTCCAGGATGAGTTTAAGCCGATGATTGTGGATTATGATTATTTGTGGTCTATCAGTGTCCATTAGACATATTCTTGCTTCAGATGATGGTTTGTGTTATTTTCATGGTTATCAGCATTTACAGGCTTTATTATCATTAGTATTATTCTGACATGGATAGGGCCTCTGACGTACATTTTTTATGGACATATGGTGTATGGGTACTCATTCCTAGTGGATTTGGACATTCTGAGTCCATTGATGCACTCATATTTCAGTTTCAAGCACTTACAGGTGAGGTATGGGTTCTTTTATCAGTTTACACCAATTTGGCCTCATAAATTCAAAATAAAATGCTTTGTAGTTGATGGTTGGATCTCCTAGGGCGCTAGAGGGGCATAGAGTGTAGCCAATCGATTTTACCATATTGCTATGGAGTTGGGTTCATTTTTGTAGTCAGTTGATGTCCAAGTTCAGTCATCAGTGAGATATGGGCAGTTTTATGTTCCCGAGGCAATATTTTGATGATGAAAATGGTTAATGAAGAAATCGATTTGGGTAATTGAGGCAAGAAAATGACATGGAATTAGTTTGAGGCATATTGTTGGGGTCATCTTCATCCTCCGACATCAGTTTCACTCTTCATGGGGTCCACATGTCCTAGCATTCTCCAATTGGTGGGCATTTTGATGTATTTTGACTTTGGTCACTCTATGTTATTATTAGTGATTATACTTTATGATTGTGCCATGTGGCCATGCTAGAAAAGAACTTGTATCACCTCCTAGCCCCCACCATGAGCTATGTCATGTCTTATTGATATTTTTATGTGGTGCGCCTCTCCTTAGGCACCTTAGTGGGTGCGTCCCCCTTCTATTATTGGGTTGATCCATTTCAAAGTTACAAAAACTAAACCGGTGGACAAACTGGCCGACCCTCAAGACCGGAACCGGTAAAAAACCGAATCATAAAACCGGTCCACCAAAAATACATAAAATATTCAAATTTTAATTTTTTTTAAATATTCATGTGCATCCATGTGAGTTCAAACCATTATACACAAAATATGCAAAGTTTCTCATGTATATAGCATATAAGAGTTCATAGAACCAAAATAGCACTTAACATCGAGTGCAATCCATGTCTGAATCAAAATACATCAACAAAAAGGCCGTAAATGGCCTATAGAAGTTTAAAGACTAAACAATCTAATCATCAGAATCGTCTGAACCCTCATGATCAAACTCATCAGAGGCCTCAGAATCAGCGTAGGAACCAGCTCTAAGACCCTTAACAATCAACACTTTCAAACTAAAAGATCCGAACTTCAAAGACACCCAAGCACAAACTCGAAAACACTCGGATGAATAGTGTGAGTGAAAGAGAGGGGGTGGGGGTCTTTTTATAGGTTCATTAGGTGTCTTAAGGGTGTCCAAATGCATCCCCACAATCCACTTTACAAAAAATTTTAAAAAAAAATTTAAAAACCCCTTTTCTGGCATCCGTACGGCCCTGTACAGACCGGCCGGTTTCCTGGGAAAACCGGTTTTGGACCGGTTTGATACCAAACTGGGTGGTTCGTGGACCAACCCGGCCGGTTCGGTATCAAACCGGCCCAAAACGGTTAGGTCCTTTAGTTTGGACCGGAAACCCACCGGAACCGGGCTGACCGATCGGTTTTGCCGGTTCCGGTCCGGTTTTGACAACGTTGATCCATGTATTGAGTGTCCAGCTAATCTTAGCCACTAATTAGAGTGATTGTGTCTTTTGATCTTGGCCCTTGATCTTTGTGGACTTAGGTTTTGTGTATTGGAGAGATCTATATATTGAGATGCTCTCTCGTTGTAAAAGAACTTTTGGCTCTTAAGCTCTTGGAATAATAGAATATTTTTGCTAAATCTCTTGGAAGCTTTGTCAAATGTCTTCTATGGAGATTGGAAAGTCTTTATCTTTCTAGTTTTCTTGAGGATCTATGCTTTGCTAACACTTTTGCAGATGGTTGTACCATTAGCAAAGAGGACGATTTGATGGGGGCGCTATTGTAACTGAGCTCCATACTTCTTCCACAAATTGTTTTGTGGTTCAAGGAGTATCTTTATTGTATCTAGTGACCATCTTGATGCTCGTTGTTTCTTTCTTCATCGATTTTCTCTCTCTTTTTGCAAATCGATTCTCACTTAGGTAGATCTCTTTTGTAGAGGAGGGCGCACTTGGTCTCTTGGAGGGAAAGTCAATTCCACTTGGCATTGCACGAAAAATGCTCGTAATTGATCAGAAAGGGAAGATCATCACCATACAAGGTTATTAGCAAGTATTTCCAGGTACGTTTGCATCTATTTTTATTTTTCTAGGGCTTAATCCAATTATCACCATAAAACCCTCTTCTTTCAAACCCTAGCTTTGTAGATCTGATAGATCAGCTACTTATTTAGGTACTTATTTGATGACAGCCATCAAACCCACTTATGAATACTTATTTAAACCCTAGATCTACAGTTTCACTTAAATCCGACTTCATTTACCCTTAGATCTAGCACAAGTCTTCTCTAGGTGGGGTGCCCTCCTTGGGTTGTTGGTCAACTTTTCAGATCTATCAGTTGGGTATGCTTGAACCCGCCTTAAATCAACAGATCTATTCTTCAAGCATCCAGATCTAGTCATTCACATCCAAATCTACTCTTTTGGGTCCACTACGTCCATAATTGCATAAACCCTAGGTGGATCTAGTTAGTGTTTTTCTCATTTAGACTAGATCTATCTAGATCTACGTTATTAAACTCCTTGTGGTGTCTTTCATTATAAGTTGGGTAATTTTCCTTATCATTAAGCCTCCCCAAATCTGTCCTAACCTTGCCTACCACATTCTTCTCCTAGATCTAGATCTACTTACTCATTGTTTACCTTACATATCATATGTCTATCCTTCAGAGTGTCTTGAGAAGGTGCGCTAGCCTTCATAGGCCAGTAGGGTCTCCCCCTTGATCATTCTATGGATTGATCTAAAGTGACAAGGGCCCATTGTGACAACTACCTTTCATTAGTAGTGGACGAGGCCCTTGCAGTGTCACTAGTTAGCTACCTTACCTCTATCGTCCCAGATAGGATACCTTTAGTGGGTAGCTACACCTTGTGTGATAACAGTACTAAAGTGGCACTGACTACTCTTTATTACCTGTCAAAATACCTCAGCATTTTGAGACATTCTTCCAACAGTATAAGAGGCTTTTCCAGGAGTCACTCAACATTTCGGGAAGCAGATTCTCTTCTTGAGATCGTTTCTATTGTTAATATATATGGTCTTTAAAATGCTAAGTGCTCCTAATTTTTCCCTCAATCAAGACAAAGGTAATCTGATGTAAACAGGAATCGAAAGGGTGGTATGAAGCACAACCTCATTCGTTCCTCATTCTATGTAGAGGAGGTTAAATGTGAGCACATTTTCATGAGTTGAGGATACCCTGGAAGGCAATAAATGTAGCTATATAAACCCTCATAGGAACAACTCTTGAAAAGCAAGGTTAAAACATAATATAAAGTTGTTAACAAGCAATATGATCTTAACCTTCATGTACACAATGAGAGTCATTACTATTGCTATCTAGTGAAAATCAAAAAGATAAGGAAGTAGTTATCCTCCTCACTTCAAGCATAGTTATATCTACCCTTGATGGTGTAATATACCAAATGTATATTACATTTATTAATAAATTATTAATTATTAGTTTAGGGATTAATTATCTAATTATTAAGATGTTGTGTCTCCTAATGAGAAGACACAACTATTCAACTTATGGTCATATAAAACATTTGACCATTGCATTGTAAAAATCATCAATTAAATTATAAAAAGATATTTATTTATCTAATAAGATAAATATGTAAGGTGATACCTTACAAGTGGTATCAGAGCTTTGGTTCACTCAAGCTCTCATCTTCTCGGGGTTTTCTCTACGGTGATCATATTCTCGACGTTATCTTCTTGACATCTTCCCGCGTCCCCACTCATCCTCGGCATCTCCCATTCACTCCCCCTCGCTCTCCTTTGCTTCCTGCGCGCCCCCATCTTCCATCATCGACTGCACAGATCTGTTCCACGCCCTCTCCGCAAGTGTTTCTCCCACTCATGCATCCTTCCCATCCAACCTTCCATACGTCTACCTCTTGCACGTGCTATCCCAAATCGCTAAACACTCACCTCTCTCACCTCTCCTTCCACAGCCCACGCTCCTCGCCATTTATCTCCATTCCCCCTCCAACGTTCCCCCTTACCTCTTGTGCACGACCTGCCCTTCCATCTCCCTTCCTCACACCTCTGCTACGCTACTCCCTCGCATCTCCTCACACTTACATCCCACGCTCCTTCTTCCTTCTAGCTCGTGTTTCCCCCCCACATCTATAGTCAATCGCCATCCCACATCCTCCATTCTCCCTTCACACTCTACACCACCATAGCTACTCCTTCCCACGATCCTCATACCTTTGACTGCATACCCCATGCCATTCCTTGGGCTATCCTCCCACACCATCCCTTGGCCTAGCCTCAAAAACCCTAATTTCATATATTTCCAAAAAAAATTATAATAATATTATTATTGTAAAATAAAAATTATTATTATTATAAAAAGATTATTATTACTATAATATTAAAATTTCAAACAAAAACTATTAAAACATATATGTATAATTACTATAATATTATTATTATTTAATAATAATAATTATCATTATTTAATAATAATAATTATCATTATTTATTTTTAATAGAAAAAAATATTCATCATTCTTTTGAAGATTTTGTATAGAACAAAATGGTCTTCGATGTAGGCATTCATACATTTTTTAAAAGAGCTAAAACAACTCAAGGAATAAAAAAGGAATTACAAGGAGTGGAGAAAATAAGCAAAAAGTGGGAAAAATATGAAGAAGATTTTAAAATTCTAAAGGAAATGATAAAAAATCATTTGAAGCACGAATGTGAAACAGAAAACGAAAATGAAAATACACAAGAAATCAACCTAGAAGAAACAAGTGTCGCAGTTGGAATCAAGGATGAACTCGTAGTAAGATTAGATCCTGAAGAATTTATCGCTCAAACCAAGCCAATGTTGAGAGAAAATGATGAAGAAACCTATGAAGAAAAATCGATACGACATCTCACTTCCCAAGCGCGGGAAAGCAAGAAACTGCTATGGCACCTACGATAGTAGAAGTGGTTACGATCTCAAGCGAGGGAAAGTTGGACACTGCATTTTCACTCCCAACAGAAGAAGCAACTGCAACTCCCAAGTTCCTAAGTAAAGAGGAACAAGGGCAGCCACGACGACCGCCTCCTTATATCCCTCCTCACAAAAGATTTAGGCCACCAGACTCCGAGAGGGATAACAAAAAACACCCCAAATACAAACCTCAAAATACAATACTTAGTCAAAAATATGTACGTCTACCAGAATTTCGTTGCGGCTTCTTACAAGGTAGGGAAGCAAGGCACATTAACACGCCAGCTAAAAAATCTATAAAATTGTCTAGTGGAACTCCATAACAAGGACTTGTTATGGAAAATGATAACAAGGACGATGAAACAGAAGAGGTAGAAGACAAGGATATGAAAGATCAAGATGATATTGACAATCACAATGTCATCATCATTTGTAAAGAAAACAACGATGCCGTAGATTGTAATAATAAAACACAAAATACAGTTAAAAATGAAGTCATTATTAACAACAATTATGAAAACAATTGAAGTTATAGAAAAATGCAATGATGAAAATAAAAGCATCAAAGATGACCTTAATCATGATAACATAGAAGAACGAAACCCAGAATATGCTGCGACAAATGAAGAGATGAACATTCTACCAATGGTCATAACTCAAAATGTTCTAGAATCTCAATATCAAAAGGTTCCCTGGAAACAACTAAAGACAAGCTCGTCAGGTAAAGAAGATCAACCAAGTATATCTAATAAATGCATCCCTTCCGCAAAGTCGAGACTTGGTGCACGTATTAGCTCTAGAATTACTATGGTTATCCGAGTAGTAAGGTACCATCAAAGAAGTAAGGATATGAAAGATCAAGATGACCTTAATTATGATAACATAGAAGAACGAAACCTAGAAGATGTTGCGACAAATGAAGAGATGAACATTCTACCAGTAGCCATAACTCAAAATGTTCTAGAATCTCAATATCAAAAGGTTCCTTGGGAACAACTAAAGACAAGCTCGTCAGACAAAGAAATAAGTACATTATTAGTAGTTGCCGCTACAGATAAGAAAACCATATCAAAGCATGCAGAAATATAAAAAATCTACATCAAATTAGAAGATCAAAAGAACACCATCAGATCATAAGCTCAGAAGAATACTCCATATAGTTGTTATTTGTTTGTGTTGCAGGGGTACCTGTCCCCAGGGGCTGGGTTCATGTCCTCGTCCCGGGTACCGTCCCCAAGTCTCGAAAATCAGGTCGGGGACCTCACAAACGTCCCCTGAAGTCCCCATCGAAGTTCCAGAGTACTGGAAACCTTTTGATAAAAAACAGAAAACTTGAGGACTTCAGGGGACCCCGTCCCCCGATTTTGGGGACTTCGAGGAAACTTCTGTTTGTGAAAATTTAAAAAAAAAATATTTCTAATTTTTTTTCCTTTTATGAAGAGGGACAGGGTGGGCATGGGTCCCCCTATCCTCTTAACACCCTGCGGGCCTTTCCACTCTCCCAACGCACACTGTCTTCAGTTGAATCCTGTGACAGCAAAGAGAGGAGAAGCTGCAAAAGTATTTTTAAATTTGATTAGAGAGCAATTCTCTCTAATCTTTTTCACATTTTTTCCTTGTAAATTGATGTCAAAGTTCAACCACTAATGAATGATGCCAAACAATGATACAACCATGACCATTGTGTCTCAGCTGCAACCCAAATAGAACAATCTAAACTTCCAAATGTCATCAATGTACAAAGCATTCCATGGAATACCTTTTAAAATATAATTAGAGAGCAAATGTCTCTAATTTTTTGCACATTTACTTTTAATCCTTTACTTATAAATTGATATCAAAGTTCAACTACTAATGACTAATGCCAGAAAATGACTTTCAGATGTTCACAATACAGGATATCCCAACACGTCGGGGTATTACATAATACAAACATACACATATTCAAATAAATGACAATTACAAATCAACTTCAACCAAAAGAAATAGTTAAAATGTGAAAGACATGAGCCAGTCTAGCAATTTAAATCTAAAAAGCTTAATTTAAAAATAACAATCATTTTTTTACATCCTGTATTCAAAACTAGTGACTTTATAATGCAGCATGCTCGAGAGTTGAAGCTCAAACAAGCTACAGTTTGTGTGGTTAAGCTATTCATTGCTCATTGTTCATTGTTCAATGTTTTTTGCATTTTGAATTTTGGATGTAGACTTGTTTCCTGTTAGTGTATGACATTGTGATTGGACATATATCATGAATGATGAATCATGATTTATATGAATATGCAAACAGTAACTTGAATTTCCACCTGGTTTATGTCTTATGATTATCTGATATCATGTTTATACTTAAGGTCATAAGTAATTTCCACTTTATATCAATGATTTATGAACTTTGAAGCAATGTGCATGTTACTTATTGAAAAAAAGTGGCGTCCCCGTCCTCGTACCCAAGTTTCTTGGCAACTTAGTTATTCGTTTATCTACAGAATCATAGGCATGAAAAGATTTGAATGGAAATGCAACCAATTATTTCAAGAATTGCTAAACCGTGGCACCGTTATTCGTGGCAAAAATTCTAGTTGCAGCACTCTCATAGAAGATTCGTGGACGAATCTTTTCAAAGGATAACTTGTACTATACCAAATGTATATTGAATTTATTAATCAATTATTAATTATTAGTTTAGGGATTAATTATCTAATTATTAAGATGACGTGTCTCCTAATGAGAAAACACAACTATTCGACTTATGGTCATATAAAACATTTGACCATTGCATTGTAAAAATCATCAATTCAATTATAAACATATATTTATTTATCTAATAAAATAAATATGTAAGGGATAAATAAATATATTTTATAATTGAATTGATGATTTTTACAATGCAATGGTCAAATGTTTTATATGACCATGAGTCGAATAGTTGTGTCTTCTCATTAGGAGACACGACATCTTAATAATTAGATAATTAATCCTTAAACTAATAATTAATAATTTATTAATAAATGTAATATACATTTGGTATATTACAAATGGCTTCAGTTAAGATCAACATGATGGTGGTTTTACTTAGCAGAACGGGTACCTTATTCCAGCGATGGCATTAGCTATTCTGTAGCAGATTCTGGCACTGAAAGAAGGTGATCTCCAGATTTGCAAGTTTGATTATATTTACCATTTGGGAGTGTTACAACCCAGTTTGTACAAGGATGGTTGCAAGGACAGAAGATGACAGAACCAGGGGACTTGCAGTTCCAAGGCTTATTTCAAGCAATTTTCTTGTTCTTCTTCTTCATCAAATGCATCTCTTTTTCCCATGGTCAAATGATGATAAATGTAAAATGACTTAACGTCTATATTACTTGTGTAAAAGGGCTAGCTCAACTATGACGGTTATAGTAAATGGTGCTCTGGAGTGTTTTTTTTAAATATACATACTTGTGATTGTTGATTTTTCTGAGCAGCATCGAGAGCCCTTCCCTTCGGAGAATGGGACCACCTGGTCCAAGACCACAGTGAAGACTCAACCCAGTGTTGAGTGACCATTCTGTTGAATGGTAGATATCTGGTATGGGACCATGATATAGACCCAGATTTGCCTTGGGTAGACTCAACCTTGTGTTGAGTAGACATCTGGTCTGGGACCACGATGTAGACCAGTCTGGGACCAGTAGACTCAGCTTAGTTCTGAGTAGCCATTCTCTTGGAGAATGAAGACACTGTAAGCCTTAGATCGGGTCTGGGCATGTGTGTGGCACTTTGACCCTTGATTAATGGGCTTGGTGTGCTTCTCCAAGGATTAGCTACCCTTGGTTAAGTTACCCTAGTACCAGATCTAGGTGTCACACAGTGTGTGAGGTAAAAGCATTAATAACTCTCTTGGTTTATGATGATGTACTTTTGAAATCAAAAAGGTACCACAGGTAATGGCCACAGGGGCACTTGGAAAAAGCTCAAAGTCAAAAGTCAATTTAAATAAAGACTTTTGTACCACAGGAAAAGGACCATAGGTGGAAACAAAATTAAATAAGGACTTTTGGTAAAAGTCAAAGGTAAAAATAAAAGTACCCTTTTTGGTAAAAGTAAAAGTGAAATTAGGAAAAGAATAAAAATATTATTATTATTATTTTTTCCAAATCTTGTCCACCTACAGGTGAACAAAGGTTAGCAACTGACTATTCCTTGCAATCTATGGAATCTTAGTTTGTGTGACAACGGTATCATAACACTGGAAATCTTGCTAAGCTCTAAGGACATAAACCACTAACTTTGCACCATACACTTTCCACTAGACGTCACAACACCTAACCATTGCGGAAATTAGTCAAAACAAGCCATAAGGGCAATTCAGGAAAAGTGTGTGCGACCATAACAAGCCCTTGTATATGTCGATGTAGTAGCTGCATGAGGCATCCTCACATATGTCAACCCAAGAAAAATAATAATAAAATGCATTTTATTGTTACACAATACAAGTCGGCCCCAATAAATTAGACAAGTCAACCCAGTTAAAAAATTAAAAAGGCAACAACTTAAAGTATAAATAGAAGGCGCCTCACTTCATTTTTAGGAACACAGCAACAAGCAAGTTTGCTCCTGCAGCAAGGAGAAGTTCGCTCAGCTAGAAGAAGAGTGTTTTTTGGGGTTCTCCACTTTGGAGAAGTTTCTGTTATCTTTACCTGGGGTTTAAGATACTACTATCTAGATGTACATCAATGTTTATTTGAAGGTGTGAGCTTGGGGGAGACAATAGTGTTGTATTGTCTATGGTTTGGAGGTGATAGATTATCACCATGGTTAAACAAGCTCCATAACCATTATTATTTGTGTGCTTGGTAATTCTTTTAGCGATCCTAGTTATATTGCTATAAAACCTAATATGGTATCAGAGCAATGCTAAAAGAAGCCATTGTCGAAAACTAAGGCTCCACATTTTGGAGTGGTTTCAACCTCAGACTATCTCAAAAGGAGCATTGAGTAACTCGCCCTAAGAGAGCACATCTTTCTATGGAGGCTGAATTCAATTTGATGATATTTCATTTTTTGACATAATATTGTCGAGGTCAAGACCTAGGGCTCCTTGGATCTAGCCCTTTTGTCCATAGTTTTGGCTTGATTTTACCTTGCTCCAACTCACCTCAATAGGGTGCATCTACCTATGGAATCAGTTTTACAAGTACCCACACTTCAATTTTGACCTGGCTTTTGCTCAAGTTTTTAAACCAGTTTTCAAGTTGCAGTCAAGAAGATCAACATGAAGGTTGATCATAAACTTGACGAGGTTTCCAAGTCTAAGGTTCCCATTAAGTTTGTTGATGAAGAGATTCCAAAACAAATGAAGGAGAAGGATCTCTCTCATATCTAGTTCTTCAGATGTCAAAATGTCAGACGCTATGCCAAACAAGACACTTCTCACAAGAAGCCAAAGAATGATGATCGTACAAAGTTCTTCTTCTAGTACTCCTCATGTTGAGGTGGTGATATGAAGATCCAGATTGCGACGGACTCCCAACAAGAAGATGAAGATCAGAGGACTCCCATGATTCCTACAAGGAGACAGTGGGAGCCCACCCACAAAACAATAAAAGATAAGTATTTGGATTTATTGCTCTTATAGATTAGATATGTTTGTCGTGATCCTATTTTGTATAGAGATCTATATTAAGAAGTTTGTTGAGCATGTGATATAATTCTTTTATTGATGAATGGTAGGCTCATGTAGTATTTGTATATGATTGTTTAATAGCCAATAATGTTGCACAAGAATCCATGAGCCTGTGATGGAGGTGGTCTAGGATGATATCTCTTTCTTACATGCTTAGAGTAGTGCACACTCTTGAAAGTATGTTCTATTGGAGATCGAAAGCATCTAGATAGTTACCATATGCGCTTAGGATATATGCCTACATATCTGTGTGATGAATTTGATTATGGAATGTCGCTAACCACCTAACGGGATTTGACTTGTAGGGAAAAGACCATATGATATGGCCTACAAGAAAATGATGATGAGACTTGTCCTAAAGGGCAAGTGATGGACATATAGATTCTGTTAATACTCAGATTGATCAGAAGCGGGAAGTTTCTAGGAGCATGACTCTCATTCTAGGCTACAAATCAAGAAGAAGGATGACTTCCGAAACAGACGAAGTAGTTAAATGGAAGTCATGATTGTTCAGCAGTAACAGTAGACAGACGAGGACCTAATATATCCAACTATATGTGGATACATGACCCACAGGCTTAGAGGATCCCAAGTAGATATTGGCGATTGGGAGCAGAAGGCTCCAATGTATGTCGGTCTTTCTATTACAGATATTTGTTTCTTTGGTGATTATAAAAAGTAGTTGGTTTCCAGTGAGAGTCATGACAGATGGATTAGAGTATGTTAGTCCTGGAGGACGAGAGTTATTTAGTTGATTTATGAGGAGGTGCACATCCGTTCAGTTAGAACTGTGCCTCACGATTCAGAACATATTGCCGACAATGATCCCCAGTTCGTGATGATGTATACTGGTGATCTATTCCTCACCGAGACAAAGGGAGTTAGCCTTGAGATGAGGATCTTGGCTTATTGTGTCACTAATTGATGGTGGCAGAAACCTAATGAGATTTTCCTAAGTTACGGAAGAACACAGTTGAGATCCTGAGCAAATCTAGCATGATGACTAACGGATACTTACATTCTACTCCAGAAAGGGAGTAGGATGCTTAGATGCAAAGGGAGCAAGGCACTCCAGCATAGAGGGAAATCTCCCAGACACCCTGCGATGGGGTAGGAAGACTAGTCTCTTAATACTCTCCCATACAGGTGCATGAATTTAGTCATACGAATTGTTATTATTTCATTTATTTGCATTTCATTGGGAAGGAAAGAAATGTATGCCCTGATATATTTGATGCCTCTGTTAGCTGATATGTGTGCAAGTCTATAGGTTCTCAAAAGATTCTACGAGAGCACATTAATACTTGTATGATACAGGATGGGACCGTACTTTGCTCTCGGACACTCTGTGATGGGGTAGGGAGACTGGCCCTTGATGAGTAGTCGATGCATCAAGCAAGTGTTCACCTAGTATTATCCATGTAACTTGGCTAGGGATGAATGGCTCAGAGTAGGGCAGTATCCTCTTCCAGACATCCTATGATGGGTTAGGAAGATGAGCCCTCAATTGCACACACTATCCTCCTAAAGGTTGAGCATCGGGCATTCCTTCAATATTGCCCTTTGTGACTTGGCTAGAAGTGAATGACCCAGGATGGGATGTGCCTTCTCCCAGTCATCCTGAGATGGGATGGGGAGATTGGTCCCTAGTTGCTCACTCATCAACTCATGGAGCAATGCCTTAACCTAAACACTTTGTGTTGGAGTGGGGAGATTGGTTCGATATGAGTTCTGTGTGGACTCCTGAGTTCTGTGTGGACTCCTTGTCCTGTGTGGATTGTGGTTTTGTGTGGACCGAAATGTGTTTTGTGTGGACTCCTAAGTTCTGTGTGGACTATGGTTCTGTGTGGAAGTTGTGTTGGAGTCTCTGTGCCAGTGCCCAACAACCCTTGTGGTTGGGAATGACTCATCACTAGGTTGGTGCCCAACAACCCTTGTGGTTGGGAGATTTATGGGTTGTAGCCCATGTCATCATCATAAGGTTGTACCCCATGATGTGGTGATGACTCACTAGTGGTTGTAGCCCTAGTGAGCTCTTTGGGTTAAGTTGAGGCACGTTGATTTGGTGCAAGTTCCTCAATGGACTGGGTTGAGCTGACGCACAAGTGACTCTACAATGGACAGGAAGAGTTGTGGAGCTAGTGCATGTTCTCTGATGGACTGGATTGAGTTGATGCATGATGACACTTCTCAACGGACTAAGATTGTGTTGGAAGACCTTCCTTATGATATAGAGAGGTTCGAGACAATCATGATGTACAGATGAGATCCAAATGTGTTCCAATATGATAATACTAATGATTCCTCCCTAGCTAAGAGGGGTATTGGAGTAGTAGCTGTGTGAGGCATCCTAACACAGGTCGACCCAACAAAAATAATAATAAAATGTATTTTATTGTTACACAAGACAAGTCAACCCCAGTAAATGAAGGACAAGTCGACCCCAATAAATTAGACAAATCAACCCAGTTAGAAAATTATAGTATAAATAGAAGGTGCCTCACTTCATTTTTCACAAGACAACAACAAGCAAGTTCGCCCCAGCAGCAAGGAGAAGTTCGCTCAGCTAGAAGAAGAGTGCTTTTTGGGGTTCTCCACTTTGGAGAAGTTTTTCTTATCTTTTCTTGGGGTTTACGCTACCACAATTTGGATGTACGTCGATCTCTATTGAAAGGTGTGAGTTCGAGGGAGACAATAGTGTTGCATTGTCTATTGGTTGGAGGTGATAGATTATCACCGTGGTTAAACAAGCTCCATAACCATTATTGTTTTTATGCTTGGTTATTATTTTAGTGATCTTGGTTATGTTGCTATAAAATCTAACAATATCTATAAAACGATCCATAAATGGCATGAATAATTGTTCGTGTTGTGTGACTGGATCATGATAAAAAATAATGGTGGAACTCAATGGAACATTAGGGGTAACACACTCTAATCACAAGATTCGTCAAATGCATTAATCAACATACATCAAGACACTAATTTGAACTATTTCCAAAAACGTACTAGGAAGTGCAATCGAAGAACCGTATAGTACCGAAGAGGATCAACTTAGAGTGGATCAACCCCTTTTGCAATGCAACAATAGTGTTCAAACCAATGGTCCCCCAAGTTTTCAAGATGCAGGGACAAAAGAGCGAAGAAACACAGAAATGACATATGCAGAAGTACTCCAAGAAATTTTAGGAAAAGTCGAAGGGTACATCAAGGTCTTCAACTTAGGGGACCCCACAGAGAATACTACCAAATTTATATTAGAATACATAAAAATTGAAAGTTGGAGCATAAGTCATTAAAGTCTTTAATTTTATAATCTAAATATTAAAACAAGTTTACAACATACATCAAGTGAAATAAAATGAAATACAACCATACATAAGCTATAACTGATAAAACAAATTCGAAAATACAACCATATTGGACAATGAAATGAAATTGAGGCTATTGAGAAGGAAAATAGTGGACGGCATGGCCCTTTATCATATTATTTTTTATTTTTGGTAAAAAATTGTCAAAGGAAACGTGGGGGCGCCATTTTTAGGAGGGAAACGTTTCCATTTTGTGTTTCCTTGAGTTTTCTTCAAACGGGGACATGGAGGGGACGTTTCCAATGTAGTTTCCAAGTTTCCGAGACGTGCGGGGGCTGTGGAAACATGTTTCCTACCCTTGGGGATATGTACCCATGTAACATTGGTTCAAACATTTGAAGATTCTACCACCTTGTCTTTCAACCAGCACAACATTAGTGAAGAAAGTTCAAGTTAAAATGAAAATGTATCTTTCTCCTAACTATGCTTTGAGGACAAAGCATCTTTTAAGGTTTATCATAAATATAATAATACATTACATAATAAATTATAATAATCAATCACCAACTCTCCTGACATAAATATAATAATACATTACATAATAAATTATAATAATCAATCACCAAGAGTCATAACCCTTCAACCTCATGACCATTCAATCAGTGTTTATCAGTGTTCCACCAAGTTTCCGGGATGCGGGAACGTGGAAGTGGGGAAACACACATTGGGGACGTGTAGACACCCTAAAACTTTGGAGCATTTTGGGGGCAGGGAGGCCTCAGGGTCCTTCACATAGGGTGGTCGGTCTCTAAAATTAAAAAAAAAAATAGAAAAATAATAAAAATTTGAACCCCAACATATAAACATATCAATTCCTCATCCCATCACCATTTGCATACTAGCATCCTTATGTTCCTGGAGAGTTTAGTGTAATTTTAAATGTAATCGTTATAGCCAAGCATATCATATCGATGTTTGTTTCTTTTTATTTGTTTTTATTTCAATTTATAATGACCATTTAGTGTAAAAGCCTAAAATTTAAGATGAACCATTTTTTTAAGAAAAAAAATTAAAAAATCGAGGGGAGTGGGGGCTTGTGGGAGCCCCCCAATCTGGGAAACTCCTAGACATGCATTTCCCCAAGTTTCGCAGAAAGGGGGGCACTGGGAAACGTTTCCCATGGAGCCTCCCAGCCCCTGGGGTGTGAGAAGTGCAGGAGGCGAGCCCCCAACCCTGGGAGGTGCGTCCTCGTGGAACACTCGTATTTATCTGTGTTACAGGGGTAGTCGTCCCCAGGGGTTGGGTTCGCGTCCCCGTCCTGGGTACCGTCCCCAAGTCTCAGAAACTGGGTCGAGGACCTCACAGACGTCCCCTGAAGTCCCCATCAAAGTCACCGAGTACTGAAAACCTTTTGACAAAAAACAGGAAACTTGAGGACTTCAGGGGACTCCTCCCCCGATTTTGGGGACTTCGAGGAAACTTCTGTTTGTGAAAATTAAAAAAAAAAATTATAATTTTGTTTTCCTTTTATGAAGAGGGACAAGGTGGGCATGGGTCCCCCTATCCTCTTAACACCTTGCGGGCCTTTCCACTCTCCCAAAGCACACTTTGTCTTCAGTCGAAGCCTGTGATGGCAAAGAGAGGAGAAGCTGCAAAAGTATTTTTAGATTTGATTAGAGAGCAATTCTCTCTAATCTTTTGCATATTTTTTCCTTGTAAATTGATGTCAAAGTTCAACCACTAATGAATGATGCCAAACAATGATACAACCATGACCATTGTGTCTCAGCTACAGCCCAAATAGAACAATATAAACTTCCAAATGTCATCAATGTACAAAGCATTCCATGGAATATCTTTTAGAATATAATTAGAGAGCAAATGCCTCTAATTTTTTGCACATTTACTTTTAAACCTTAACTTATAAATTGGTATCAAAGTTCAACCACTAATGACTGATGCCAGAAAATGACTTTCAGATGTTCACAATACAGGATATCCCAACACGTCAGGGTATTACATAATACAAGCATACACATATTCAATTAAATGACAATGACAAATCAACTTCAACCAAAAGAAACAGTTAAAATGTGAAAGACATGAGCCAGTCTGGCAATTTAAATCTAAAAAGCTTAATTCAGAAACAATAATCCTTTTTTAACATCCTGGTTTCAAAACTGGTGACTTTATAATGCAGCATGCTCGAGAGTTGAAGCTCAAACATGCTACAGTTTGTGTGGTTACGCTATTCATTGTTCATTGTTCGTTGTTCAATGTTTTTTGCATTTTGAATTTTGGATGTAGACTTGTTTCTTGTTGGTGTATGACATTGTGATTGGACATATATCATGAATGATGAATCATGATTGATATGAATATGCAAACAGTAACTTGAATTTCCACTTGGTTTATGTCTTATGATTATCTGATATCATGTTTATACTTAAGGTTCATATGTAATTTCCACTTTATATTAATGATTTATGAACTTTGAAGCAATGTGCAAGTTACTTATTGAAATTGAATACCAGTGAAAATGATTTATTTTTTTATTTCATATATATATATATATAGTACCCCAACGTACCCAAGTCCCCTGTTTCAAAAAGTGGTGTCCCCATCCCCATCCCCGTACCCAAGTTTCCTAGCAACTTCGGTATTTATACTATCACGATAACTCTTGTAAATCAGTTCACTCATTACTAAAATACCTATTCTATCCTGTATGAATTTCTCCTCTTTCCAATCTTGATTGGATGTTTTTAATATTTATAGTTATCAAACATGTTTGTCGTAACATTGCCTAGTACTTCCATATGTATCTTTTATTCGTGAAGCATCTAGGAGTGACCTTAGCACTCCCATATTCCAATGTTAACTGGTTGTATTTTCTAGTCCCATTGACCTTTTCTTTGGTCATTTGTGGACATTAATAAAATTCTCTATCATATCTTATATGTACCTATTCCTTCTAGATTGCATCTTATTCATAAATGGTTCTATATGCTTTATTCAGTTTGCATAAGAATTATGGTTTCTTAGGTTCATAGTTTGTTACCAAGATGTAACCATATCCAAAAAAAAATGGATAATGAGCATTTCATTTACATCTTTTAGCATCCACTAGAATTTCATTAACATAATTCATTACCATACAAAAGTATTCATGGGAATATGTGTGTAGAAAAACCAAAGTTGCAGAAAATGTGGCCCCCGCCTCCATTTCAATGCCTGAAACATTTTGAAACACAGAAATTCATTTTAATTTTTAAAACAGCCTAAAGCACCCCAAAACATTGCAAGGGGCATTTTGCAATTTGGAAACATGGCCCAAAACCCTAGCCTATGTTTCAAGCACATTCCTGCCCAAAGAGGGCATGTTTCAGGCCCAAGAACTCACTTATACAGTTCAACAAGGCCTCAAAATAAACAAACATAGAAAAGAAGTTGTTGTCCTTTTTTGGGATTGGCATTAACTTTTAATCTTAATTTTGTATTTACCTTTATTTATCTTAATGTTGGCATTTAAAATTTGTTTATATTTTACTTTCATTATCTTCCATTTTATCGTTAAAGTTAAACAATTTGTATTTACCATTATTTATCTTAATGTTGACAAAACCTTTATTTACATTTTACTTTCATTAACTTCAACTCTATCATTAAAAGTTAAGTAATTTTGTATTTACCTTTATTTATCTCAATGTCGACATTTACTTTTATTTACATTTCACTTCCATTAACTTCAATTTGATCATTAATAGTTAAAGTGGGGACCCCATTTCAGGATGTTAGGTCATGGAATCAGAGCATTGACCAAAGAAGATAGAAATTGGGGTTTTTTTAGCTTTCAGCACACTTAACAGTTTTTCCAACATTTCAACGTGTATTCAAAACAGAACCCTATATCCCTTTCTCCTACACCCTTTGAGCTAGGAATTGGATGATTCTAATATTGAAGCCTACAAGGGTAATAGGCTGCTCAATGGTGCCAACTAATTGAAACCTACATGCTGCTCAATGACAAATTAACACTAATATCATTCTTACTAAATTATAATTTATGTCTATCATTTTAATTCTCTCCGTTTATTCCAACTTTCATGATAATACACTACATAAAAGAAAAAAGAGAATAAAATATGTTTTTAAAATATATTTTTAGTTTTTGTATATTTTCAAAATTGTATTTCGGATTTCCCCATTTCCAAAATTTTAGGTGGTCACGTTTCCTGTGCAACTGCATACCTGTTTTAGTAATTTGTACCCATTTCCATGTTCCATGCAACTTGAAGTGGAACAAGCAGAAGCTCAAAATTCAAAGCTTCCTTTTACTTAATTTTTACAAGAGCTTACAGTATCTACAGCAAGGATGGAATCAAGCAATATTCTTAATAGTAAAACTAGATACGGACCTGCCAGCTTCAGGGGAGTACCCAATCCCATAATAAGTAATTGACGTCCAAATAAGTGAATCAAACAATGAGTGTGGAATCTTCAGAAGAAATCCTGGCAGAGTGTACGCCCATGCTGGGTAGAAGTAAAGGTCCCTTTGTCTGAAGAACACTGGAAGTCGTCTAATTGTCATCACTAGCTCCGGGAAACCAGAGAAGATCATGATCATGAGTGAGAAGAATAGAGCAGTGAGATAATTATGTCCATGCTCCAGGTCAACTTGCATGTGTGTCCGGAAGAACAGTGTCATTGCAATAAATGCAACTACTGCAAGCTGCCACAAAGGATTGAGGCATACATGAGTTAGTTTGAAGTAATACTACTCCAGCAATCATTTAGATAATCAGGACAAGTTAAAATACCTGTGCCGTCTTGAAGACATAAAAAGATGAGTTTCTCTTCATAAGTAGCCACTCTCGATCAAAACATGCTTTGAACAACTCCCATTTTCCAAGTGAGTACCTTCTGAAAGATAGGGCATCTTTGTAGTCTTTGGACTCATCAAAAGGTTTAGAAAGTTCTTTTGTCAACTTATGGCCAACATGAAACTGTTTGAATTTCTGAGAAAACTGCTCTGTTGAAATGTATCTATATGGCTTTTCCCTGTCCTTCCAATACTGTTCTTGATCCTTTCTAGAGGTAATCTGCACCATGTCATCAAAAGATGTGAGACAATTATTCTCATTCCAAATCACAAAAATATCATGGAGATAAAATATAATTACCTCCTGCAGAAAGTCTGTGATGCCCTTACGCTCTGGACACATGAAACCACAAAACTCAAAAAACTCAAGAACATGATCACGGGGCCCATGGTAAACTATCTGTCCTTCTGACATTATGATGATATCATCAAAGAGATCAAATGTCTCAGGTGCTGGCTGAAGAAGCGAGATGACTATTGTAGCTTGTATGATGTGCGCAAACTGTTGAAGACACTTAACAATCTGAAAAGTAGTGGAGCTGTCCAGGCCAGTAGATATCTCATCCATGAAAAGAGTTTTCATTGGAGACACAATCATTTCCCCTGCATACAGAACGGATACCATTGACTCTTATTCAAAAGTAAACCAAACTTGAACTTCCAAAGACTCACACATAGACACAATCTCAGTCATTACCAGTTGTTGCTCTTTTTCTCTGCCCGCCAGAAATTCCTCTTATCATGGCATCACCAATTACCATGTCTGCACAAATATCTAGACCAAGGATCTACAACAGTAACACGCAGGCAGTACAACATAAGAATTGGAACAATGCAGAGGAAAACACCAGAACAGATGAAAAAATTGTAGTATGCGTGACAGTGAAGATTGCTATCAGACCAGTTAAACTCTTTTTTCTAAACACCAAGAATCTAAGATCTAGAACATCACATGATAATGATTCTCCATGAATGAAGCATAAACATGAAAGCTAAGCATTAGGGGCAGGAGCTCTTTACCTTCAAAATATAATCTGTTTGAAGACTTCCTTTCAACCCCTCAATTGCAGTTGCCTGGAAACAAAAGGGGAAACATGTAAATAATAAAATTACAGAAAGAAAATTAATGCAGTAAATTTTATACATAACCACTGGGGGAATGCACCATGCACTATCAGCCAAGTGCCTCTAGATGCCTCTCCTACCCCAACTGCCAGACCTCAACAGTCTCAGCGAAATAGTAGCCAACCCCAGCATCATTTTGGCCAGGCTGTGAGGTAGTGAAGGGAGCGTTGCCTGAACTTACCGCACAGTCCTCCCATGTGGCCATTAATTATAAAGTTTCTAGATTCACTTCGGCAATCTCAGAATATGAAAAGCTGCAGGAGAATGGTGGCTGGAAAATTGGCATCCCTAAGCTTGATCTTCAGAATGAGGGGTGGGGAGGCCACCAGCAAGGATAAACTATCCAATGCGGGCCTGATCCTAGCTGCAGCTTAATCTTTATTGTTGTTTATCATTGTCATGCCGCCTTTATGGCATATTAATTTTGGACTCTGATTTTGCTAAAGATAACCAAGTGGCAATATTTTGCACTCGGCTTATTTAGGGCAATCTTGTAGACTTTAAGGCCATTTATTGCCTTTCACTGCTGTTTGTGCTTGTGGTGCCACCCTAGTGGCCTAATATTTTTGCAAAAAGTTTCCTATTTCTTTTCATCCAATTCAGGACTTCAAGGTATCATCTTAAAGCTCTCTAAGTTACGAGAAGACTCTCCTCCCTCCTTGAGAGGATCTTCCTGGATGTTGACCTCACAAGATCCCAATTGATAGAGCTCAAGTAGTTCATGGAATAGGTTATGGCAGCTATGAAAGAGAGTAAATCGACAGTCATCTAGGATTAGAAAAGTAATCTGAGAACCCCCCCCCCTAGACAGTCTGGTCTGTGGCCATCAAAATCCCTCGCTCATTGAGGGGCAGAGAGGGCCATCCACCATATCCATCATGTGTTGGAGTTGCAATGGCACATTTTTCTCTTCTTAAAGTGCACTGTATGATGAATTGGGGACATATGACCTCATCTTTCTCACTAATACCCATGCGAGTCTCGTACATACACCATCTACAATAAATGGCTATCATTGGTCCTTAGCCTACAAATAGAAGACCCGCCATTCCAACAATGTATGGGGCTCAAGAGGGGTTGCTTTCCTTACTCTGGATTTTCTCCATGATAGGGTTTCCTAGTTGCATTTAACAAGCACCCTGTTACCCCTAGACCTGCAATGGTGACTTTATGACACGAACAGCTTGCTAGATAGGAGGTCTATGAATTGCTATAGATCGTTTGTCAGAGATTGGCCCAACATGCTCAAAGTATTATTTTGCCTTGTGATTGGTGGATATGGTGTCAGATGTGCTTGTGCTATGATGTATTTCATCCACATTGACACATGGGATGTTTTCTTTTATGTTGCTATGACCATGGTAGGTCACTTTTATGCTCTATAACACTTAAAATTGTTGTCAATTACTAAGATGTATCATTGGAAAATCATAATTTCCCCTTAGATAAGTGTGTCATCCTAAAGGTTAAGTTGTTTCCCTAGCGAACCAAGTAGGTGTCACACACAATTCACAACATTTCGCCTAGCCAGTTTTCATTTCACTAGATTTATCATCCATTTCCATCAATTTTACCCTAGGTAGGTGATCTATTATATGTAATTCTTCAAGTTCTCAATACTACTCCCATGTATGAATGCCTAAATCAAAGCAAAAAGAGTCAAAATACTCTGATGCTATTAAATCAGATTGTAAAGCACATGAGCCATGGCCCCTTACCAAAAGCCCATTCCCTAAGTCCCATGTTTATCAAAGCTAAATCTAAAGAAAAAGGGACCAAACAAAAAGAAAAAATGAAATAAAGGGAACAAAAGGCGCAGGGAAAGGGTAACTCACGCTAAGCACTCCCTTCAAAGGCACATGTGTGGAAGAAAAATTTATAACCCCTAGCTCTTGAAAGTGAGAGGGAAAACCTACTACAATTTTTTATATGATGATCAACATGCTAAGATACCCTTTCTTCCCTAAGTACCACATTCATTCCATCACCCTCCCTTGACTTAGGAACCTAGTAAATTCACCTTGATATAGGGGTTGCACATGTAATAGGGGTTAATGTTGGTCACGCCATGGTAAGCCTAATGTTTAATTGGATAAAAATTAAAAGTCATTGAGTTTATTTCATACTATTTCTTCATATTTGGAGGCATTTCCTAGTTAAACTTGGGATGAACCCCTTAGCACATGGGCTCCCTAGCATGTTTATGTGTTTTAACACTTGATTTTGCACACATGGATGATGCTTGGCCTTTATTTGATGAGCGCCCTCCTTTCACATGTTTGGAAGACACATGGGTGCCTAGTGGCATTAAGATGGGGTCATCCCCTTCTTGATTGAATATGATAATTTGGAGATGAGACAACATGATGTTGACCCTTGTTTGCACATATTGGATCATTGGCATGAGTATAGAAGCAGAGGTTACAAATTGGACCCTCCCTTGGCATTGTTTTATCATATTACAGATGGGACATCTCAAACGTGCCATGCTTTAAGGAGAGTTTGTTGGAGTATTGGATGGAACGCTCTAGGGTTTTTGACCTTTGTTCAAACCTAGAGACACGTGGCATTCATTTGGAGTGGAGCGCTCCACTTGAGGAGGCCCCTTCCATTCATTGTTTGTCTTCTTCCTTAGGGCATCACACTTGAAGGGCCATTTTCCTACCTTGCCACATTTTTATGAGTACTCTTGTCTATTGGACCATCATATTGGAGACCAACCCTTTGGAACTGTTTCCGCCAGTTTGGGCATTATTTTTTAGGAGGTCATTGGTTTGTTGGAGGAATCTAAGGCGTCAAACCCTAGATCTAACCTCCTCCATTTCTTATTTGACTTATTCTACTAGAGTGCTCCACCTTTTTGGAGTTTTATTGCACTCATCTTGTATTTGACCACCTATTCTAGTGGTACAACCCCCTCTTCTTATACAAGTTGGTTAGGGTTTGAGGTTGGTTTGTCTAGCGACCTCATTTTTTATGTACTTTTTACCATGTCTATAGGATATTATTGTTGTTTACTCCAGTGAAGCACGACTCGACCATGACTTGCAAGTACCGCAAGTCTTCCCAGGTAAAACCCCAAAACGAGTAATCGTTGCATACTCCATGCAGACTCGACATACTTGGCACTGACTCATCTCCTCACCAAGACTCGCATGTACTCTGCACAAAACATTTAACAAATCAATGCTATGATCTTCCTAAAGGACACTGACGGATATGACAAAGAAAGCAATATATGACAAGTTAAGGAACCTAACACCCTTCTATTGGATTCCCTAGAGGATGCTCTAGAATTTGCACTAGTGAATTAACTACATTCAAAAGCAGGTCTAGTTTAGTTTGAACTCTATTGACATATTTTGGGAGAAACTCCAACAAGCGTCTTGTTATCGCTTGGGTCTACTCTTTTTCCTAGAGCAGTCTTTTGATTATAATTTTCAAGATCTAGTATGAATCTAAACCTTTTGTATTTGACCCTAACTGTTTTGTGTCTCCTTGCTCAGTCTCCTCCTTGCTTTGCAGTTTTGAAATTAAGTTTGCCTCCCATTGACAACGACTTGTCTAATGTGCCATGGATTGTGTTGCTCATAAGTTTGCTCTATCTAGCTTTCACAAGTTAGACCCCCCCTTTTGTTTCACCCTCTTTACCTTACCATTATGTTGTGTTTGCCACGAACTACCACCAAGTTGCACTTTGGATATTTATCTTTCTTTACTATCCCTAAGTCAGGTTTTGCAAGTCGACTTTCAGCCACACCATTAGAGTCTAGACAGAGCATTTTTGTAGCCTAGTTGAATTTTTCGGCTCTCAAACTGATCCTTCCCACCGAGACTATTTTCCAAAACAGAGAACTCGAGATTCTTTCTCACCTTACGCCCACACAGAATCTTCTTCCTTCTCACATTGGTGCGATTTTTCTCCTTAAGATAGGCCTTTTCTTGTATAAATTGTGACTTGTAGTTTCCAAGAAACCACTATGTTTTGTAACCGTATCAAGCCTCCAACTTATGAATTGAGTGAGGTAAATTTGAATTGAAGGAGGCCTTCCTCGTTGCCTCTCCTGTCGCCCAAAGATGTCCACCTGTTCACCTTGATGTTTTCTCTGCTCCTTGCTATAATCTCTGTCGTTGGTAATCCCCAAAGACTGGTTGGTCGACATTTGGAAAAGCCAAGTGAAACATGTCCTCTGTGCTACAGTATGCTTTCCCCTAGACTCTAGGACAGAACCAAGATCTTTCTCACCATGATATTTCCTAGGATGGTCAAGTTGTTTATCTTCACATCAACATTGAACCATATCGTGTACAAGTATTGGATATCAAGGCTTGGAGTACCTAAGGGCCATTCATTGTAGTTCATTGTCTTGTCTAGCTCTATATATGCATGCATGCTTCAACAACATAGCATATTAAACGCCCTTGAGACCAAATCTAGGTTCATTCTTCTCCCTGTGCAATGGCAGTTGTCTGGAGATTGTTCATGCATGCATGTGATCGTCTAAATGATGCAATTCATTAATACATCTACTCTTCACCTGCGTTGCATGTCCTAGGCGCTTGGTCAATCCACCTAGAGCCTCATGTCGAGGCATCCATAAACCTGTGCCCTCACCCCATTCAGGAAGGGGTTGTCCTCTACTATGTTTTCACATTCTTTCCTAAGAGAAGGCTTTGTTATCTCATTCCATTGTTGGGCAACCTAAGTGATTTTCCTATCAATTCCTTTATTGGCTAGACAGTGTTCTGGCTTGTTGGCCTCTCTACGCACATGAGAGGGGATGATGGTGGAGATACTGGGCATAAGTGAAGCCAAGTGATGTAAACCATCAACCCATTTCCAGTTGTTGGCAATAAGATGCATTGAAGTGCCATTAAGTAATTTCTTTAGGAAGTGTATCAAGATTTGAGAGTCTCCTTCTGCTACGAGTTTGTGCAAATGCAGGGAGATGGTCAATTCAATACCTTTGAGAAGCACCATCAATTTTGCAACATTGTTCAATTCTCACCTGAGAGAGCCATATAGAATGGTTTGTATACCTCCTTTGTCATCCCTAATCGCATCTTCGTAACTTGTTGGCCCCAGGCTGCCCTTCAAAGTGCCATCGAAGTTGAGTTTAAGAAATCTTTTGGGAGGGGGTGACCATTAAGTTGGACTTGAGATTTTGGGAAAGCCAGTAATAAGGGAAGGAGAAGGCAGATGCATCTTTAAGGACCAATTCCAGAAGATATGAAGTTCCTTAGTGCATAACTATCTGTCTTGATCAGTCCAGGGATTAAGATTGATACTTTCGATTAAGGCATGCCTGATCCTTGCCCATAGAAGATTGGAGTTCATGCTTTTGTCCTGGAAAGTGAATCAATTTCTTTCTTTCCATGTTTTCCAGGTGAGAAATCCTAGGAATAATTGCCATATCTTGTTGAGAATGGGATTGGTGTATGGATCTTAAGTCCAATTTTCTAGAGTCATACCAATATCTCCTCTTCTGCAATCGGTTCTGCGAAAAGTGATGGCACCTCTGTCCCGTAAGACACTTATGTATTCACAAATATCTAATATGTGATCTATGGTTTCCATTTCTTTTTTACAGAGGTTGTGGAATGAGGGAGCCTTCAAATCCTCTTTTTAGCAAGTTTACATAGGAAAGGATTTTTTCTTAGCCACCAGCCATGAAAACAGAGCTATATTTTGGTCCATATTTGCTCATGTTGGAAGTTTTGGAAATCTGCTTTCAGGGTATAGGATTCCTTAAGAGAGAAGTTCCCACTTGACTTATAACCCCATCAAAGTCTATCATGTCCTTGTTTGTTTTTTATCTGCCTCTATTGTAAGTCTTCCCAAATGCTTTGCCAGTTATCTCGAGTACCTTTAGGCTAGTGTGAAGGATGAGTCTAGGCCCAATACCCTTGCCCATTTTCTGTTGTTTGCCAAACGTGTTGGATCTTTGTCATATTGCTTTCCCTATGGCGCTGAGTGATGAGCATGGGGTGCGTGTCTACTAGTTTGGGGAGTTGCTACTAGGAGTCTTCCCAAAACAGAGCGCTATTGTTGTATTTCACCTCCCAAAAACTATGGTTTTGAACTAGACTTCGATTACTCCAAGTTGCATTCCATATTAAGGATCCATGTATGTCTCCATCCAACCTGATGAGTTTCGATTTATTAATCCCATGGGCATATTTATCTTTCCATAAGATAGCCTAGGAATCCTGCCTATGAGTTACCCATCGCCACCAAATTTTAGCACCTTGAGTGTTGTTACTTATTTCAGGATCCCTAATACCTAGACCACCTGCTAATTTGGGTAAACAGACTTTTCCCCCACTAATAAGGGCCCATTTCTTACGATTTATGGAACTGCTCCATAAGGAGTTTCTTTACAATTTCCAAATGGCTTTTAGGATGTATTTAGGGGCTGCTAAGACAAAAAAGAGGTAGATAGGAATAGATTGAAGGACGAATTTAATTAAGACCAATACGCTGACTGTGTTGATTGGACGAAATGTCCAACAAGAAAGTTTATTTTCTAGCTTGGCTAGGAGTTCTATCTAAGAAGAATGCTTTATTGCAGAATCAGTGAGGGATGCCCCTAATTATTTGGATGGAAAAGAGCCACCATTGATACCAAGAATTCTAGAGATTTTTCTTTAGACAAATGGAGAGGTGCTGAAAAAATAAATCTGAGATTTGGCTTCATCAATAGTTGTTCCCAAGGATTCCATGACATCCGAAAGAATTAGTTTAAAAGCTTTGGCTTCCTTCGTAGAGGAGTAACCCATTAAAAGGGTGTCATCGAGAAACTGTTGGTGAGTATATTTCAAAGCTAAATCCGAGAAACTCAAGCCATTAATTTTCCTAGAGTGAGAAGCTGCACGGATGTGTCAGCTTAAGCCCTCTGCTAGACGGATAAAAAGGAAAGGGGAGAGAGGGTCTCCTTGCTTAATGCCTCTTGAAGGTTTGAATGTGGTTGAAGGTAATCCATTCACTATAATGGAAAAGAAAAGCGAGGAGGTGAGAGACATTATCTACTGAGTCCATCTACTATTGAAGCCAAAGGCTATCAAGATTTGATTAATGTGCTACCAACTTAGTTTGTCGAAGGCTTTCAACATGTCTAGTTTAAGCAACATTTCTCTTTTTTGCAGGTTTTGAGTGAATGTACCACTTCTTGAGCCAAGATAATGCCATCCATTATTTTCCTTCCCTCCACATATCCAGATTGCTCTCTTGAGATGAGCTTAGGCAAAATGGGCTTTAGACGAATAACCATGACTTTTGTGATTACTTTATCGATGATATTGCAAAGAGAAATAGGTCTATACTTACTTGGATCCTGTTACCTCCTCGCTTGTAGGGGTAACTTTCAAGCTTTTTGCTAAAGCAAACAGTAGGTATGTCAGAATTGAAGCTGCCATTCAAAAGACATAAATCCTAATATTGCTCAGATTCGGCCATCTAGCAAAAAGAAACAGAGTTTCATAATTTCCTCTATTGTAAGTGATGCATCAAAAGATGAGGTGCCCTCTGTTAGATCAGCTACGTGCCGAGCAATTGGTGTTATAGCAAGTTTTTCACGGATTTCTGCCAGCAAGAATAGTTTGGAAGAACTGGCGAATGTCGTTCTATCCAACACATTTGATACTTCGGTGTCAGTGAGAATCACAGCGGATGCAGGCACCTTTAGACCCTGCTACAATTGATCCCAATAGACTGATAAAACTTCCATATGTGGCACAACTATGGAAAACTACACAAAACCTTGCATTGTCAAGTCATATTGCATATGAGGACAAGAAATTATCAGTTATTGGCCTGGAGGAAGAGGGTGATGATGGTATTGAATTTTGGAACGTAGATGGCTTTGGTCATAGCTGTACTGATCCCAAGTGTGAAGTTCGTGCTGAAACACAATGGATCAGAACCATTGATTCTAAGAGTACTTCTGAAAGATTGCATGAACTTCCAGTTTGTTCTTGCTGCAGTAGAAGGGTTTGTAGAGTATGTACAGCAGGAAAGGGTAGTGTGTTACTACGTGATACACTTAGTCCTGGTGCTATTTCAGGCCAGGGTGGATCTAGTCATGGAGGTTCTGCTTACCATTCGTCAATTGCAGATAAAGTCCTTTGCAAAACATGTTTCCCGCAAAAGATTCTTGATGCTCTTCTCTTGGATCATGTCAAATTTCTCAGTTCTCTGCGGCAAATATCTCGTGTAAAGTGTGCAGCTTTAAAAGCTTTACAGCAGCTGGTAGGATGTAGCTTAAGAGATTCTAGAATAAACCTTGGTAAAAGGGGTGGGAGCCTGGAAGGACCTGGAAGATCTGAACGTGTATTTGTAAAACCTCTCGATCCATTGAAAATTTTCAGAGGCTTGATGGTTCGTGGCCTATACACAATTGGAGGGTGGAATATCGCACCAGAAATACAGCCTCCAAAGATCTGCAAACCTGCACAAACAAAGAATTATGGTTGGGCTGCATATTTTCCTTGGTTCATCTCTTTTTTTTTGGCCACAAGAGGTGACTTTCTCTCAGGATTTAAAGTTTAGCCTTCGCATCAGAATAAGATGAGGGAGTCTTGTAAATAGCAGATCTCTCAATGGTGTGAGAGAGTCTTAAAATTGAACAGAGTTGGCATTGGCGGGGCATATACATAAAGTCGTGAAGTTTCATTAGCAGTCGAATCG
This sequence comes from Pseudotsuga menziesii, assembly GCA_001517045.1. Taxonomy (NCBI): domain Eukaryota; kingdom Viridiplantae; phylum Streptophyta; class Pinopsida; order Pinales; family Pinaceae; genus Pseudotsuga; species Pseudotsuga menziesii. Next base: position 39,238 of record LPNX010728827.1, on the reverse strand, counting down.
TGGGTGTTTTTGGAGCGCCTGAGTGGTGGTGTCTTCATTGCTCGGAGTTCACCAAACACGCAGCGGAAGTTAAGTTTTAGCCAGTTCATATCTAGTGAGTGGTTGTTCTCGTCGTTTTCTCTAACATGAAGTCGCTTTTCACATTGGCCGCCAATAAAAGTGTTGAGGAACTGATTGTGGTTTGATGGTTATACTGGTCCTGATTACTGAAAAACATCACTCATTACATCATCACGGCCACTGTCAATTCCCAGCTGATTGAGGTGGGTTATTAATTTTTTGTTGACTGAGAGTGGTCTTCTTACTACGCTGAGGAGAGAGCTGTGATCTACCGACTGGCAGTTGATAGATTCACGCGGTATCGAGGCCAGACACTTGCAGGTTTCTTTTTGCCATAGTCAGAGCTGGGTATTTCTCTTACACGTTTTCTTCTGACTGCTGGATATCACGATTTCTCTAACAGCTGATCTCAAGGGAGAAATTCACGCCATTTTGGCAGCCGAGTCTATCATCAGTGGTTTGGAATCTGGATATGCATTAATTGCGTGGAGTTTTGGTGACCCACACCTTTCCTGATTTCAGTCAGCCGTTGTTTCCTGATATCAGTCAAACCGCCATATTGCATAGCTTCGACAAAGAATTCGGCCCGATTGCAGCTGTTTGGAGTTGAGCTTCACAATTTTGTGAAAGCTCTAGATCACGGGCCACTCACCTTCCTTGAATGGCAACTCTCTGATCAAAATTCCACCGCCAGAGAGGTCCAAATCTTGTTGGGAGCACATGTAATTTCTCTGTCAAGCACCGGTTACGTGGAGCAGTCTAGTGGTTCTATTGTTGATTCTCTTATCATATGGTTTTTAGAGGCAGCCGATTACTTGGAGTTTTACTTTATAAGCAGGGGATGTGATTCTATGTAGGATTTCAAAGCTAGTTAAGTGGAAACACTTTTTAAAATAAACTAAGACTTATAGGTATTAGTTAGATAGAAAAGTGGATCTCAAATCCATTTTTTGTTTTTCTTTATTTTATTATAATTGTCCTTTTTTTTCATGATTTGATGAGAATGGATTTTTGGTCTATATAAAGGGCCAGCCTTCTCTTTTGTAAGAGGGAAAAATTGGCTGGGAGGATTTTTCCCCAGAGTTGAATAAAGTGAAGATCATGTTGGGGCTTTTTGGAATATCTCGGGCATCTCTGTTATAGTTCTTTGTCTGTTTTCATAAGTTGTAGACTAGACTTAGCATAGAGGGCTATAATCTAGCACATTGGGCAAGCATTTGCAGCTGCCAAGTTGCTTGTCGTCGTTATGTTTTTTAAAGGTTTAGGAGTAATGGATAGTAGTCAGTTATACTTCCATTCTCCTTGCCTTTGATTATGGAACGGACCAGCTTAGTCTCCCTTATGTGAAACGCAAGGCCTCCCCGAGTCCCCTTTTGACTCCATTCACCCTTCGGATATTGACACTGGTCTTCCCTTAAGGACTGATCCTCCCTTTCCCTTCCTGTACATCAAGTACAATCCTTTCCTTTTTTTTGCTACCCATGTTTCTCTAAGGCAGCTTCTTTAGATCACCTTGCCCTCAACTGCACCTGCCTTAGCGATCCTAACTTAGGGAAACCCCCCTAGAGCTAGAGAAGAGCCAACCTGAAGCGAGGAGAGAGGGGTGTGGTAACATTGGCCTCTCTCTCGAGAGTTGTCACCGGGCCGGCGCGCCTGTATTTTGGGCTTCAGCACTCGCGTGCCAATTTTGGGCGACAACAGATCCTTTTCTTGATATTCTTTGGGGATGAGAGCTAAGAACGTTGAGTTTAAGGCTAGCAGCACTATAACATCCCTTTTGGAATCCTCCACTAATTCTAATACTTCAGCCTTTAATAGGTACCAACAATAGTGGAAAAAATCAGTGGTAAATATGTTTGGACCTGGTGATTTACCAACTGCCATTTGCCTAATGGCTTCTTCCAATTCCATTTCTTTTATGGACAGAATTAGACTTTCATTTTGTTCTTGAGAGACTAATTTAGGAATGTTTTTAGTGATTTTGTCTTTGGCTGCTTTTCTGTCCTGTACAGGTTCTAAGAGGAGATCTCTGTAATATGTAACCAGCTCTTGTTCTATGTCATCATGCGAGGTCAAGTTTTCCCCTCTTTAATTAATCAACAATGTAATCTTCTTGGATTGATTGTGTTGAAGAATTGAACAGTGGAAGAATTTGTTGTTTTCCCCCCTCTTTAAGCCATTGACCCCGAGATTTTTGATGCCATAATATTTCTTCTTGGTTATGCCTATCATTTATTTGGATTCGAAGGTGGGCCTCTTCCTCCTCTAGTGCTTGAGTGCAGCCCTCTTGGATCATTTGAGTTTGTACTCTATCCATATTAGCGTACAACTCTTTTTTAGCCTAGAAAATGTTGCCAAATTCATTCTTGTTCCATTGTTTGAGCCTCAACTTGAGATGATGTAGTTTTTGTTGAAAGCAATACATCGGGTATCCCATTATGTCATCAAGCTCTATCCACCATTGTTGAAAATTGTCCCTAAATATCGGATGCTTTAACCAAAATTTCTCAAATTTAAAAGGGTATCTCTTTGGCGTTCCTATGTCATGCCAAGTGAGGTTGATGGGCCAATGATCTAAATCGACGGCTGGAAGAATCGTGACCTCCAGGTAATTCCTATTGAGTTAGGTGGCCTCTGAAACTAAGAGCCTACCCAATTTGGAGGCTATCCGATGAACTCCACCCCTTCTGTTGTTTTATGTGACGAGAGCATTATAGTTTCCAAGTCCACTAGTTGAAGGTTTGAATGGTCTTTTGAAAAGCTTCACTATCCCATTCCAACCTTCCTCACCCCCCATTTTTTTCAAGCAAGGAGGTAATCATGTTATAATCTCCTCCCACAATCCAACATTCCCCTGCAACCTACACTAACAACCAGGTGAGGGAGTCTAGGAAATGTAGCTTGTGAGAGATGTTTTGCGGCCCATAGATGTTTGTAATAGTGCCTTTGATAGTCGATCAGATCGGCTGAAATATTGCTAAGATGGAGTGATGGGTAGTGTTACCATTCAAAGTAGCAGTCTTGAATAAACAATGCGATGCAACCTTAATGCTAGTAATAGGTAAACATATGGGAGAGGTCTAGGCCCAATGTCACCACAACCTAGCCTCTTAACTTCTTTGGGTAACTCCTAAACCCAAAGGAGAGCCCTTAAAGATACAGGTAAGCACCCAAACATGCAACTACCTTTCTACAACCTTGTAACTAGATCAGCGCCTTATATGGAGTCAAATAATGTATAAAGAAGACAACAAGATCTAATAGAGGAGTTAATTCAATAGGTATTCATCAATATCATCAGTCACTTTTCCAATTTAGAATGTTTCACAAATCCCAATGCAATTTCACATATAACAATACACTTTTCACATATCCCAATCTAGCCCCTCAAAAAGGTGTGCTCTGAGGGAAAGAGGGCCAAGTGGCCTAGGGCACACCTTTTGGCCCAATCAAAGCTACTAAATACCCAACAAAAACCATAATTTAACAAATTCACGCTTCCCAATGCACTAGGGAAAACTAGGACACCCTTCAAGATATGTGGATAAATCCATTCGAGCGAATCTGATGGATGAGCTAGAATTATCAAATTGCAAATATTTTGGTTTATGAAATTATTTAGAATTTTAGGGTTTTCCCAGCAATATTATATTTCTATGGGTTTTTCAATATCAAATGAGGACGCCCTTAGAGATCTGTGGATAAATACACTAGGGAGAAATTGATGGCTGGACCAAATTTTCCAAATTGCAAATATATTTAGGTTTTTGAATTTATTCAAAATTTTAGGGCTTTTTTGAAATATATGATTTTTTGGGTTTTTAACATAAAATTGCAGCAAAATAAAAGACAAGTAAATTATGAAAAGAAGAGCATTTTTTGCCAAGCAAGGGGAAATGATTTTTGTCTCAATCCCTAGGGCATTGAGAGATCAATGATCAAAGTCCCTCTCTTGAAATGTCTTTCAACACTTGCAAGCTAGGGCATCACCTAGCAACCTCTCGAGTTCGGTAGGAGAGCCTAACTAGGGAAAATGATCCCAAGGCCCTAATAAGCAATAGAGAACTCCTAAGGAGGACGTTCTCTTCATACAAAAGTTGACAAAATGTTAACAAAAAAACCTAACCAATCAGAAAAATGCACCATAAAAGCACAATTTAACCTAGCTAGGAGCATAACTTACCAACATTTAACAAGAAGTGAGCAAGGAGAAGACCTTAGGTAACACTTGTGCATGAGTTCTTCCTACTAGTCTAGCATCAACCTCTAGCATGTGTAGGATCAAGCCCTAGAACATTCCATCATTCACCTTCAAGCCAAGAAAGGCATCCCAAGAGAAGTGCACATCACATTAATGACTCATAGCGTAGGAGAGAGAGTAAAAAACATATTAGAACCCTTGTCTTATGATTTTACAATGAGGTGAGGTGATCTATTTATATAATTTCATCCTCAACCTTTTTTAATTTTTTATCCTACAAGTCAACATTAAATTAGAATAATTTTAGGTAAATCCCCCACAAGTTAGGGAATAAGCCCTAAAATAGACATAAAATAGCAAATAAGACTAAAATAAAGGCATCACTTGATGAAATAGTGAGCCAAAGGGGAAAGTCATGCCCTAACTAACCCCAAAATGTTGTTTATCCCTCATCACCCCACTCTCCAAGCTTGTAGGCTCAATTGTGGAAGGATGACATCATAGGCCAAAGAGCTAGAGGAGGGGTTTATTTGTGTTGGAATGAGGTCCAAGTGGGTAAAGCAGGTGTGCTAAATAGGGGACAACGACCCTTTACAAGATGCAATCACCTTTGCATAACAAAAACCAAGGTGGTCATGTGCCTTAGTGGGTCACCCCTAGAAGCCCCAGACACCAACCCATGGGCTTAAATACTTGCATGATGGGGACATCCACACACCGAAGGGGCAATTAGTCGTGCCACAAAGCCAAGTACTTCTAAGAGTGAAACCAAGGGAGCCTTCCATGACCAATCCAAGGGACAACAACCCCAAATCCAAATATCCACTCAATATAACCAACTTTGGTCGTTACAAAAAACAAAATTTAACCCCTTGCTCTAGGTTTGGCCCTACAGGAACGCTGTAGTAGCTTTGAGGTGTAACAGGTAGCAATAAACTTTTCTAGCTGGATTTCTTCTGGGTTCCATAAAAATAGCAGCCCTCCTACGGCATCTTTGGCATCTAATGACATATAATGAGATCTCTTCTATATCTGTTTGGCCAAATTTTCCATTTGCTCGCTATTGCATTTGGTTTCTTGTATCATCAATATATGAGGGTGTTCTTGCCTAATATTGTTTTTCAATATCTTGTGCTTTGATTTTCCATGATATAACTTTCACTGAGGAGTGGGTGTAGTGGAGTAAATCTCCATAAGCTGGGCATATTGCCTCGAATCCATCAATTGTCCACATACCTCTTCCGACCATCGCTTAGTGGTTTTTCTTCCTTTTTTCCCTGATTCTTTGAGGTTCTTCATGTTTTCTTTAAGCTTGGATGTTCAAACTACGAGAGGTGCTTTGGTCTTGGCTATAATAATGGCTTCTTGGAGAAGTTGTATTTGTTTGGCCGAAATTGATTTGTGATCCTTTCATTGGCATGCCTCTTCTATACTTTGCAAGTCCAAATCTCATGGATCTATATCCTCCATTTCTTCCATTAATGGTGTTGGAATCACCCCCCTTGAGGGGTGTGAGTGTAATGCCTCTAGAGAGTCTTCTTCTCTTTTGAACTGCTTTAAATTAGAGTTTGTGGGATCTTGTTTCTTGGTTGCTTCAAATCCTAGTGGAGTTGAAACTTGTCCTTGATCTTCTTTAGCCATGTGTTCTAGCAAGCTTTATAGTGCTTCAAAGCTATTGTTGATGGCCTCCATTCTAGGTGGATCTGGGACAGTATTTCGCTTCGAATGTCGTTTCTTGTTTGGAACTTTGGTATATTTGTCTCTGCCTATTTCTTTTGTTTGGTTAGTTTGTCAGATTGAAGCATTCAAAGGACAGTATCTTAAAAGATGACCATGCTCATACGTTTCCTACACCAAAACAAGATGTGCTCATAGTCTAGAGTCTGCATTCATTCTATATCCTTGTGCCATAGAGAAATAGCTTTCAAAAGAGTGCTTGAAATATTCATGTATACACAAATCCTTGCATAGGAGATATAGCGACCAATCTTGGTGGCTTCTGAGATTTGGACAAAAGATCCTATAGTATTCCCAATCCCCTCCAGGGTTTCCTGATCCCAATCTTGGGGAAAAGAGTATAGCCTGATCCAAATGAGGCAATAAAAGAAGTCTTCCTTTTTGGGTTGAATCTTTATGTCCAATATTTCAAGTATAGACCTAGTGAGTTATAAAAATAGGGGCCACAGTCAAAGATACAATTTCTATCTTTTGTGTTGGAGAGTATTACCATGAAAAATCCCTTGGAACCAAGTTAGAGGTCATAGTGGCCCTTTAGTTTCCATTTGTTCTTAATCCACCATTGCAATGCTCTTTTTGTTGGCCAAATGCCCATGAATTTCCCTATTACTGCATGATCTTTCATGAACTGTATTCTAGGGTTGACATTTTGGGAGGTAATCTCATAGCTTGGCATGGTTTGCAATTTCAAGATGCATCTACTGGTTGATTTCTACTTATTATTCCTTGTGTCTCAATTCTTATGGATGCTAAGTTGAGATGAGGCTGGGTGGAGGTTCCCTCTCCTCCTATTCCTCCTTTTTCATTGGGCATAAGTTGACATTCGGGCATGAGCCTGTTGGTTGGTCTGTCTCCATCTCTACTACAAGGGAGCACCTCCCTCTTGCTCTCGCTCCCGAAGATCACTCCCAAAACGCTCCCAGTTTTGGGATCACACTCCCGAAGCGCTCACTATCTTTCCTATACTAAAAGCTACTATACTAGGTTGATCATTTGATGAAAATGCTATGGTACCTCCCCTCTTTGCTAAGCTTCTATAAAAGTTGTTATGGTGGTTGATCATTTGATGACAATGTTATAAGCTATAACTACTAGATGATTAATGTTATATGGTTTAATCCATGTTTTCTATGGCTTCCCAACATCCTACATGTTTTTAAGATATAAATTCATCAAAATATATTAAAATAAATACTATATAAAAAATGCTCCCAAAACGAGAGATTTTGAAAATTTTGCTTTTAAATAAAATCGCGTCGAGTGCAACCCATATCTAACCCAAAATACATAAACAAAGAGGCTCTAAATCACCTCTAGAGTTCGAAAAACTTCAAAGCTTCATGCTACAAGAAATAACTACATATCATCAAAATCATTACCTATATTGGGATCCTATTTGTCAATAGCACCCTGTTCCCCCCACCTCTAGGCTCTAGCCCTTGCCTCTATCTCGAATATCAAAGTTGATCCTCCAAGGACATTAGTCAACACCCTAAAATTCGATGAAACCCCCTAATCCAAGTATTAAAAAAAGGTAGAAAAAGCGTTGCATGCCTAATAGGTAATTTTGCTTGAGTGAAGGGTACATTTTTACTATGGTCATGACAAAGGAGTTAAGCAATCAGCACCACCAGCATCAAGGTACATAAAGGGGTTGATGTGCTTGATTAAATGCCAATCCCCTATAGTCATACATGATAGAATCCAGTGGAAACGTTGCAATCCTGAAACCCTGAACATTGTTAAGCCTGTTGAATTCTGAATGGGATCTAAAATCCTACGTTTTCCAAATGAAGTCTAATGAGGTTGGAACCACTCTCAAACATCCTGAAACAATTAATGTTAATGTTAAAAATTTAAGTAAAAGGATAGAAAATGAATGATAAGGAGATTGTCACTTTTACTTTAAGAATTTAATATTACAATCTCTAGCGAGACTAGCGAGTTTCAGCTGAATCTGGTGAGTGGCAAGTCTCTTCTGAGTACTCATTTTGCAGCAGACTCAACGAGTCTTTGGTGAGTCTGATAACATTGATCTCCATGTTTGTTGGGGAGAAAGGTGGTCTCAACCATCTTAAAGACTGGAGTAAGGACGTTGAAAGCTATGAATACCTGCATGGCTAGGGCTTGGCTAAGTTGCATCTCTCCTCATACTTCTCATCGAATCTTAATCCTCTGATATCTAATTTTAACAATCACTTCAATTTGGGTTAATTAAGTGTGTAATACACTCAATTCAACCAAATCTAAAATTAACCCCTAAGCTCTCATTCATTAAGGAATAATTCAAAACCAATTGATCATAGGGAATCCCTACTTGACCTTTGAGCACAGATCGAAAGTGAGAGGAGTTGTGCACTAAGGTGATAGTGGTACCTTCTTCTGTAGTTACATCTAGGGGTAGCACTTGTGGGTTGGGACTTTTCCCACTTAAGTATTAATCTAAGTTGTAACACACTAGTTTCTTAATGGTCCAAGTTTGAAGGATTGCCCCTTCCCTAATACGTTTATATCATAGTCTGCTACTTTCCCCCAACCTCTTCACAATGAATAAGAAGAGGACCCATTTCTCGACTTGTATGCTGACATTTCTCATTATTCTATTGTTGGTAAGGTCAATCTTTTGGGGAACCTTAACACATTGCACCAAAGCTTTACGGATATTATTCATTATAGATCTAAGGATGTCCTATGCCTCCAAGAAATTGATTCAGGCCACAAGGACCTTCACACAACCTTAGTGGATGCTCTTGAACCCCTTACAAACTATGGGAGGCACCTTCTACAACTAGGGGAATCGCATGATCTTTTTCTTCTTAGTGCTCTTCTGTGCTACCCAAGCTCATTACACTTCACACGATTCCCTCATAGCGGCAAAACCAATGTGGTCGATTATGTTTTGACCAACTAGGAACTACTCCCCCACATTTAACACTTTACAATCTCCCCCATTCCCTTGGTAGACCATGCCCTTCTATCCTTCTCCATTTCTGCTCCCCCCCTTCTCCTACCACTCATCCCATGCACCGCTATCTTCTTTGACAAGGGGTATGTCGACTCCTACACCACTTACCTTTGAAAATTGATTCATCCTTTAGCCTATTTCTTGTTCCACGATATAGTCTCAACCAAATGCGAGCTTCTTTACATGGTGATTTCAAAGGAAACACTCAACTATTACCCCCATTCCACTCAACAATCCACCTACGGCTCAACACCTGGCTTATTCCCCATGAACTGTTGGTTCAACAAGGAGTGCAAGATATATCATAAGCACCTTCATTTCACTTTTACACATGACCCCCCATTATTCCCCTACATTTATAAATCCTATTGTTACCTCCTCTGTCATAAAAAGAAAGCTTTTCTTACATTGTAGAAACTCGATCCTTGTGAGGCCCTCTGCCAATCCCAAAAAACCTTTTGCACACATTTTTCCATAAGCACAACACTCTCCCCTCGAACTTAAACACCTTAGCCATGTTCTCTCACATAATCTCCCTTAAATATGTTCCTTCACGATCATCCATCCATATCACCTCCCCTCCATATCATCCATCCTCTATATCATCTCTTCTCCTTTGTTGGCATCAAGAGAGAAATCAAGGTTATGAGCACAAGGGAAGATGATGAGGAAGACGTTAAAGCCAAATTCCTCGAGCATGGTATATATTCTCTTGACTCTCACGTTGTTGATTTGTTTAATCATGTAGTTCGCTTTGGTTTCCCTCAAGCTTGGCCCCCGCATATCATACACCCAATCTTCAAATCAAGTGCGAACCCAAATCGTAACACTTATAGAACTATTATTATTGGACACGTCTTCTCAAAGATCTATGCCATAGTTCTTCATCAATGGCTTTTACATGAACTTGAGAGGCACCTTTGGGTCATATAGCAAGTAGGAATCTGCTCAAAGTACCAAAGCATGGACCACATTTTCACACTAGGTGGCATTATTGAGGAATCTCCTCGTCACTCTTCAAATGTCTTTTGCTGCTTTGTGGACTATCAAAAAGCATTTGACACAATCCCAAGCAAGGCTTTATTTAGAGTTTTGGGGATATTGGAATTTTGGAAACCCTTTTCACTGCCATTATGAGACCATATGAGACATTTTTTGGTTGTCTTTGTGCATCCCACAGCCTTTATGATTTCATCTAGAGCACCATTGGGATTAATAGGGGTGCTCCTTTTCATTGACTCTCTTCAAGATCTACATTGATGAGCAAGACTCTTTTCTTTGGGAGAACATTCAAGATGGTGACGGTTGTCTACTACACTAGATGTTCATATCTCTACTTTTTGCAAGCAATTTGATCCTTGTAGCCTCCTCGCCTGAAGGCCTACAAAGACAAATTGTGCTTTATACAAATTCTATGATCTCCAATAGTTGACAGTTATCTTGGGTAGGACCAAGGTTATGATCTTCAATGTGTTAAAGCGTGCTCTATCTAATTGCCAACTCTAATTTCGAGGGGAAGAGATTGAAATCACAACTTATACATACTTGGGGGTTTAGTTCATAAGGCCACGTTTCAACTTAAGACATGCCCTCCAACCTCAACTCAACAAGGGATATGGATCCCTTGCCCTTCTTGAGATATTGTGCTTCTAGATCCACTTCTAAGATATCTTGTCCAAGTTGCACCTCTTGGACACAATGGTATTGTATGGCTATGAGGTATGGGACCAATTTTGTTGTAGACCAATTGGGCTAAGATAGAGAAAGTCCATACTCTCCTCTTTAAGTGCATCATTCAACGCAAGCAGAGTGTTCCCCAACCAATTATTCAAGCTAAGTTTAAGGCCCATCCTCTTCGCTTCAAAGCCATCTTCCAACTAGTCTCGTTTCTTCACAACAAAGTTCAGATTTTTGGGGTCTCGGCCTCTGGGTGAGATAGGTATCCCTATCTAGATCTTTTTTCTTCATAATCCATTACCTCAACTGGCCTAGTTGGGCACACTTGATGTTGGTTTATAGAGGCCTCTCATCTACTTCAATCTATGTTCATCTCTCCAAATCATCTTACCCCTTTCCGTTACACACTAAGGGACTAAACATGCCCGATCACCTCCTTTCCTCCAAGCAGGACCTGAACCGAGCTAATCAAAGAGGACATCTATAAATAATATATCCAATTCACCTGGATTGCACCTCCAGAGGGTATTGACTCAAAGATGGTTTTTTAAGTTGAGCACTTTTTGGAGCTAAGAGATGGCCTTATTGTCCAACCTCCATCTACAAAGGCATTAGATGCATGCCCTTAGGAATCAGGATCCCCCTCAATAAGTTTCAAGTGAGCCCAACAAACTTCGAATTGAGACAACAACCACCTCCCATGGATAGACAAGGTTTGCTAATTATGTCAGTTACATGAGCTAGAGATGAAGGAGAATCTCATTTTCCAATGCCCTATCTACTATGAGAACAAAGGGAGATATTATTGCCTCTTCCAAGACTCCGAATGTTATCTTTCCTCCTTGTTTCACTACCCTGACCAAAAGATGTCTTCCCCTCTTCAGAAGGGAAGTATTCAAACACAATCACTATCTCTATATATCTCATCCCAAATGGAGACCTTCAAAAAGATCACCTCGTACTTTTTAGTTGTCTTGCCCAATCGGGGCAGCAAGCAATAAGTAGAAACTCTTGAAACTTTAAATCCTAGGTTAGTGAAACCCCGGGTTACCTCTCCCTCCCTCAACCCCAAGGGGTTGAGCAACCTCCTCAAGGCCTGTGAGAAGATGTCATTCCAAAACACAAAGCATACACCACTAGTCTAGTAAACAGTTCAGATCTAGGAGATCCCAAAGTCAGACTCCCCCAACTTAGTTCACAACCCTTCAAGTTCACTCAAGTAGTCAAGATTCCATCGAGAATTTCTTCCCCTCGGTCTTGGATGTCAGGAGAGTTGGGTTCCCTCACTTTTGTGCCCCTCTAAAATCATACTCAGCCACTCCCAAGAGGATATCATCCGCCAATGCATTGGCCCTTTCATAGTTAATGATGACTTTAATAAAGAGCCTACATCTCAGTCCCCTTGCCCGTCCTCAGCAGCAGCAGCCATCTCCAACGGGCACTGACATATCCTCTTCTTTCTGTTGAACACTGAGACCTCTTGTTCAACACCAAAACTTCAATGTATTTGCACCTTACTCTATATCTTATTTTAGCTAGATATTTCAGCTTTAAGCTAGAGACTCAGTGTTTTATCTTTTCTACTCTCATTTTTTACCTAGGACTTTCTTTTGTACCCCCACCTTGTACCAATACTAGATGTACTGCCTTAGTACCTTTTACCTACTTTTTTGGCCTTTTGTTGGACTTCGAAAAAATTATAGTTATCTTATCTAGTAATAATAAAAACGAACCATTTTTTTGCCCAAAAAAACATACATAACCTTTTATGGCCTTCATTATATTGAAATAGAACAGATCATGGTAACTCACCTTCATATACGTGTCTATATCTGCTTCTGGAAGAATGCCAGCATCTTTTTCTTTTTTTCTTATTTCCAACAGCAGGTCTACATTTAGGCCAGAAAACCAGTTCTCAGGAGTCAGGCATTCCATGGAATAAAATCTCAGGCCGACATTATGCATACAGGGTACAAACAATAGGTTAAAATATGACAAGAAAGATTAAATCAAATGAAAAGCCATCTAAGGAAAATCACACACCATGCATCATACCCACTCCTTGGCAACGAACTGAGAAATCAAATGTTTCCCTAACCGTCATCTCTGCAATATGCAGATCATGTTGGCTGATATAAGCTGATGTCTTCTGGGGGACAAACTCGTTAAGTTGAAATCCGTTGTATGAGATATGGCCCTTCCTCTGTCAGAATATGCATCAAAAGATTGGTAATAGTCTTCAAATAAAATGCAAAGTTCGTATATGGATGAATATGACCATTAAACATGCTAAAAATTTATAATAGTAGTCTACAACCAAGACCATCACCATAAAGCATGAAAATTTTCAAGCAATAACCTTCAATAGAGGGTCCAATTTTCCTGCAAGAGCCAAGAGCAAGGTTGTCTTCCCACAACCCGGTGGTCCTAGCAGAAGAGTAATCCTGCATAATGTTCATGATTCAAAATAAGTTATCATAAAATATATTCTTTATATAAATTAGTTGGATGTCAAAAACAGCATGAAATTCACAATGCACATAGACCATCTTTTGTCTGTAACATACTATTATACAACATTAGCATGAGATCCAAGTTTGTATGTGTAGAAGAATAAATGGAATAGGAAGCTAAATTAGAATGTGAATACTAGGATAAGTGTTAGACCCTGACAGCCACTAAAAACAGTAAAATAGTTGAAAGATTCAGATGTTGTCTAGGACAATGTTTTGCGTTATTTACAGTTAAAACATACTAATAAATTTGGAATGTTAGACAGCGATTTGAAATTGGCCAGTATCTGATATAACACTTGAAGCAGTATTGACGAGACTTTAATTATACATATTGGAAATGATATATTGCCAATGCTACTACCTCAATTGCACTCAGTTGGACTTTTAAGTGAGCCATTAAAGAGGAACAAGTACTTGTTCAATATCCGAGTTCAGAAGTCCATTCAGGCCTTCCTAGGCCCTTTTTCATTTTTACCACATGTCCATACCCCGCAGGGAATTTGCAAAAATGTACTAGCATGGGTTTTTTTTGTAAAGGACTTGGCTTACTAGGACTTAAATATCAATCCGGGTTTTCCATGGTGTTTTTTCCTTGTTAATTATATGTTGTTGAATAAACGACTTATAATTTTTGAGTTTTTCACCTGCTCCTCCAAAGCTAGAATGGTCGTCTTGGTGGTTAGGCCTTAGGAGGTTATTAAAGTTCATTTGTCAATGTATATGAACATGTTAGACATTATTTTTTGAGTCATATGGACATGTGTTAGGTACCCCCAGGATTTTTTTTAATAAAATTTTCCCATAAACTTAGGCTACTTTTTAATAGCTTAATTGGGAAAATTAAAAATGTAAAAAAAGTGTGGTCTAGAGTCCAATTTTTCCATGGGGATGCTCGTTTTCCAACTCAGAGCACCCACTTTACCCCTAGACCCACTTTCCTAAGTTTTCAAGTGATTTATTTTTCACTTAATTAATTATTACTTGAAAAACCCAAAAAAGAGTAAAAATTGGATAAAGAGAAAATTCGACAACTCGTAAAAACATAGAAACTTGCCGAAAAGGAGTTCCGTGATTGGCAAAGTAAAGCGACAAGTATCCTAAAGATTTTGGTGAGTCAAATCATGCTATTTCTAAGTATATCAAAGTAATGGAATTTTCCTCCATTAGTGGGGCGCATCTCTCCATGTGGGGGCGCATTTTCCAAGTAAAGCTCGCATTTTTTGGGAATTGTGTTGAATTTTGAGTGTTGGCTTTCCAATTTTTTGATCTTGCCACTATCCAATCCACAGATCGTTCATCCCCAACTCCTTCCTTCCAAGCAAAGCATTTTCTTTGGCAAATGCGCCCTCTCTTGGGCATAAGTTTTTATATTTAAGCAAGGCTTTGCTTCTCATTTTCTCATGATGGTCAAAGTACCGAAAGGCTGTTAAAGCTCTGCTCTTGTAGTTTGTAATATTTTCTGGAATAATAAAGGCTTTGGAGGAATATCTATGGTGTAATGCTTTTCATGTGTGGATGGTAATTGTCAAGTGCTTATGAGGTATAATCTGTCTTGTTCTCTTTGCTTTCTGTTGGTTGAATTTGGCCTTTGAAGGGGAGTTGTATCCCAATAGGATAAGATTAGAAAAGCTTGTTTGTTTCATAATCTTATTGTTCATTTGCAAGTAGATATCTTAGAATGGCAGGTTCATTTTGATTAATGCTCATGTTTCCAAGTTTCTGTTGTTGGTGGCACCAAGCTTTTAACATTTTTTTGTGCAAGGATTTCCAAGTTTTCAGGTGACCTCACTTGAAAAAGGAGTTGAGCTTGTTTGCATCTTCCTCATCTTCATTTTCTTGTGAAAGACATAGTCCCTCGGTGTTCCACCAAAGCAAACTCCATGGCCCAAAGTTCCCAAGCTTTCAGCTCCTTTCTTCTCTCTTTTATTCACCATCAAAATTAAACTTTTTTGGTTACTAGTTACTTTAGCGGTGCTAATCAAGTTAGTGCATAAAAATATATCATAAACTAATTTGATTTGCATTTGCATTTATAATGATGAAAATCTGACTAAAAACATCAACATCTCATTGTGACATTTCGTCAAACACTTTGCATGCAAACTAGATTTAATGCCCATCAAAGTTATGATTTACTAGATTTCTGAATAGCAAATCTACTGATAACTTGAACATAAATACACATGCATGCATCCAAAAGAATCTAGCTGAAGACAAAAATACTCATAAGAACAATGAGAAGTTTAGGGCCAAGCCCAGGGCAAAACCCTCACCTCTGTGAGGTAAAACCCAGAGAAATTTTATAGAGAGAGAAAATGCATTTTACAGGGAGATTTCTTGCTAGTCTAAACTGAGAAAATACACTAAGAAGAGTGCTGCAGACAAGAGAAAGTGTACCAGCAATAAATGCTGTTGTACGGCCTGCTGTACGGCCCTCCTCCTTCAGCAAATTCTAGAAACTCGTGCCACAAACAGCCACCTCGATTTCTGTGCACAGTACGGCCACAACCAGCAAGTATACACCTTGTAAATCGTGCCAAAAGATGAATTTCTGAATTAAATGCTGTTGTACGGTCTGTACTAGACTATACGACCTGCTCCTTGTTTTTTGTGGTGAACCTTTTGCCTCGTTTTCTGTGCACTAGCAAGATGAATCTGATCTCTCCTTCTCTGAAAATGACCTCTCTCTCTCCCACGTGAGGATGCTCTCTTCTCTCCCACGCGCCAACTGAAAATTTCTCTTCCCTTGGATATCTAGATGTCCTTCTCTAGAATNCACTTTTATTTTATAAAGTGAACTTAGGAAAATAATTACAAAACTGTGTCCTCACCAGACACTACCAAAACGGTGAAGGACCTACTGAGTTACAATAAAAATTAACATATAAGTTAGATCTTATTTTAAAAGGCTCATTTTTATAGATCTAGCTTCTAACAAGTAATTGTTTAAAATTTTAAAATTTATCTTTTAAAAGTACTTGAGTAGTATGTCAAAAATTTTATGTATTAAATGATCAATCTAGCATCTTTGACATAACTTTGTTGGTTGTTTTGCAGCATTTGATGAACAGGTAGAGAGGCACTCTGGCGAAATTTTCCAAAATGAAGCCATCTGGGAGCCATTCTTCTTTCTACCCTTTCTTCAAGCGTTTCTAAAGCCTCAAAATTGTAAACTTGTGTTTCCTATTCTACAAAGGAACACAAGTAGTCATTCTTCATTGTAATAATCATTGTAATAAAAGAGAAGCAAGTGGGAAACCAAGCACCCACACGGCTCCCCCTAGGGGAGAGCCGTGTCGTCTCTTTTTTGTGGTTTGATTTTTTATTTGAAGTAGTTGTTTTCTTTTTCTTGGTTATATTTTCAATTTATTTTTGCTTGATTTTAAAATTAACAAATCCGACTGTGTTTCCAGAGTAACTAAAAGGGGAAATGAGAGTATCAGTACTATGAGTTTTAAACAACTACACGTTTGATAAATTTTTAAAATAAACCAAGGCTTTAGTCCCCGTATGCTCTTGTAAACATTGCAAGCCTTTGGTTGGAACGGTGGGACAACCAGAAAGGGATTAGAGTGACTAGCTTAATAGGACAATCCACATAAAACTAATCTTTAAGAACTCGAGAGGTTGCGAAGAGCGAATACCACAGAGTCAAGGGGCTACTCCAAGCAGGTTATGCCTCGCCCCGTTGGACATTTGGTAAAGATGCTATAGTGCTCAATTCAAGAAGGTAAGTCTTAGTGGGTCAAACCAAGAATCAACCCACTCCTTAATCCATTCATTTAATAATTTAAAATTGACCAACAAGACAACTGCAAAACTTTCACTGAGACCACACCAGCAACACCATATACACAAGCACTCCATTCGTATTAGCACTGGTCTACGTTATGTTTATGCTTAAATCAATTTTGCAAATGTCATGAAATGGTTTGTACATTTTCTAAGTTGTTGAAGTAATTTATTTTGCAGTGACTTGTGGTTGATATTTTAATTTATTCCATCTTAACTCCTAGAACAATTGCTTTCCTTTTTATAGATTGACAACCTTAGCTTATTTTCATAGAGACCACCCCCCTTGGCTTCACTAGGAATTGGCCTAGTCGAAGGAATCAAGATCAAGTGACAACACTTTACTCTTACTTGCCCCCAAGGTCGCATCCAATGTCTTGAAGATTTCTGCCACGTGACCCAAGGTGAAAATTAGGTGGCAACAACCAACGCTGTAAAATAAAAGTCCCATTTTTAATTTAAAGATATATGGTAAAAATGAGGCTAAGGCACACATAAAAGATTCACAAGAGTATGTCCATAACCAAGACTTAGTCACAAATAAATTCTCGCTTCATTGACTTGAAATATATTGGAAATGGCAATCAAAAGTTCAAAATGCCGATAAGAAAGCAATGTTATCCTTACTGATGTAATTACATAATAGAACATATTTGCATTTCTTTCTCTATCACTTGAGATTTTATTAATAGAATAAATTATAGCATCCTCCAAGCTAAAATATTTAATTTGAATGAAATCTCTTTCAAAAGTTTCTTCCCAACTTCCTCATATGCATGCATTAGACAATATATAAGTGAATTTCCCACCATCTAGTTACAAAAACATATGGGGACACAAATAATATGTGTTGTATGAATATGTATGAAGCGATTAAGCATGCCCATTATTGTGACAGTAGCGAGCCAAAGGTGATTACAAATTTACAACTAAAGAAATTAAACAGAGAATAATCTTCGTCTTTCAAGTTTCACTTGCAATCCAAGAAAACTTTTAGAATGAATGCCCTATCCATTCCATACCTTTCTGCAATTCAAAGGAACAAAGGGTCACTTCTCCTTGCTTCATTATGAATTGGATATTTGCATTGGTTCAACCCCTCCTTACTCCAATATCCATGCCTCTCATTGCATACGAAAGGGCAAGATCCATTCATGAGATCTAATAAGCTAGGTTCTCTTTTGGAGTATAAAGCCCAAGTTGGCACCTTGATTATGAAGTAAATACTGTACATATTAGGTTGCGCAGATTGTTGTCCCCCTGGAACACTCCTCCCAAGGCTCCATGCTCATTGCAGATTCACCCACCTCTTGGAGACCCCTTCAAGCAAGCAAGGTATTATGTTTATGTGCCTAAGTGTAATGGACGGCCAGCATTCACCCTGCCCGCTAGATCATCGATCCACATTGCCTCATGAGATTTTAGAAAGGGGGAGGGCCCAACAGAAGAAAAGTTGTAAACAACTCAGATTTACCCTACCCGCAAGACCTTCATAGCTGAATCCTAGGCTGCTTTAAGGTTCTAAAGATCCTTTTCCCTTATTTGGAAACTAAGTTCTCCATCAAATGAATCAAGTTAATAAATCAAAATAGCAATTTCTGGGGTTTTGATATCATCATGCTATCTTTGTACTATTTGGTTAAACCTTTTGTTGAAATCTTCTATAATTTCATTTCCATTCCTTTTTGCACTACTAATGGTAGCCAAAAAATATCTATTATCTCTATGCTCTCCCCATTTCTCAAGTAAATCCTTCTCAAGGTGGAGCCATGCATTCAAACTGTCACTTGGCAAACCCTTGAACCATTCCACTGCATCATCTTCTAAAGATAATGCAAATAACTTCATTGTGACATCTGAATGTTTGGCACCCCCTATTCTAAATGTCACGCTATTGAAGTTAGTCAAATGGTCTAAGGTTGAAGCCTGTGTTGTTGGGAGTGAGAAGCGAGGAGCAAGGAACGGGAGCAGAGAGAAAAGCGAAATTTTCAAAAGCTTCCTAGGTGGGAGTGTTTTAGGGAGCGTTTTTTAATATAATATATATTTTGATGCATATATGTCAACAAAAGCATGTAGAATGTTGAACTAGTTACAAAAAGAATAAAAACATGGATTAAACCATATAGCGTCAATCATCTAGTAGATATAACCTATAACTTATAGTATTGTCATCAAATGATCATCCATAACATCAACCATTTTCAATATATGACATTTATCATGATTCATCGAACTCATCACTAAAGTTGTACTTGTAGCCAAAGTATAACAGAGAACATCAACCATGAAATGAAACGATACACGAAGCATATATTCATTAGTAATTACCAAATAGTTATAATATGCAATTATGCAGTCAAGAGTGCAAAGTTGCAGGCAATGAACTTCAAAGATTTCAACTTCAAACATCAAACTTTAATTTACATACAATGTTTTCAAAATAGACCATAAGAAATACTAACGAATCAATAGCTACAATTTGCAAAGTATGGAAAACTAGAAAAGACAAGTACTAAAGAGTTAATAGTTACAATTTGCAAAGTATGGAAAACTAGAAAAAGACAAGTACTAAAATTTCCTCTTGCCACAAGAAACTTGTAATTTTTTCCTCGTGATCTACAAGCACTTGGAGTAGGAGTCTCCTCATCCTAGGCAGGTGGAAGTGATCATGAACCATGTCTAACAACTACACAACCCCCACTCAACGATGGAGGTTGTGAAGCTAGAGGCAAAGTTGGTGCATCTAGAACACTGTGGGTGGCATCTCCACTACTGCACAGTCACCATCATCACCCAAAATTTTAGCATCCAAGTGCTCTAAAGCCAAGGCTCCATCCTCCAAGTTATTCTCCTCTAGGTTGTTGTCCCAAGTGTTAAGTTATTAATGGTTATACTAGATCTTTAAACATTTAGCATCATAACCATATGCAATAGGATCACTAAAAGAAAAACAAGCACAGCATGACAAGAGAACGCAAAGATTTTTCCTCGAGGAAACCACAAGGGAGAAAACATCACAAAACTTCCTCAATATAGATTACCAGAGTACAATGCCCAAAGAACAAGGTCTCATTAGAGAGAGAGAGAGACCAAACCCTAGCATAAGAGCCAAAAACACCAAAAATACTTCTCCTCCTCCTTCTCTGTCCTTCCTCTTTCTCTCTCTTGCGCAATACATGAGTGAGTGTGTGTGTACAAATGAGGGAGGGCGCCTCCCTATTGTTGAAATAATGTAACTTTGAAGAATATTCTACTTGTACTTCACATTATTATTATTCCTCCTTTGGAAGATGTTAATGATGTAAAAGGTCATGTAAAAGTCATGAGGTAAACCCTTAGTTGTAATTCAGGTCAATAGCACCCAAAAAAGAAGAATATAATTATTATTGTGAAGTTTACCTAGGTAAGTCGGCCCTGTCAGTTAGATAGGTCGACCCAGTTAGAGTAAAAGTCAGTTGGGAAGTTTAGTATAAATAGGGGGGCTCCCTCCCTCATTTGTACACACTCACACACACTTGTGTTGTGCAAGAGAGAAAAAGAGAGAGGGGCAGAGAAGGAGGAGGACTAGTGTCTTTGGTGTTTTGCCTCTTATGCTTGGGGTTTGGTCTCTCTATCTATGAGACCTTGTTCTTTGGTCATTGCAAACTCGTAATCTAAGTCACTTGGTTCGAGTTCGTGTTTGAATTCGAGAACTTTGAAATTCGACAAAAAATCGGCAAGGAAAAATTTGGCGATAAAATTCGACCTTAAGCTCAAGTGACTATAAATTTTGGAAATCAAAAAATATTTCATTATATATAAATATCAAATATAATAATGATATATTAAAATATTTTCATTTATATATATATGAATGAATCTAATGATTAAAATTGAAAATTAAAAATTATACCATGTATATTTAAAAATTTAAAAATTATATATTATAACATGTGAATATAATATACCATGTATGTATTGTATCAAAGTTTCAAATTAAAAATTATAACATGTAATTAATAAATTAATAAATTTAAAAATATATAATTATTTTCTTTATGTTGTCTGTTGTTCCACCCATCGACTGACAGGAAGCCCATCCGGAAAAAATAACATGGTCACCCACACGATCCACGATCCACCAATCAATCAACTTGGCATATGTCGTTACCCAAAAACTACAATGTACACGTCCCAGTCCCCCTCGCATTAATCCATGACCTGCGTACAGAGATCCATGACCTGCAGGCTGGCGGAAACCTACCACTTCAAGGGTCGCAAAACTTGGCATGAAATCTGACTCATGAAATTTCAAGGCAACTGCGAGCTCACACTGCACAAAAACACACAGAAAAGTCAGCGAAATTGAGGGTGGGGTCAAGAAAATTGGCGATTTTTCCGAACAAATTCGGCTTGCTCCAAAAAAAAGCGAATTTCAATTCTGAAGGCAAAAAATCGTTGAATCCAGTGACTTAGCTTGTAATCTATATTGAGGAAGTTTTGTTGGGTTTTTCCCTTTAGGGTTTCCCCAGGATAAATTGTTGTGTACCTTATGATTGTGTTTCTTTCAGTGATCCTCTTTATGCTGTTATTATGAAAAATGTATTAAATGCTAATCAAGTTAGGATTAAGCTATGGCAGCATAGAAAACTTAACATGGTATCAGAGCTAGCCTGAAAAGAGTGACTTTCATGAGGTAAATCTCTCTCCTTTTCCGAACAAGAAAATTAGGGTTTTCTAATAAAGTGGAATTTTTTAGTGCAAGTGACATAGGGAAGTGTGCCCCTTTTCGATCTTTTGGCACTACGATCGAAGTTTTTCAGTGGTAGATCCTTCAGAAAGTCAAGCCCTAGTTTGGCTTGAAACAGAAAACCAAAAAACCAGAAACAGAACCAGAAACTGTATTCCAGGATCTTGCAAGTCTAGTTTCAAGGGTTAGAATTTGGATTCTTCAAAAACTGACTGTACCATCATACTCACCTCAATCAAGCACATCTTTTGGTGACTACAGTTTTCATTTCTCAGAAATTTTCAATTTTTGTCATTTTCTGATCTCCGAGACAAGATGTCTCCAAGCACTAAGCTTGATGACAAGTTGGAAGACATAGAAAACTTTCATGCTTGGAAATACAGAATAGGACTCATTCTAGAAGAGAATGATCTTGCAAAGTTTATCAAGGGAGTTGTGTCGGAGCCTGAAGAAGATGAAGCAAAAGAAAAGTACAAGAAAGAAATGATTTGAGCCAAGAGGATCATAGCTAATTCAATCAAGGATCACTTGATTCCTCAAGTATCCTCTAAGGATACACCTAAGGAGATGTTTGATGTCCTGTCAAGAATATATGAAGAAGAACCTCCTAAGAAGTTAGCAAAGGAAGAAGTTGAAGAATATATTTTATTATCTGCTCTCTCTAGGTCTGTGACACCTGGAAGTGATACATGGTTGATTGATAATGGTGCTTCAAAGCATATGACAGGTCAGAAGAAGACTCTCCATTTTTGAAGAAAGGGACTCTCCTTAGAAAGTTTCACTAGGAGATGACTATCAATATCCCATCAAGGGAATAGGAGAACCCACATACAAACTTGATTCAAGAACCCCGATGAAGATGAAGGATGTATTATATGTGCCTGGATTGAAGAAGAACTTACTTTCTATTTCATCCCTAGATAAGAAAGGATTTTGGGTTGCCTTTATAGATGGTGAAGTTCTTATGTGGCCTAGAGGTAAATCTCTAGAAGATGCATCTGTCATTGGGACAAAAGAAGATGGCCTGTATACACTGAAAGGTCCCTCTAAAGCAGCCTTGATTCATGATACACAAGTCCATGTGAACTATGGCATAGAAGGCTTTCTCACATAAACTACAAAGCTACCTCATGTGAGTAAGGTAGTCACAGGTCTACCAGACCTAAAGATTGATCATGAAGGAATATGTAAAGGATGTGCGAAAGGAAAGAACATAAAGAATCTGTTTCCGAAGAGCGATGCCAAGTCAGAAGGAATATTGGAACTTATACACTTAGATGTATGCGGCCCTATTCCCTCAACATCTTTAAGTGGGTATGTATACTATGTAACTTTCATTGATGATTACTCTCGTAAGACTTGGGTTTACTTTTTGAATTCTCTCTCCTGAACTGAATTCTCTCCAAAACCCTCACTTTTCTTCTTTCTCTCTCTCTTCAAAATTATCTTCTGAAGATGAACACAATGATGAACTTTTGCTTTGCCCTAGCCTTTTTGTTCATGGCAACTTCCCCTGTCAATCTAACGGTCAAGATTAGATTATATGTGGGGTTCACATTAAATGCTCCATTAAATAAAAATTAAATGACATTAAGTGCACTTATGTCATTTAATAAAGTTGAGCAACCCCCTTTTTCTATTTAATCACTCACTTAACTTTTAAATGTGAACTTAGGAAAATACCCACTTAACTTTTTAATAAAGTCACTTTAAAAATATAAAGTGCATCTCTCTTCATTAAATGCACAAAATGACTAGGAGTCACATTTAAGTGTCCTTGTCCACCCCAAGGCAACTCTAGGTGGACAAACACTTCCAGGTAAATTTTCAACATCTATGAGACCTTGTTCTTTGGTCATTGCATATTGGTAATCTATATTGAGGAAGTTTTGGTGGGTTTTTCACTTTAGGGTTTTCCCAGGATAAATTGTTGTGTACCTTGTGATTGTGTTTCTTTCAATGATCCTCTTTATGTTGTTATTATGAAAAATGTATTAAATGTTAAACAAGTTAGGACTTAAGCTATGGCAACATACAAAACTTAACACCTATTTATACTAATCACTTAACTGACATTTTAACCTAATTGGGCCGACCTATCGAATTGACAGGGTCGACCTACCTAGGAAAACTCAAAATAATATTTATATTAATCTTTTCTGTGTACTATTGACCCGACTTACAATAGAGGATTTACCTCATGACCTTTTACAGTAATGACATCTCCCTAAGGAGGAATAAAAATAATAATAATAATGTAAATTACAAGTAGAATATTCTTCGAAGTTACATTATTTCAACACCAAGTGATATATGTTCTATCACTTTTGGCCCGCTCACAATAATGAGACAACAACCTCAAGTTCTAATGTACAAAAAACAAGATTTATGCCCGATTTTCATTAAGGTTGTTTCTTTTCAAATTGTGGATGTAGCTATAGGTGCTCCAACACCTCTCTACATAAGAACTATTAACCACCTGTGAAAGCACTCTAATGGCCTATTTATGCAACTCTATGGTGGAGGAGCCATACATGTTCCACCACTCGATAGGATCCAACCTATCTCAATCTTTGTTTGCATGCAAATTAGCAAACGCTCCATGTTGACTAAGGTATTTGCTCAATTCACCGTGCAATATGGCACACTCCTCTTCTTCAAGGACCAACTTATCTAATGCTAGCATGTACCCATTATGTACCTCTGGATCTGTCTGAGGTTTTCTCTTGACCTCACCCTCAGGTGTTGGTTTGGCCAACCAAGATGGAGAATAGTATTTCGATGTAAGGACATATGCTAAGGCATGGAGAGGAATATTAAAATTATCCCACCTTTTCACCACATGCTTGTGAATATGATCATACAAGATGGCCTCTTTTGGTTGAACAATATCTTCTATTTGGCCTAACATGCTATTCGTTTGCTCATACACCTCCCCAATTACTAATTGATCAGTATCTGCAAACTGAAACATGTTATAAATGGGCTTGGTGAATTGCAACAAATACCTAACATTTGCCCAAAACTGACCATCAAGAACGGTGTCCACCTCCTGAAAAACCATGCCTATCAGATGCGGATGTAGCCCTGTCTTTCAAAATCTATTGTGATTTAGTTGATACCCTACTAACCAATGCCTCTCTTACCTTCAAAAGGTGCCTAAAGGTGAGGTAATAACTAGCAAATCTAGTCTTTGCAATCTTCAATAACTCCAACCTTGGGTGACTGCGAAAAATGTGGTGGGAATTACTATGATTGGTAATAAATCTTATCATGTGCTTGCCTTTCTTGTACAATGAACCAATCCATCTATAATCATGGTGCTTCATCTTGATAATGTCATGCATCAAAAGGTTCAATGTGTGAACCAAACACCCAGACCAAAATATGTTGGGGTATTTATCCTCAACGATTGCTCTCACTGCCTTACAATCAGCAGCATTATCGATAATGACTTGGATGACATTGTATGGCCCAATAGATTCAATGGTTTTAATTAAGGGTTTTGCAATATCGATTTTGGTCTTGAACTGATCTGAGTAGTCCTGGGATGAAAGGAAGATTGCACCACTAGCAGACACCCCAAGAACATTTATCAATGGCTTTCCCTTTATATTTGTCGAACCGTCAAATACAATAGTTGCCCATATTCATTCCAAGCATTTGTGAACTGTCCCAAAGCATTTTGGATCTTAGCTTTTTCCTTGTCAAGTCCCATGGTTCTATCTTTGTCATACCCGGGGCTCCTGTATCCTTTAGGGGCACAACAGATGGCTTCTACCATTTCATGCCAATAGGGTGAGCGAAGAACATTGAATGGTATGCCACATGCATAAAGAAACCAGGAAAACTTTTGCATCCACGTCATCCCTACAACCTTGGTCAAGGAAATCTTGTATTGTTCTATGCCCTAAATGCCTAGGCAACAACCATGGGTGGGTGGGGAACGACCACTGAATATTCTATGTGAACTTGAGGTCTCTTGTTCAACCCTTGATTTTTTGGATATGTATTGTGCTTCCTCCTCTTCCCTCTTATATTTGGTTTTGTCTTTTGCTGGCACTTTCATATAGGTTTTGACTCCTATAGTCTTCTTTGCATCCCATGGCATAATCCCACATCAATGCTTTCTCACATGGGTATATTAACCTGTGTAAGTTATTCTACAATGGGGGCATACAAATTTAGCAGTTCCTCCCCCTTTTCCTCCTCCAAGCTTTGTTACATATTTCCACAAGGGTGTTGGTTTCTCTTTGGTTTTCTTTCCATCACCACCATCACTATCATTTTCCTCCTGCTCCTCCAAGCTTTGTGACATATTTCCATAATGGTGTTGGGTGTCCTTTGGTTTTCTTTCCATTACCACCATCACTATCATTTTCCTCTTCCTCCTCCTCCTCCTCCTCTTCCTCTCCCCTCTCTCCATGATATGTGCCAGTACCCACTTCTTCATCCTCTTCATCACATCACCTTCAGTTTCCAAACACCACCATCATTAGAAAAAATGGAACCAAAAGGATAAACCACATTGACATACCCATCTTGCTTGTAGAGATTAACCCTTCTCCTATAATAGAATTAGGAAGAAGGATTGGGAAAGAGTAGGAGAAGAAAAAATACAAGCATTCAAGCCATAAAATATACAAGTTTATATGCAAAAAAAAATTAATGAATTTTAAGCCAACCTCTTTGGCTCTCCAATTGTGGTTGAACCCTATGGCAGCCTTCAATCTCCCCTCCAAGCTCTCACAAATGGCAACCTTCAATCTCCCTTCCAAGCTCTCTAAGCTCCTCACCAAATCTCCAAATGTACTCCAAGCTCAACAAACCCTTGCAAGGGTGAATGAAATGTCAAGAATGAGGAGAAAAGAAGTGGGGGAGTTCTTTATAGCCCAAGCAAACTCCCCCCAAAAGAGGAAAATGAGATGCCTATCTTCGATCCGCGGGTTTGACAAGGAGCGTTCTTGGGAGCAATGGGAGCAACGATGAGAGCGGCCACAAGAGCAAATGAGGGAGCACTAAGGGAGTGCTCAGGGAGAAATCACTCCCTTAGCGCTCCCATATAATGGCAGGGAGAGAAATTAATTGACCAGGAATGCACTTCCCAAAAACAATTCCGTATGGGATCATTTTGGGAGCACATTTTTTTAGCATTCCTCAATGCTTTGCTCGAAAGCGAGCTTCGGGAGCAGGGGAGGGGGCACTCCCACCTAGCGTAGGCTGAAACAACATTGTTTCCTTGGAAAGTAGAAAATACTATAAATAGCCTTTTCTAAAATATCATGGGGAGCTCCATTTATCTAAGAGAAGCCAAGCGGCTTATAGATGTCATTGCACCGAGAGTAGCGAGGTGCTCTACAGCCCAATATGGGGGAGATGTGTTCCTAACGTTCCTAACATTCCAAATGTTCCTAACATAATATAAAAATAAATAAATAAATAAGTAAAATCATGTCGACCTAAACTAAAAATAAAAAGTCATTTCCTAAACTAAAAAGTCATGTCTTTTTTTATATATTTATATTATATAATCTCTGCATAATTTATATGTAAAAAATTTACACCTCAAGAAATGGGATCCCTCACGGTGCTTGGTAGATTCAAGTTCAAGATGGATCTATGTTGGTCTAACCACAGTGTGGCCATGTTGCTTATGACTGGATTTCCTGAATCTTTCAAATAGACACCTTATAACAACGATAATATCAAGCTCTCAAATGTTTGAAATGTGTGATCCACAGGTTGATTTGATTACCCTTTTATTATATCTTTCCGGTTTTGGGATCAAGAGAACAATTCCTTGTGATGATGTTCGTGTTGAATCTCTTGGGCATAACTTCTTTATGAGGAGTTGCAGGATGAGCTCTTATGATAAACCCCTGGCTTGATGCTGATCAAAATTATGAATCTTAGAATTCAAGACTCAAGAAATGGACTTTATCCCCAATCATGGTGCCAAAATGTTACCTCCCAAAATATTCACTTTAGGTGGTAAATCCTTAACCACAAATGGAACCCTAGGGGTAGTAAAAAAAGGCTACCCATTGTCACCTCAGTAGCTATTTCACTCTTTTAAGACCAGATCTCCTCTGGCACAAAGGGGAATCCCTAAAGCCAACCAAGTCTAGCAAATGGCAATGACTAGGACAGCCCTATTAGACTTAAACCCTAGCCACAAGTGGAACCCTAGGGGTAATAAAAAAAGGCTACCCACTACCACCTCGGTAGCTCTTTCAATTTATTTAGAACGGCACTCCTCTGGCACATAAGGGGCAATCCCTAAAGGAAACCAAGTCTAGCAAATGATAATGACTTCAAAAGCTATATTAGACTTAGGGCAACTCATAACGATGTCCACACTGTTCATAACACTGAAAGTAGGCATTCAAAAAATCCAGTCAATGAACATACTCCTGATGCACGAATTTCAAATAATGATGTTAATGGACCTACTCCTGAAGCACAAATTCCCCTTCTCAAATAAAACATCGTCTTTCATATTTGTAAAAAGAAACTCGTGAATCATGGCACAGACCTAGACACTTACTGAGATGTAGAGAATTCCATACACACATACACATAAGCCACCGAAGCACAAAATTGCAAAGTTTCAGGTCCAATATAAGTGTAAAGTTATTTTCTTTCTTTTTCAAGTCAATCACCCTTTGGTTTAGATGGAAGGAATAAGAAACTTTGTTTTGTGTACAACAACCAGAAACCAGGTAAAACAACCGCATAAAAAATCACATAAGGCCAGTCTCTTCTTGTTGCTTTCACCGAGCCCATTATTGGGCCGTGCCAGCCAGGATTTAAACCTGGGTTATGGCCGTGGTAAGTGCCCCCACTTATTTACAACTAGACAACAGCACAATGGACAAAATATCTGTGTAAATATCTGAAGCTTCACACCATAGAAACATTTCCATAAGCACATTTTGGTGCCACTCAGCAGATAGCACAGGAATGCCTCATGAACTCCTCAACATTGAAGGTATAAGTTAAAGAAATCATACCTGATTAATTAGGCATGGAAACAAATTCTCTATAGGGAACCATTCAGATCACATGGGTATAGCAGTCTACATATATCACTCGATCAGAAGCTTATAACAAATGAAATCAGCTGGGCATAGCGCGCACACAATCTCTCTCTATGTATATATATATACAGCATCATATGATTTCCTTACCTTGCAATAAATGCTGGAGAACCACTTCCTGACTTGCCTGATGACCGCCTTGAATTCCATGAGTATATAAATTTGAAAATTTAAAAGTAAATTCTCTTCTAAGAGTGACCGAACATATGGAGAAAGGGGCATGTGGTATCGTCAAAGCTCCTGGATCACCTCGGCAGATTTTGCTGTCGAAGTTAATGCACAAAATACTGATTCTCAATTTCGGAGACTTATTCAGTGTTCGAGAATCAATGGTTTCTTGCTTCGTCTCGTAAACACCCATTAATGTTTAGATTACTACTTAAAATTCTTGGATGGATGTTGAACCTAACATATTTACGAGACTGGAGCTGGATCTTTACGATACGAAACGAATCAAGAGATTCAATTTTAGGAGATGGATATTGAACCTTGAGACGAGGCAAGAAAGTCTCGAATCAAGAGATTCAATTTTAGGAGATGGATATTGAACCTTGAGACGAGGCAAGAAAGTCTTGAAAATGGGTTTATTTGGGACCCAGGTTACCCTTGTAATGTTGGAACAGCAGGGAGATTAAGTTTATAAAAAGAAAAGAAAATGAAATTGTTAATTAGTATTTTGTGTATTAATTTAGATAATATATAATTAAATTTTGGTTTACATGATTATGATAAATAACATGAGAAATCAAAAACTTTTTAAAATTGTTTTAAAATCCAATCAAGACCATGGGTAGAGATTTACCATTTCTGTCAGA
This sequence comes from Pseudotsuga menziesii, assembly GCA_001517045.1. NCBI lineage: Eukaryota > Viridiplantae > Streptophyta > Pinopsida > Pinales > Pinaceae > Pseudotsuga > Pseudotsuga menziesii. The sequence continues at coordinate 9,646 of LPNX010728827.1, read as the reverse complement.
CTAGAATAGTTTCTTTTTATTAAGCATAAGAATAAAATTTTACAACTATCTAAATAGTTTATTTCTTTTATCTTAAGATTTGATAAAAGGATTGACCATCTATGTAAGACTAGAATAATTTCTTTTTTATTAAGCATAAGAATAAAATTTTACAGCAATCTAAATAATTTATTTATTTTCTCTTAAGATTTGATAAAGTAAAGTTAGTCGTAGTGGACCTCAACCACCACCACTATCATCATCATTAAAATTACATCCATTAAAAAATAGTAAATAAAAAGCAATACTTAGTTAAAAAAATATCATAATCATTAAATCATATAAAATTTAATAACATACCCAAAACATATTTATATCCAAATAAATTTTTAATTTTAATAAACTAAATATAAAAAATTATTATAATATTTAGTTAATAAAAATATAAACAAAATTATCATAATCACTAGATCATATAAAAAGAAAATGCTTGGAAGGATTCAAGTTCTGATCGCGAGTTTTGTTTTATATAACATTCCCACTTTCGAGGTGTAAATAGAGCGTTCTATAAATACAGTATTGGACCAAATGAGATTCATTCGTTAGAATAGCTTCCATTAAGTCTCTGCACCTATAACCAAAATACATTTATAATCCAAATAAATATATAATTTTTAATAAATTAAATATTATATATATAGAGATAAATCCTAAAATTTAAAATTATCATAATAATTTAAAAACTTTTAATAAATTAAATTAATGCAAATCTAATTTATGATATTTTAAACTTTTAATTATTTGATTATTTTTATCATTTCTTTTCAATATTAAATATTTAATTATTAATTTATTTGATTTTTTTAATATTTATTATATAATAATAAAAATAAAAATATAATATTTTTAAAATATATATATATATATATTAAAATTCAATTTTTATAAAATATAATTTTAAAAAATCACATATAATTTTAGCCTCGGAGTTTTACATGTATCACTTAGAATATTTACATGTATGTAGAAAACTCACTATATAAAATATATCATAAAACGTATTTGTTTTTTACTTAGAAGATTGATTAGTATAGTTATTAGTATGTATATTAAAAGAAAATAAAAATAATTAATATAGTTGTATGAAGAAAATTGTTATTTTATTTAAAAGATTGATAAAATTGTTAGGGTGTGAATTTAAAAATATTAAATAAATAAATTACTTAAGGTTTAAGTAAAATTGACATAAAGATGTTACATTTTGATGTCTAAGTGGAATTTGAAATTGATATAAAGATATCAAATTTAAGATTTAAGTAAAATTGACATAAAAATTGAAAGTGAAAATCACTTTCTCTTTTTTTAATAATGTCTTTCTTTTTTTAAATGTGATTCTTTTTTTAAATGTGGTTCATCGTTAGAGGGTTATTTAAAGGAAAATACAACACCTTTTGTTCAAACATGAATCAAGGTATGTCCATCTTACATCATCAACACATTTATTACAAAGGGGCTTCACAAGAGCATATCAATCATTACATAGGGGCTCTCGGGTGGAAACAATCATTCATCCCAACCACCCAAGCTAATCCTTACATAGGGGCTTTTGGGTGGAAACAATCATTCATCTCAACCACCCAAACTACATCCAATGAACAATAATGTCTTACTTACACCCACATAAAATCTTTCTATTTTAAAAAATACTATGAATATTATGATAAAAATGAACATCAATATTATTTATATTATTATTATAAACTAGAAATAAATAAATAAAACTCAAATTAAAAAATATTATGATAAATTATAAAAATCTACAACATCACATTATTATTTTTATTATTATAATAAACTATTAAAAAAATCAAATTTCTCAAATATTTATTATTATTATCATATATTTCACTATATATAAAAATATTATTTCAAATATACAATTTTGAAAAATAAATAAATAACCTACTCATTAAGAAAATCATTGAATGCTTACCTCGAATGATTGATGATCCCATTCACATCTTTCAATATCCTAAAGTTGGATTTTTTGGATGGAGAAATACGCAGAGTCTCCAGTACACCCTGCAATTCAGAATTCAAACTGAAATTACCAATACACAAAGGCATGAGTAAGCAAACCAAAATCTATGGACAAAAAAAGCATACTATTACAATGCTCTGTTTCAGAAATCCAGAATCACTTATCAACTCTCAAACGGATCAGAAATATACATAAAAACTCATTCAATGGAATCCCATGGCAAATATACAAATCGCTATCTTACCTCGAAAAAATTTCTTGCAACATTCCAGAGTGTTGGGAGAGCTCTTCCGCCAATATGGCACTGTGCATCCACATTCAAGTTTTGAAATCTCACTTCAACAGTGGGCAACTTTATGCCCACCCTGTACATAAATCAACAACAACACCAATGCAAAAAAATATGAATGAAGTATGAGATTCTGCTTTATTTTCTGGATTTCACTGTGTTAGAACTTAGGGTTACATGTTTATAACCTTTTTTTACCATATGGAAAAGCCAGTTTCCATAACCTCTGTTATAAACCGAATAAAATAGGATTCCATGCAAGTAGAGAGCTCCATATGGACCTTCTTCAATTCTCAGTTTAAAGATCTTGAAATTATTATTTCAATGAACAGCTGGGTTTACCTGTCAATCCTATTCCTGAGCTTTCTGAGAAACTTTTCATTATCATGCTCTGTGTCTCTGATCAGTTTATCAATCAGCAGATGCCTCTCCACAGGCGTGAGATGACCCACATCCACAACACGTCTGTTTATCACCTTGCCACCATCTTTATCATACTCATAATCCTTCAGTATTGATGCTCTCATTCTCTTATAACTTGGAAGCTTTTCAATGGCTGCCCAATGCAGAGCATCTTGATCATCATCATCTCTATTCACATCTTCTTCTCCTCCAAAAGGAGACGATGGACTGCTGAAGATACCACTGACACTATTCCCCTTGCTGCTTGTAAAGCTCAGGCTCTTATTTCTCATGCTTCTTCTCCCCACTTCAGTTATTTCTTCTCTGAACAACTCCATACAATCTGAATCCACCACCTGAGCCATTTTGATATGAAGGCCTATAATATTACACTGTTTATACTGCACGTATACAGAATAAGTCTGTGCCACAGCTATAAATTGTAATTGCAACTTCCTATTTGTAGAACAAACTAAACTGGTTGTGGATGTGAATAAGAGCCTGCTGATTAATCAAACGTTTAACATATTGAATCTATTCAAAATTCAACATCAATGTACCATTCAAGTCTGAATATTTATAATCTTTTTTCACTACAAAATCAACATACTCCGATCGAAAGGCTATTTTAGCGGGATGCCACGAAATGATTTCAAAACACCTACCTCAGGGGTCAAAAGGAGATGCCATTAATTCTGTGACTCGTGGGAAATTGCAGTGACTAATATTGCAATTTTTTTTAACAGTGGTCCACTTTTACGGAAAGTTCGGTCGCAGAAATCGGAATCCTGGTTCGCTGCAATGACTGGGCCTTCAACGTCGATGATTACTTCATATAGATATCGTCATTCTTGTTCGTCACCATGGACCACCGTACATAAAGAATGCTTCTGTCAGGCTGAAAACGTGGACATGGACACGTGTCATTCAATCAGTCTATACTTATATGAAATCCAATAGGCTAATCAGCCTGCTGTAAAGCAATGATGGCGGCCATAGGCTTATTGTTAGCTGTTAGATCTAAATAAGCAATGAATTTGGGAGAACAATAAGCACCCCACAGCACAGTACTTAATGCTGCGGCTGTGAGGCACAGCAACCGTCGGATTTGATCCCACTGTTCATCCAACGGTTGTTGTGCCCCACAGCAGCAGCATTAATTGCTGTGCTGGCGGGTGCTAATTGCTCTCCATGAATTTCCAGCAACAATCATTGCTTTGCCACATGTTGATTAATAATTGTCAATATACTTTCTATAAAAGGAGGAATTTGAGAATAAAGTAATCTAACCAGAAGTGGGTTTTTTTTAAATTCTGGATTATGTGATTTTTAATTAGATTTTTTGGATTTTTTTCCTAATTTATTTGATTAAGGTGTGGGTCTCATTTTACCAACTTTAATTTTTTTCTAAATAAAGTAGTTGAGAAAAGACATCCAAAATTTAATCAATAAAAAAATTAATATAACGTAGACTAAATGCTATCTTGAAATAGATTTATAAATGTTTTAATTGATTTAGCACCCTCTTCAAACGTTTATGCTACGCGTTTTGAGAATCAAACGTCGACTGTTGGATCTGATTGTTCGTTTGAGTAGAGAATCGAACGTTGTTCTGAAGGTAGGGACAATCTGTGGAATGTGAGTACAATGCGTGGGCTGCTGACGATTTGTTTAGTGCGCTGAGTTGCAAGTCTCACCAAGAAAAAGTCCAAATGTTTATTGGAATTTTATATTACATTTTAATTTTTTTAAATAATTAAAAATAAATAAATTAACATATTATTTATATAAAAATTATATATGTAAGAAAATGTGAGTACAATGCGTGGGCTGCTGACGATTTGTTTAGTGCGCTCAGCGCTGAGTTGCAAGTCTCACCAAGAAAAAGTCCACATGTTTATTGGAATTTTATATTACATTTTAATTTTTTTTAAATAATTAATATAAATAAATAAATTAACATATTATTTATATAAAAATTATATATATGTAAGAAAACGTGAGTCCAATATGTGGGCTCCTGATTTTATTAGTGCGTGTCCTATGCCGTTCCCACTAAGGGAAATTCCAAAATGTAGGAATTTTACATTATATCTCTTGTGTTTTTAGAGTTTGCATGTAAATTAATAATGTATTTAATTTTTCAATTTTAATTTTATAAAATAGCTATTAGTATGTAACCATACTTGAAGTTTTAAGAGGATTTAAGCCAACTACATTTAGTATTATTTTTTGAAAAAAAATCATTATACTTACATTATCACATGCTTAAAGGTATCGCTAATGCTTTCCCCTCTTGCGAATGGATCTGGGTGGGTTGGATCCCATGTTTGATGAGGTTGTTGTTTACGTATCATTGGCAACTACCCTGGATAAGTCGATTTCAAAATCTTCTAGATCTCAATTCGTTTAAAAGTTAGATAGTATTCTTGAGGTTTAGATACCTTTTGATACCTCTTGTCTCAAATCTCTCACTTTACCAAAAAGGGGTTTGATTGGTTAGTTCAGAGGCCTTTGGCCTTCACAAAAATCAATGGACATTTGGATGCATAAATACTGGATGGTCATGATCAAGGTCCAACTCTCATACTTCTTTTATGGGTGTGGCTTCTATGCATTTTCTTTAAGATCAAGGATGATAGGGATCTCATTTTCAGAAATGGACCTTACTTCATGGGATCTCGTGGAATGTATCTAAACAAATGAACCCCTAACTTCAACCTTGAAATTGATGTCTCCTTAGTAGTGTCAGTCAAGGTTAGACTCCCTCATCTCCCTATCCATTGTTGGAAGGACGATGCTCTACACATTATTGGAAATGCACTAGGCAAGTACATAGACAAGGGCCTGTGCAAGAAGATGAGGGACCTTTTTGGCGCGTTAGATGCAATAGAAACCTGAAAATCAGGCATCCCTCAACTTACTTGGATTTTTTGAGATACTTATGCAAAATATCTTGCATTGAGTAAAAAACATGAAATGTAGGAAATTGAATCACCTTTCTGAATATATAACTTTTATGTATCGAAAATTTGCATAGCTATGTCAAATTTCATTTTTCCTAACAGGCACTTTTTATTTTTCAGGGAAATTATAAGGTATATGTTTTTGTGGGTGCAGCCTTTGAGGGCCTAAATGATTGAATCAAGCTACAAAAATTGACATCCATGTAGAGAACCCATAGCACTAGTGCGACATTATTTTTCGAAAATTAAATTAGTGATTTT
>LPNX010728825.1:4196-16260 GCA_001517045.1 Pseudotsuga menziesii | reverse complement strand
CTCTATTTATCATTTACGTTCAACTTCACTGTGAAATCAACAAGTCCAGGAAAATCTTCTAGTACAATTTCTTTACAGTAATGGACAAATAATGATGTTGTGTTCTTGGAGATCCTGTAGAGTGGATGTTTTAACCTCTTTAGTGCTACTCTGTAGTGCATAACCCAGCACTTCAGAGGCATATTTCCCGGTGGTAACCTACAACAATCATATATATATATATATATATATATATATATCTAATCCATGGTGGTGAAGAGCGGACATTTCCAGATCCAATACTTGGCACGTTCAGGAATGAAAAGAATGTTTTAAATACATTTATATAAGTCTGTAATATTTCCTAATTTATTCCTTTTAGCTTGTATTGATGATGCTTGTTTTCCCATATTAATTTTCAACCCTACGGCAATGCTAACTTGTTTTCCCATACTGATTTTCAACCCTAAGGCAATCCCATAGTAGAAAGAACCAAAAAAGACTATACCCCACAAATCAAAAGCGACTCTTAAATTAACCATGTCTTGCCTTCCTCAATGATTTGATTAAACCAAGGGGATGGAAAAAGGGCAAGGAAACACTAAATATCACTCACACCAGGGAATAATTCTAAAGATAACCAAATCTCTAAACCACAAAGGTCATCTTATCGTGTTAATTGTAAGAGGGACAAAAAAAATCAGACACGGTGAAAATTGACATAAAATGTTCAAATAAAAAATAAAGGACATCAAAATACCTAGTACTTGCTTCAAGGCCCAAAGCATAAACCATAAGATTCATGATTTTCCATTAATGGCAAAGTATTACCTAACCCAATTTCCAATCAACTAAGCACCTCATGGTCGAATCATGATATTGCAGCAGTGTGCATACATCCTTCACTTGAATGATGTTAGGATTGCCAAGAACTAACATCATTCAAGTGAAGGATGTATGCAGACTGCTCCAGACATTATATCTCTACTCATTCGATTTCCTACAAAGTGTTGTAGATTGGTTAGTGCTCCTCTCTGTTTATCATTTACGTTCAACATCATGGTGAAATCAACAAGTCCAGGCAAATCTTCTAGTACATCGTCTTTACAGTAATGGAAAAATAATGATGTTGATTTCTTGGAGATCCTATAGACTAGATGTTTTAACCTCTTCAGTGCTACTCTGTAGTGCATAACCTAGCACTTCAAAGGAATATTTCCCATTGGTAACCTACAACAATCATATATATATATATAATCCACAGTGGTGAAGAGCGGACATTTCCATATCTGCTACTTGGCATGTTCAGGAATGAAAAGAATGTTTTAAATACTTTTATATCTGTCTGTAATATTTGCTAATTTATTCCTTTTAGCTTGTCTTGATGATGCTTGTTTTCCCATATTAATTTTCAACCCTAAGGCAATGCTAACTTGTTTTCCCATACTAATTTTCAACCCCAAGGAAACCCTAAGGCAATCCCATAGTAGAAAGAACCAAAAAAGACTATTCGCACAAATCAAAAGGCTCTTAAATTGACTATAGCATGCCTTCCTCAATGATTTGATGAAACCAAGGGATGGAAAAAGGGCAAGGAAACATCAAATATCACTCACACCAGGGAATAATTCTAAAGCTAACCAACTGTCTAAACCACAAAAGTCATCTTATCGTGTTAATTGCAAGAGGGGCAAAAAAAAAAATAGATGGTGAAGATTGGCATAAAATCATCAAATAAAAAATGGAGGACATCAAAAAACCTAGTACTTGCTTCAAGACCCAAACATCTATCAAGTGAAATGTCCGCTCTTCACCACCATGGATTAGATACACACACATACACACACACACACATACATGATTATATATATATATATATGGACTATAGAGTAGCACTGAAGAGGTTAAAACATCCACTATACATGATCGCCAAGAACTAACATCATTCAAGTGAAGGATGTATGCAGAATGTTGTAGACATTATATCTCTACTCATTCGATTTACTACAAAGTGTTGTAGTGTTCTTAGTGCTCCTCTTTGTTTATCATTTACGTTCAACTTCATCGCTAAATCAACAAGTCCAGGCAAATATTCTAGTACAATGCCTTTACAGTAATGGACCAATAATGATGTTGAGTTCTTGGAGATCCTGTAGAGTGGATGTTTTAACCTCTTCAGTGCTACTCTGTAGTGCATATATATATATAATCCATGGTGGTGAAGAGCGGACATTTCCAGATCTGCTAGTTGGCATGTTCAGGAATGAAAATAATGTTTTAAATACATTTATATCAGTGTGTAATATTTGCTGATTTATTCCTTTTAGCTTGTCTTGATTATGCTTGTTTTCCCATATTAATATTCAACCCTAAGGAAACGCTAACTAGTTTTCCCATACTAATTTTCAACCCTAAGGCAACACTAAATTTATAATAATAAAATATTTTAAATAATATTTTAAATATTTAAATATTTAATAAAAAATTATTTATGTATGTAATATTGCATAAAATGGTAATTAATTTTAGATTTTTCTTATTTGAATTTAAACTTTATTTTATATTTTTATTCTTCTTTTAGATTTGATCTTGAGGCCTATGTGAGCTTTCACATAGCGTCTACCAATTGACGACCCTTGGGCTTAGCAACCATAAAACTATCATGACGTATCAATTAAGGAGGATCCTTGGGATTATCAACCATAAAACTATCATGGTATCTAAAAAATTGAAGGTACCAATATCAACCTTAGGATGCCAATCTCCACTATTTTTGCACCAATAACCTCACAAAAACTCTGTGAAAACAAAGAGTTTGGAATTTGTAGGTTACTAGAAATGTGAAAATATTGGAGTTACCAATAAGAGTGATGGTATATCAATTGATATTAGTGATCAAGTAACTAGCAAGTATTGGATGAATACACTATCAAATATGTTGTATAAACCTCAATACAACCCTAAAATAAGATCTATGGGTATATTTTTATTATTATTATTTCCCATTGATAGTTATTTGCATTCATTTATCAAATTACGTGTGGATTATGGTGCGTTTTATTTCGTGAAATGATATTTCTAGAGTAGGGATTCTTTACTATTTATAGGCTATTGAAGCAATTCAAAGGTGAAACTATTTTTTATCATCACCATTAATGACTCGTTTATAGGCATTATCTAGGTTCTCCTTGTTAGGTACCACATGTACCTTCTCTTATCCCCTATCTTTTGAAGGGTTGAAGGTATTACAAAAGGTACTGGATCACCAAATGGAAAAATATAGTATCCCAAACTGATATTCTATTGTTTTGATAGTATGTTTGTAGGTTCGGTGCTTTAGTTATGCTAGATTGACAAAATAAAAGTTGCATGCAAAACAATGTCGTGTTAAAAGGCCCTATAATATAGTTGTTTTGGAGAATAAATAGGAAGAAGACTGTCATTGAGAGAAGGTACAGAGACCAATAATAATAATTTTGATAGTACGTCGAGATAGGTGAGGCATGCAAGCAATGCATGTAATGGAAGATGTAGGTACAATTATCAAAATAGTTTATTTAATCAAACTTATTACCTTACTTTTTTGCGTTGACTTAGCCACTTTCAATTCACTAAATCTAAAATAGCTAATAAGTGTTGGCTAATAATGGTGATGATTCGTGGTATTATGTTTCATTAGGTTGCAAAATCACAAACTAGTGAAGCATAATACCATGAATCTTCAACGTTGCTTGGCTGAACACTTGTTATCTTTTGTGAGATATAGTTCATGTGGACATAGTTCTTGAACTATGTCCTCATGGACAGTTTTGTTTGATGATGATATTAACAGGTATGTAGAAAAAAATTTAATATTTTGAAAAAATAGTTATTGTAAGTGGATTACTTCATTCAATCACTTAATGAAAATATATTGTATAGTCCAAGCTCTCATGGTGTTTAGAGCTTGGGAATTACTGGGTTAGGTTCAAGTTGCTTTCTAATATAAGGTTTCTATAATAAAACACCTTAAAGAAGAAATCCATAACATTTGGCAAAATTTTGGAAAACCCCTGTTGTCGCTACAATTTGGAAAATACTAGGTTAGGTTCAAGTTTCTTTCTAAGATTGACAAAATAAAAGTTGCATGCAAAACAATGTCATGCCAAAAGGCCCTATAATATAGTTGTTTTGGAGAATAAATAGGAAGAAGACTATCAGTGAGAGAAGGTACACATACCAATAATAATAATTTTGATATTACGTCGAGATCAATGAGGCATGCAAGCAATGCATGTAGCGAAAGATGTAGGTATAATTATAAAAATAGTTTATTTAGTCAAACTTATTACCTTTCTTTTTTGCGTTGACTTAGCCACTTTTAGTTCACTAACTCTAAAATAGCTAATAAGTGTTGGATAATAATGGTGACGATTCCTGGTATTATGTTTCATTAGGTTGCAACATTGCAAACTTGTGAAGCATAATACCACGAATCGTCACCGTTGCTTGGCTGAACACTTGTTATCTTTTGTGAGATATAGTTCATGTGAACAGAGTTCTTGAACTCTATCCTCATGGACAATTTTGTTTGATGATGATATTAACAGGTATGTAGAAAAAAATTTAATATTTTGAAAAAATAGTTATTGTAAGTGGATTACTTCATTCAATCACTTAATGAAAATATATTGTATAGTCCAATCTCTCATGGTGTTTAGAGCTTGGGAATTACCGGGTTAGGTTCGAGTTGCTTTCTAATATAAGGTTTCTATAATAAAACAACTTAAAGAAGAAATACATAACATTTGGCAGAATTCTAGCAAACCCCTGTTGTCGCTACAATTTGGAAAATACTGGGTTAGGTTCAAGTTTATTTCTAACCTAGGGATTTTATAATGATCTTCAATGATCTAGGGGTTAGGTTCTAGTTTCTTGCTTATAACAAAACATGGTTCGGCAATCCTTCTCGGGGCAGCGACCGATTTTCATCCTTCTCCAATGGACCAAGCATACATGTGAGCAAAAAAACTCTAACTATCATGGCTATGGTGGAACTCAAATCCTTCTCTAAACCTCCCTTGAGCATCTCATTTGGGTGGGGTTGTCTTAATAGCTTATTTGGGAACTTGTTGCTGAGATAACTCACATAAAAACAATCAAACAAATTTGAATGTGAACCAAAATGTGATGGGTTCGTCCACTAATTGTAACGCTAAAACTGGCCAGACTTCAGAATCCATATCAGCCAATATGGGTCAAATGTGGGTTAGCTGAAACTATCAAATTAGGCCTGTCATTAGCTGATCAATGTAAATGCATGCACAGTGAAGAAAACCCATGTTTGAAAGCTGATAAGGAAGGATTCAAGTTGGTGAAGAAGCATGCAATATAGATAGAGACCCTTTGGGTTGTTGGTAAAAGTAAAGTAATCAAGTAGACAAGGTATATAAATGAGGTGTCTAATTTCTCACCCACACAAGATCCCATTCGCCATAACCAAGTGAGAAGGAACACATCACCACTGGATGAGAGAGTGAGGACCACTCAACCCTGTAAAAACAGGGGTTTGCTTTATCCAAAGCCTAAATTGAGAAGGTGGGATTGAAACGTACCAACCCTGCACAACCTGGGTCTAAGCCTACTCTAATAGCCTCTTCCTTTCCTCTATTGGCTAAGAAACCCTGGAGATTTGTAGGACTATATTAACAATTTAAAAATAGACATGAATTAGGGCATGATACTCACAATTTTGGGATCCATTGTCTCAACTGACAATTGGCCTCCTTGTCTGCTACAAAACCACAATTATCCACTCTCCTTACTCTTCGTGGCCGATCCAAATCGTTGCTCCCACTGATATTGTTCTCTAGCAAGTTGGGCAGATTGACCCTTGATCACTAAATGACAAGCACCTGACGAGATGCACAACATAGAGGAAATATTTCTCGTGATCATTGAACACAAGCACCCGACGAGATGCATAGAAGAAGCTTTCTCATGAAGCTGAAAGGAAAATAGCGCACCACAATTAGTGTTTTTTTGTGCTTTTATGTTTTTGTTATTTTATTTATACATATGTATTATAAATAATTGTTTTATTATTATTTATATATATTGTTTTATGTTTTAATTAATTAATTTATTTATGCTTTATTTTATTTATTTATATATATACTATGTTTTATTTATATATGTTTTATTTTATTTATTTATTTATACTATTTTTATTTTTATTTTATATACAAAGAGGGGGGTGTATCTATATGAGTCTTTATGTGTGTAGTGAATCTATGATGATGAGGATGAGGATGTCGCTGATGATGGTGATGTCGATGATGATCATGATATTATCCATGACGTCGATCATTATGATGCTGATGAAGATGAGGATGTTGATTATGAGGATGAAGATGATGTTGATGATGAAGATGAAGATGATGATGATGAAGATGACGACAATGATGATGATGATGATGATGGTGATGATGACTGTCTTGATATCATATGAAATGATGAAAATTCTAACCATGTTGATGATGATGATGACGATAATGATGTTGTCGATGGCGACGATGTTGTTGGTGATGATGACGACGCCGCCCCCATCGACGGCGACGATGACGACGACAATGATGATGATGATGGATGATCATGATGTTGATGGATGATGATGTTGATGATGATGTTGATGTTGATGATGATGAAGATGATCATGATGATCATGATGAACGTGACGATGAAGATGGTGATGATGATGATGAAGATGATGTTGATGATGATGAAGATGATGATGATGATGATGATGACGGCAATGATGAACCACATGATGATGATGTTCATGAAGATGATGATGATGATGAATATGATGATGAAGATGATGATGATGATGATGAAGATGATGTTGATGATGGTGAACATGATGATGATGGCGATGATGAACCGCATGATGATGATGATGATGACGACGATGTGTGATGAAGATGATGATGATGATGATGATGTGTGATGATGACGATGTTGATGATGATGATGTTGATGATGACGATGTTGATGATGATGATGTTCATGATGATGAAGATGATGATGATGATGATGATGTTCATGATGACGATGAGGATGGTGAGGATGATGACGATGATGAACCACATGATGATGATGTTCATGAATATGATGATGAAGAAGATGATGATGAAGTTGATGATGATGATGATGAAGATGTTGTTGATGATGATGATGAAGAAGATGATGATGATGATGTTCATGAAGATGATGATGATGATGATGATGAAGAAGATGATGATGATGATGATGATGATGATGACGACGATGAAGATGATGTTGATGATGATGAAGATGATGATGATGATGATGTTCATGATGATGATGAGGATGGTGAGGATGATGATGATGATGAACCACATGATGATGATGTTCATGAAGAAGATGATGATGATGATGAAGATGATGATGAAGATGATGATGATGATGATGTTGATGATGTTGATGATGATGAACATGATGATGATGATGATGGTGTTCATGATGATGATGATGACGATGGTGAGGATGATGAACCACATGATGATGATGATGACGACGACGATGTGTGATGAAGATGATGATGTGTGATGATGATGATGATGAAGACGATGATGTGTGATGATGAAGACGATGATATATGATGATGTGTGATGATGAAGACGACGATGATGAACACGATGATGATGATGATGATGATGTTGATGAAGGGCCCAATTCTTTTATAATAATTATAATCTTATTTGTTCCCTTTTTGAGCTTGGATTCAATATAACAAAATATGATAGACCAATATGGTAACATTGTCGTCATCATTATCATCACCATCATAAAAAAAAGTCATAAATTCCTAATAAAGGAAAGAAGAGAACAATGATTTATTATCACATACACTTTTACTAAGAACCTTGACATATATCTTATTTAATAGCTATAAGGCAAAAATATGCTATTGAGGAGACTCAAGCTTTGGTGGGTGGAATGACAACATTTAAATGACTTAAGAAGCCATTGCTGTGGCAATTTAACAAAGTCTAAATATCTAAAATGATTTTGATGTTTGTCACCAAACTATAAAGTTGCGATAAGATCAAAGATATATGAAAAAAATGGAATCTGATATCTTTTCGTGAGACATAAGGTATGTAAAATATAAAAAAAAAACATTAATGTTATGTTCTACGTTCTTAACATCGAGATCTTTTTATTATCGCAATAAACTAAGTAAAAATTTTGGACATCAATTTTGCTAACTACATTCTTCTATATAAATATCTTATTTAAATTAAATACTTTTTTAAAATAAACTTAAAACATTCAAAACAAAAATATAATGACAAATTCTAAAATTACATATAAAATATTTTATGGAAATTAAATATTTCAAATATAAATAAAATTAAATATTTACAGCTATAATCACTTTATTTTTATTAGCAAATATCACGTCAAAAGAATACCATGTGTGTTACTAACTACAATGTAGCTTATGTGCATTATCAAATGATAAAGGTTTAGGCATAAATCACTTTAACTTAATATTTATTTATAGTATTTGGCAATATAATTAACTCACACTATCAAGATATTAGTGTTTTAAAACACTAATCTTCACACTATGATGATGATGACGACGATGATGACGACGATTATGATGACAATGACGATGACGATGATGATAATGATGATTTTTATGACAACAATGACAATGATAATGATGATGACAATGATGATGGTCATGATGATGAAGACAACGATGACGACGTCGACGATGATGATGAATATGATGATGAGGGTGATAATTATGATGATGACGATTATGATGATTATGATGATGATGATGATGATGATGATGATTATATATGATGAAGATGATGAAGATGATGATGATGATGATGACGACGATGAAGACAATGATGAAGATGATGATGATAATTATGATTTTGATGAAGACGGAGACGACGACGACGATGATAATTATGATTTTGATGAAGACGATGACAATATTGATAATGATGATGACAATGATCATGAGGATAACGATGTCATCTTCATCGATTATGATGAATATGATGATGTTGGTGATGAATATTTTGATGAGGATGACTATGATGAAGACAATACGACGACGACGATGACGATGATGAAGACGACGATGATGAAGACGATGACGATGTAGATGACATGAAGTAATTAATTTGATCTAGGTTTAATTTTAATGATGATGATGGCGATTAAGATGATCATGATTATGGAGACGATGATGACGATGACAATGATAATTATGATTTTGATGACGACGACGATGATGATAATTATGATTTTGATGACAATGATGACAATATTGATAATGATGATGACAATGATCATGAGGATTAGTCATCATCTTCTTCATCCATGTCATCATCTTCTTCATTTAAGTCATCATCTGTAGCATCAGATCTAGAGTCAACATTCTAAGGGTTGGCCATATCATCATCGTCATCATCATCAGTTATGCTCATCGTGTCATCATCGGTATAACTTTCATTGGCATTGTTTGCTACATCATCAGATTCAAATGTTTCTTAGAGTACATCTTCTACTGGGTCATCATCATCATCTAACTCATGTTGATCATGCTCTGCGTCATCGTATCCTTCTTCCAGAGAACCCTCTTCATTAGCATCATCTAGGTTATACTTTATCGGCCTTCCCCTTGGATCGTGTCTCACAAGAAATGACTAGCCCGCTTTACCTGGAACCTCTGAGTAAAATACCTGTTCACATTAGCTTGGAAGAACATAGGGCTCTGTTCCTGGCTCAAACAACCTTGTGTTTACCATGGTAAATCCATCATGTTCAATAATAGTTCTATCAAGATCACGTTGATTCAATCGTAACCTGTACCATTTGACAACGAATAGAACTAGCTTAAAGGATTTAAAATCACACTATATAATATCTTCCAAATACCCATAGTATAGATTTTCTGAGACTTCTGGATGTCTGTCAATTCTAGATGAAACATTGGTAGCCTCAAAGATAGCTGATAACCCAGAATCTGATGTTTTCTTTGTTTCATCCAATTTTTTGATATGATATCTACCTCCATTGCAGACCATAGCCTTATGGTGTTTTACCTGCAATAAGCAATACACGAAAAGATTACACAACCATTCAGTCCTTATGCAGTAATACATGGAAAATAAGAACATGTACGTCAAAATGTAATTTTCAAAATAAAATATTTAGAGGGATTGATTAATTATATGCTTGCCATTTTATCTTTTACACCATATGCCAAATCGATCTCCCTTTCTGTTAGATTTCTATCTCCATTGCGTTGTGCTGCTTTTACCAATGAAGCCACACCTTCCCATGATATTCCATGACCTGATTGTTCGCATCGTTCAATCCATACCTTCATCTAGTCAAGATTGTTTGCGATGTATAAATTAATTGCATCCCATTCTTGACCAACTGTTTAATGACAATAACCATTAAAATGAAAGAAAGGTGTAAATATCCTGAATAAAGTATATGTTATTAATTGAAGCAATTATGACTAGAAAATACAATTAGAATATGAAGGATATAATAAACATCCACTAGCTAATAATTACCTTTATGCTTTCTCAATCTACCTTTCCCCTTTAGTTGCTCCCCTTCAAATTTGTTATTGGAGTCTGGATCACAAATGCGACGTAAATTGAGCTTTGACACTAAAATAAGAATATATTCACTAACATACAACATGTTTTGGTATACCCTATATCCTTCCATCATAGAACCCTCGGCATGTTCTCGTTGTCTCACCAAACCCTTCATAAATTTCAAGTTCCTCTCAACCATCCACATGGACCTTGAGTGCACAGGTCCACACAACTCAATCTCCTCAACTTGGTGTATGAGGTAGTGTTCTTGTGCATTGAAAAATGCTGATGGTAGATGCTTCTGCATTTCACACATGAGACGAGGAATTTCTCTCCTTCAATACTTTATATCTTCTTTATGGATTTCTTTAAATGTCAACCATCTACAAGTGACGCAAACCAATAATGATATTTAACAAAAATAAACATTAATTACAATATACGCTGAAATAGTGCACAAAAAAAACAAATATAAATTATACGGAGAATTAAAGAAACACTAAGCACATGCAAGTAATCACTAGTTACCTCATGTATTTACCAAGATTATATATAACTTGTTTGAAATTGTTGTTGAATTTGTCCGGGAGAGAGAGAGCTAGAACATACTGTATCAATATACAAACCACACCATTTATTAAACAAAGAGTATACAAACAAGAAAAAAAAATATACGCAGTAAATTGACAAAAAAAAATTATATGGACATAACAATAATAATTACCTTGATGAAGACATGCCAATCATGTGTTTTGAACCCCGCAAAATCACCTTTTTTGGTTATGATATTCTTCAAGTTTGCACAAAATCCAATGGGAAATTTAATTTTCCGCATTACTTCTTTGACAACATTGCTTTGTTGCTCCGTAAACATCCATAGAATTGAGTTTATATTAAGTTATTCTCCGTTGGTATGAAATTGGATGAAGTCTTTCATTGCATGGTTGCTTTCTTGAATGTCTTTGCAAGCTTTCACAACTTTATCTTTCTCCCTCCCTAGCTCTAGTAGTCACCATAAGGTTTTAGTAACATTCTTTCCAATGTGCATTGTATCAAACAAATGAGCAATTTGTAGGTGCTCATAGTAGGGAAACCTGCTGAATTGAATAGGATAACTTTTCATTCCTTCATGATCACGATGGACATCATGAATATTAGTTTATAAATAAAAAACAACTCACAATAAAAATTAAAATACATAACAATTCATATACGATGATCCATACGTACCATGATGACGATTTCTATTGTATTGCATCTTCCAAAGGTGAGGTGTCATTCTCCGTGGTTTTAATGCAGTCTCCTGCTTCCCATTGAAAATATTTTTTTCAGTTGTTCTATACCTATGATTCTTAGAGAGGAAATTCCTATACTCATCAAACACCTCCTTTCTTAACCTTTTTGAATGATGAGGTTTTATCTTAGGACCT
>LPNX010728809.1:100765-150744 GCA_001517045.1 Pseudotsuga menziesii | reverse complement strand
GTTAAACCTTGAGCCTATGGGGAAAATCCATGTTTCAACCGCCCATTAAATACTTCTGCTGTTAGTTGGGGGCAGTTATTGTTGGGTAGTGGTGGGTGGCAGGTTTTCCCACATGCACACTCCACCAGCAGACTCCACTACTGCATGTGGGTAGGGAAAACATCAGGGGATGGTTCCACTCTTCCACTCTCTCTCCCTTCTTGCTCATCCTCGGGTAGGGACACGATTCTTCTCCAAACACACAGGTCTGAGTATGGGAGTTTTACTCACACAGAGGGAGAAGCGTGGCCTCCCATTCGAGTGTGGGCCCTGAGCAATTTACCATCGGGTTGTGTTCTTTCTGTTGTTCTCATTCACGATTTGGGTGTGCTTAGAATCCACCTTCATGCAGTTTGCTTTAGTTTCCTCACGCAGCTGAGGAACTCCTGTTGTTTTCCCCACATTGTTCCTTGTTGTGGTCCCATTACATCTTCGAGCTGCTGTAGGTTGTTATGGAGTCGTTTTGGCCACGATAGTGCCAAGAATGACTTAGGAATTGATTTCCCCTGTCCAAGATGTGAATGACTTGTTTGGCTGCGTGTATGCAGTGGTTGGTCTTCGGACTGTGTTGGAATGGGAATGAAGGCTTGGGTTTCTTGAAAAACCTAGTGTGTTTGGGAACCACACTAAAAAATCTAGAGGGCTGGCTTTCTTTTCCACAACCCCTGAATAGAACTCGAAGGGAGGCCAGCTCCTAAGGGACTGTGTAGCAGAGAAGGGGTTGATTTCCTTGTGTTGGGCGTGTGTGGGTGTCCTAGAAGTTAGGATAGTTCTGGTGTAGGTGTCCTTATCTCTTTAATGGGCTCACCAGCTTAGCATTTATCCTTTCCCAGCTCCTTGATGGGTTGATAAACCCAACTGTGTTGGCTTGGTTGTGTTTTGTGTATCCTTGGCTATGTGTAAGCCTGCTTGTTCCTTATTCCTTGGGGAATCATTCCCAACTCGGGGGTGGCAGCGTTTCTGAGAGATTAAGGAGCACGCTGGCCTATGGTTGGGTGGAACGTTGGAGCGACATAGCTGGTTGCGGGACAAGTTCTTTATAAAATAAGTATTCTTGTCTATTTTACTTCTGCAATCATATTTGATGTTTAATTAATGATGGTGAACATGTTGAATTTCTGAATGAATGTATGTTTGCTTCCACTGTGTATGTGAATGATTATGCATCTTAGCATGTTTTATGTTCAAGCATTTCGGTTTTATGTATGTTCATCTTCATGGGGCGGTTTTCCTGGATGGTTAATGTGATGGTAGCATCCTCTTCACCGCTCGGAGGGTCAAGGACGTTACATCAGAAGATGAGGAACACAAAACAAAGGATAAATTTCAATGTAATCTAACTTGTTTCACAAGGCAATGATTCTATATATCTAACCTAATAGCATCATATACA
Organism: Pseudotsuga menziesii; assembly: GCA_001517045.1. Taxonomy (NCBI): domain Eukaryota; kingdom Viridiplantae; phylum Streptophyta; class Pinopsida; order Pinales; family Pinaceae; genus Pseudotsuga; species Pseudotsuga menziesii. Next base: position 149,312 of record LPNX010728809.1, on the reverse strand, counting down.
ACTATGTCAATTTTAACTTCATGGTAGAGAGGGATGTTTCCTCTTGTAGTGCATTTTTGTCTTGAGAAATGTTTCCTTGGGAATGTTTCCTTGGGGAATCATTCCCAACTCGGGGGTGGCAGCATTTCTGAGAGATTAAGGAGCATGCTGGCCTATGGTTGGGTGGAACATTGGAGCGACCTAGCTGGTTGCGGGACAAGTTATTTCTAAGATAATTATTCTTGTCTATTTTACTTCTGCAATCATATCTGATGTTTAATGAATGATGATGAACATGTTGAATGCCTGAATGAATGTATGTTTGCTTTCGCTATGTATGTGAATGATTATGCATCTTAGCATGCTTTATGTTCAAGCATTTCGGTTTTATGTATGTTCATGTTCATGGGGCGGTTTTCCCGGATGGTTAATGTGATGGTAGCATCCTCTTTGCCAATCGGAGGGTCAGGGACGTTACATCAGAAGATGAGGAACACAAAACAAAGGATAAATTTCAATGCAATCTAACTTGTTTCACAAGGAAATGATTCTATATATCTAACCTAAGAGCATAATATACAACTATGTCAATTTTAACTAACAAATGCATATTTCCAAAAACCAACAAATGTGTAAATTTTTGTTCTTATTACTTGTATAGCAAAAAATTGTTTTACTAAACTACGGGAAGATATGGCTGGAAGACGCTCCCCTACCCCACCTACACGAGTTGAACCTAATAATGAGGATCCACTAAATAACAACATTGTTAATATTGATATTCTACAAACATTGAGGGACTTACAAGAAGAAATTATGAACTTTAAGACTGAACATGAAAGGGTACTAAAAACTCAAGAAGACTTAAATGAAGCCCTACTATATAAACTGAATGAGATAACTAATGAAAAGAGGAAAAAGTAACATAGACTAGAAAAATCATCCTTTCACTGTCCTTACTCTGATAGAAGCCATCTATCTAGTGAATCAATGTATTCTAGTGATAGTTCTGAGGGCAGAGCTAGGAAGGAAAGAAAATATAAAGATGAGCTAATAGGAGAATTCAAAAAAATAAAGCCTCCTACCTTTGACGGTGAAGTCAAAAATGGAGAAGAAGTTGAGGCTTGGCTCTCCGGGATGAAGAAGTAATTCACTATGTACAATTAAATAAAATAGAAATTAAGAATAAATACCCTCTTCCCCGCATAGACGACTTGTTTGACCAAGTACGTGGAGCGTCGGTATTCTCTAAAATTGAATTGAGGTCTGGTTACCATCAAGTAAGAATTAAGGACGAGGATTTCCATAAAACTGCATTCAGAACAAGGTACGGGAATTATGAGTTTCTCGTTGTACCATTTGGCTTAACCAATGCCCTAACCACCTTCATGTGTTTAATGAACAGTGTTCTTCACAAATATTTAGATAATTTTTTAATAATATTTATTGATGACATATTAATATACTCTAAAAACGAAGAAGAGCATAAAGAACACTTAAAAATAGTCTTGCAAACCTTAATAGAACATAACATTTATGCAAAGTTTAGCAAGTGTGAATTCTTTCAAGATAAAATTCAGTACTTAGGTCATGTAATAACTAAGGAAGGTATTTTGGTGGACCTAGATAAAATGAGGGAAATCAATGATTGGCCAGTTCCTACCATGACATTGACATTGGTCACAAATGAGAATATAATTATACATAAAGAAGAACATTGAAAATTGCACACATGCGCAAACACCATTTGTGAGACTTATGGATAAAGGGAAACAAACTTGTGTGTGAAAGTCCCACAAGAAAAATTATATGTGGTACGAATACTTGTAAAGGTAAATATAAGTTATGAAGCGATGTGTGTAAAAGTCCCACAAGGACGTTGGAATATTTGTGTCATAAATGACACAAAGATGAATTGTGATAAGTGGCACATCAACGAAGATCCTAACTTGTTAAAAACGCAATCCAATGGGGTGTTATTCAAGGTTAAGGAACTCCACCAAGTGGAAACATATCTTGAGCCAAGTAGACTATAAATAAGCTAGAGATGGATATGGTGAAGTAAGATTGAAAAGAATGAAGATCTGAGATAATTGTTTGGACAAGCTTTGAAATATTCTTTAGGGTATCAATGGCTCATTGATCGCAGTAAGTATTTTTATGCAGCGGAACTGAAGTGCACAAATCGATTAGTGATGAAAAGCGAATAAGTGCGCTAGAATAAAGGGATACCTGTTTTATGGATGTGTGCTATTCTTACTCAGTAAAAGACGCAGGCCGCAAAAAAGCAAGTGTGGTTGATCTAGTAACTCAATTCAGATGCAAAATGCAGATTCGTTGAAGAGACGCAAATCACAATAATTATCGCATATCATGTTTTCAGAAACTGGTTGTTTGAATGCAGATACTCAGACGCGGATCGAAGAAATTATAGAAGTTGCATATTATGAAGACATTCACAAGGATAAGGTATTTCTCTATTTGCATTTTTTTTAATACAATCTTATTTCATATTAGGGAGGTAGGACAAGGAAAGTATTAAGGGGTTACATCCTCCTTCTAGTCAATGTTGGAGAATACAATCAGGGTTTTGTATCATCCTTTCTATTGGTGCAGATAAAACACAGGGGGTTGGAGCCTCCTTCCAGTTGTAGCTGGTAAATATTATTAGGGTGTTGTAATATCCTTTTTATTGGTTTAGATAAAATATAGGGGGTTGGAACCTCTTTCCAGTTGTAGCTGGTAAATATAATTGGGGTGGTGTAATATCCTTTCTATCAGTACAAATAAAACCTTAGAGGTCGTACCCTCCTTCCATTCAATTCTGGAGAACACAAATGGAAGCTTGTGCTTTCACAACCAGAGAGCGTAGTTATCCACAAGTCAGAGCTTGAATCCACAAGTGGAATTTCACACAACGAGACTGATATTTGTTCAGTTCGGTGCCTAAAGATCGTGAATCAGTTCTCATGCAGATTGAAGTTGTTGCAGGTCAGTGCTAGTATCCTGTATATTGTACCTGGGGATCAAGTCAACTCTTGACATTAGTGAGTGCTCATTTTTGGAAATTTCAATCTCCCACTTATGTAATTATATTATACATTTATAGATATACAATTATTATCAAGTACTTGTGTCTTGTTTCAATTATTCTTGTTGTTGTTGAAAAGTTTTAATTGGTGAAAATATACTTAAGTTAAAAATATACATATTTGCACTATTACTTATTCACCCCCCCCCCTCTAAGTAATAATATACATCCAATAATTGGTATCATAATAGGTGTCTTCAATAATAGGTTAACATCTGGAAGAAGGATCTAGTGCAGATATGGATAAGCAAGAAGGTTTGTCCACCAACAAGGCTTCAGGATTTGATGGATCTAATTATGCCTCCTTGAAAATTCAATTGGAATTTTATCTGCAGTCACTTGGTATGGATGTTTGGAAATCAATGGAAGATGGATATGAGTTATTGAAATCCACTGATGAGTTAGAAGAAAATGATGAGCGTGCAACCTCTAAAATAGTCTTAGTCGACCCTGAGAATAGAAGACAATATGAATGGAATGTGTGAGCAAAGAATGTCATATTGTGTGGATAAGTTGATGTCGAGTTTACCAAATTAATGCAATGCACCACAATGAAAGAAGTCTAGGATAAGATGAAGAGTATTTATGAAGGTGATGATAAAGTTAAGAAGGGAAAATTGAAAACATTCTCAACATAGTTCAAAACACTCAAGAAGGAGGAGGAGGAAGATGTCACTACATACTTACTAAGAGTGGATGAGATAGTAAAATATATAGCTATACTTGGAGATACAATTGAAGAAAATTCATGATCTAAATTTTAGGAGGCATATGGAATAAATTCGGATGTATAAGTTATAAAAGCATTAAATGGAGAGGCCACCCTCTACCATTCATCATAAAATCATTAAATGGAGAGGACACCCTCTCTCATCCATGGTATTTGACAGCCCATGGTTTTGCTCCATTGTATGGATTCAAGGCACATTGTACCTCTCCCATCCATGGTATTTGACTGTTGATTGAAATTGTCATTGATGCCAATAGGGACTTCAAATGGCCCCACAGGTAGTGCACAGGTATGGATGATCCCAATATCCTCCCATCCAGTACCTTAGAGACCATACAGAGATGGGTTGTGCCTTGAAGTACATTGTATCCATTTGGCAAGGTCCTTGCACCCACAAGGATAGATCTTGGAACCAATACCTTGTTGATGATGTTGAAGACCCTGGTTGTGGTGTTGAAGCCCTTATGATGATGGAGAAGCCCTGGATGGGTTGAAGAAGCATTAATGACCCATTATGTGGTCATTCATGCCTTGATGGGGTCATGGTACCTTAGGAGAAGGCCTAGCAACCCCACAGGAGGTAGCATGATGGGTATTGGCCCTTGGAGGTTCTCTTGTGTGCTTGGAGGTTCTCTTGTGTGGTTGAGGTGATTGATGAAGGCGATGAATCCCAATTGCCTTGATCACAATGTCCTTGGACCCACACTTGATTAATTAATGGTCCTTGAAAACTTGAAGATGGTGTGTGGGTTGATGGGGTCTTAGAACCCTTGGAGATGGTCCTAGGGCATGAGAAATACTTTGGACCCACACACTTGGTGGTTTAATGGCTCTTGTACCCTTGTAGGATTGGTGAAAATGATGCGGTTGTATGGCATGATGAAGTAACCCACACACTTAGGGTGGCATGATAACACTTGGACACTTGATTGCATTCCCTATGGCATATTGAGGGCATGCACATACCCTTGACTAAGGGTCCTTGGTTCCTTGTTGTAACCTTGAAGAAATGGTGATGATGTGGCCCATTTGTGTATAGGGTCGTGAAACTTTTGGAAATGGTCATAGGTTGATTGAGGACACCCTCACCCTTAATGACTTATGGACACACCCTTATCTACTTTAATGGTGTGGCAAAGAAATGGTGACAAAGCAAAATAAAAATAAGAAACATCACAACTCACCTTGAAATCAGCCCTAGTCCAAGGAGAAGTCAAACGTTGAAGAGATTTGAATTGTTATGATTAAAATATAATTTAATAATCAAATCTATATTTTGTGAAGTCAGCAGCATGGAGTTTATCTACAAACCATTTATAAATACAAGTCACTCTCACTTCAAAATAAATCCAATGAATGAGAAGGAAAGTGAGCTCGCTTGACTGCGGGATAATTCATTGAATGAGGGATAATTCGTTGACTGAGGCATTCGGTGGTACTAGCAGCAGAGGAGAGGACCTAAGTTTTACCACAGAGGAAATTTTTTTGTTTCTTTTTGGAAGTCCAATTTTTTGACTTGCTTGGGTTTATCACAACTTTTGATCTTTGAAAATTTCCAAATGTTATTGCTGCCCTCTAACAGTCTCAGCATTGGCAGGCATCTGAGGGTTACAACAGAGACATTTTTAGGGTTACCATAGTCCTGAATTTTTTGGTGAACAGTCCTAGTGACCAGGAGCTATGATCCGAGTTTGATTTTGTGACTTGTTTACACAGTGCACATGTTGGAGGCTTTGCACTGAAGTTCCATCTCAAAAACACATTCCTAAGTGTGACTTGAAGGTTGACACTGTTGGAGGGTTTCCACAGTCCTCAACCAGTCCCAAATTTTTGTTGAAGTTTTGTTAAAGATCATACCTTTTTGTTGATAATTATCTTTCAGACAATTTGAGGATGATGATACTAAATACTATGATTATATGTTCAGCTTCTACAGCAAACATACACAAGTTTTGACATGTATTAAGGTATGATCAATATATACACTTGATGCACACTTGTACATGATGATGTGATGCTACCCGATGATGATGGTTGGATAATAATGCTACCCTATAGACTTGATACATTATCCTTGATGATATTGTATGATGATGGTGCATCCATACACCATGATGTTGATATGATGCAATTTTCATATACAGTGATGTATGCAGTGCATATACAGTGATGTATACAGTGCATGTACAATGATGAAGATACGATGATATGCACTAAGTTGATGATTTGATACACCTATGATATGATGAGGGATGATGAACATTGATAATAATGAGCAGTAGTTTGTGTAGTAAACAATGATGTATACAATGATATATAAACAGTATACAGTGGTTATGAAACAATGATGTGTACTTGAGGTTGAAGATGCACATACTGTATGATGATGATAATGTATGTACATTGAAGTGAACAGTAATGAAGATGCATATGTATACAATGATGTAGATCCATGGTGATTTATTTAATGATGATGATGCATGCTAATCTATGATGAACAATGCATGATGATGGTGCATACTTGATGATGCATACCCTATGATGATATTGCATGATTTTATCATGAAGATACTATAAACTATGATGATCCAATCCATGTATACTTGATGATGATACATTATACACCATGTTGATGACTTGTACCTTATGAAAGATGTTAATGAGCAGCTTGACCAATAGTGTTGATGAGAAGATTGACAAGAGTGAAGATCATAGATTGACCAGCTTGACCATCAATATTGATGTAACAGTAAAACATCTACAACAGAAGACATGATGATGAGATGACAAGTGGCATGGCAGCAGCAGAATTGGTTGATGATTAGCAGTAGTTGATTCAGTTGGATTTTGGACTGAGGTATATGATTTTTTGCAAGTAGAATATTGCACTTGAGGATTGGAATCCTCAACCATTTCTTAGTTTGAGCTAAGAAGACTAGGATGGGTGATGTTATGAGAGTTGGTGCTAATTGCAATTGAGAATATTGTATTCTTTCATTACCATAATAAAGATTAAAATTACATATATTATTGTGTCTCTCTTGACAACTCATGGTATGGCCCCAAGGCACATTGTAATAATGTTATAAAAAGGCTTTATTCCTTCTCAATAAAGCATTCAAGGATTTTTTGCACCCACCCTTTCTCATATTTTATTAAGTTATTTTTTAGTTATTGGTTCTGAGTGTCTTTCTCATTATAGTTTGAGAGGTGTGGCTCAAAGAACCCTCTTTGAGCCTCACCCCTCCATGTGGTATATTTACTCTATGTTACTCTATGGATCAATTGTTAACAATTTTTCAGCTTTAATCTCCTTCTCTTTCGCCATTCAAGCCTCCCAAGTCTCATCCCCCAAGATCTATATCAGTGGTATCAGAGCAGGGAACCATTCCATGTGAATGAGGGTATGAGCATAGTTTGGATCCAAATAACTGCAAGAATTTCCAACCTCTTTTTGACACTCTCATAGTGTATTCGTTGGTCCATACACTAGTTTTTATGTTGCATCCATAGATTCCATGATCTCTACAACAGTCTATGTTTCTCTACAAACCCTTGGCAACCTACACTCATTAATCTATGGAGGATGACCTAATTCTGCAAACTTTAGGGAGATGTTGTAATATATAAACTATGTTTCAATGGGTATTTCATATCTCATTTAAATTTTTTTTTAATATAAAATGGGTACTTCACGGTTTTTCATTTGGCTTTCTAGTTTGTGAGATATGATTTTTCAAGCAACACATGTTTGTACACAATGTGGGCTCACATACAACTTTAAACAAGTACAACAGACTCCACATAAAATATGAAAGGTTCTACCATAGCTCATTGGAAAGGTATTTTCGTCAGCTAAACTGGGTATTTCATGATTTTTTATTTGGAATTTTGGTTTGAGTGATATCATCGATTGAAGCAACATTTGTTAGAAAAAATAGTGTGCACATGTTCCCTGAGCTTTAACAAACATTTTATCATTCCTTGGACCACCAAAGATTAACTATGTTATATGGATGGAAAGGTCTCTTCGATATCTCAAATGTTTCTTCAATGAAATTCAATTTCATCATCTGCATTAGAATGTACGAATGGATTTGTAGCAAGACATCAATTGCACCAAAAATCATGAATTTTTCAATTTTTGGACTTTTATTAAATATTTTGTAATCATGGTTATGGGTTAACCACACAAAACCCATGGTTATGGGTAACCACATAAAACCCATGGTTATGGGTCAACCACACAAAACCCACAATTTTGTATTGTAATCACGATTATGGATCAACCACACAAAACCCACGATTATGGTTATGGGTCAACCACACAAAACCCACAGTTATGGTTATGGGTAAACCAACAAATCCCATAGTTATGTATTGTAATCATGGTTACGGGTCAGACACACAAAACCCACGGTTAGGGTTCAACCACACAAAACCCACGGTTATGGGTTAACATACAAATAACCCATGGTTATGGGTCAACCACACAAAACCCATGGTTAGGGATCAACCACACGAAACCCATTGTCATGGTCACGGATATGGGTCAACCATACAAAACCCACAGTTATGGGTTAAACTCACAAAACCCTTCTCTTCATTGCAAATTTACACAGTGTATTCATGGGTCTCTTTTTAATATCAAATTGTGGGGACCATCATTTTCTAAGGGGCGAACAATGATCTAAATTTAAGGGGGGATATGGTCTAAATTTGGATGTATAAGTCATAAAATCATTAAATGGAGAGGTCTCCCTCTCCCATCCATGGTATTTAACAACCCATGGTGTTATTCCATGGTATGGCTTCAAGGCACATTGTACCTCTCTCATCCATGGTATTTGAAAACCCATGGTATGGCCCCAAGACACATTGTAATAATGTTATAAAAAGGATTTATGCCTTCTCAATAAAGCATTCAAGGATTTTTGGCATCCAACCTTTCTCTTATTTTATTAAGTTATTTTTGAGTTATTGGTTCTGAGTGTATTTCTTAGTATAGTTTGAGAGGTGACCCTCTTTGAGCCTCACCCCTCCATGTGGCCTATTTACTCTATGGATCAATTTTTAACAATTTTGTAGCTTTAATATTCTTCTTTTTCAGCATTCAATCCTATCGGGTTTCATACCCCAAGATCTAGATCAAGTCAGTTGTACAAAAGATCATGAGAACCCTCCCTACATGGTTCAATTCGCAAGTGTCAATTTTAGAAGACATTTATGATTTGGAAAGCCTGGCCAAGGATGAACTGTATGGAATTCTCACAACATCTGAAATGAAATCAGAACCTAATAATGTATCCAAGAAGTAAGTTGCATTTAAAGCCACAAGGAAGCCAAAATCCAACATGAATGAATGCAAAAATATAGCTGACTTGTCGGACAAAGAAGAGGCCAAGTTTGTGAGAAAACTAAAAAGAGAACAAGGTAAGTACAAAGGAAAGTTGCCTTTTAAGTGCTTTCAATGTGACAGGATTGGACATTTCACTTCAAAATGCACATATGAAGAAAATTGAGATAGTGAAAGTGAGGAAGAGTCAGACTATTAAGAACGAAGAAGCAAGTATCAGCAGAATAGAGTCGCAGACAAGAAGAAATTTCATAGGAAGAAGAAAATCATGTACACCAAGGAGGATAATGTTTCAAAAGAGGAAGACAACAATGATATCATGATGGATGTATTGTTCATGGTGCTAATCCAAGATGAAAACTCAAATGGAGGAAAGTATTCAACTAAAGGATCTCCAGCCAACACTTCAAAAATGAAAAATAAATGGACCTACAATGGTATACACCTGCCCTTTCCAAAGTCTAAAGAAAAGAAAAAATCAAGCGACACCAAAGAATCACTCAAATCAAAAAATACTAATGAAATCGTAGTTCCATTATCAAAGTCCAAGGCCAAAGAAGAGTTCAGTTGCATAGAAGAAATTCAGAGTATGAATATGATGACAATATTCATGTCGAATGGGAAGGAGGACTGATTAGTTCTCTAGAAGATTTGAAGAAATCAAGAAAAGATAACAAAGTGCTAAAGAAACTATTGGAAAAAGAAGAAGAATAGGTCAAGCAGATTGGGGATATGCATGAAGTCTTGAATAAACAAATGCAAGTGAAAGAAGAGGAATTGATTTGCGCAAAATAAAGAATCAAGGAACTAGAAGAAAAAGAGTTTCACTTGAGAAGTCTTGGAGGGAGTCAGAATTAGTGAATGAGATACTGCAAAAACAAATTGCACTAAAAGAATCAGAAATTTCACACTTGAAATATAATCAATTTGTGAAATTCAAGGAAAAACTGGAATATGCATTGACGTGGACACTCAAAATAAATTCAACAACAACTCGACTATCCTCGATGAAATCTAGAAAGTTCCAATGATATCCAAAAGATAAGACTGGTATTGGATTGTAAAAGATAGTGATGGCATATGCAACATAGGAGAACCCGGTTCCAACCAATAGGCTATATTTCATAGAGAATTTGAACCGCTTGTAAGAAATGAGAGGCTTAGGTATGCTAACACCTTCAGACATAAAAATATCATTAGTTCTGTAAAATATTGGAGCTGTAATTTTGTTGGACATATAGAGAAATATTGTCACACCATAAGATGTTATGTGTGTGATAAATATGGACACAAGAGCTTGCAATGTTTCATAAAAGCACAAAGGAAACCAGTTGGACACAAATTTTTGAAATAATGTCCGCCTCAGAAGAAGAGGTCGGTTATACACCAAAATACATGGGTAAGAAATGAGTCTTAGGAGTGCATCAAAAACACATATAACATTAATATAACTCATCCTATCAACAATATATGGGTAAGAAAGCTATCTCATGAGTGTGGAAAATATGAAAAAATAATTGCGTAATACCAGCAACAAGTGATTGCTGCTTATATTGCTAACCTAGAGGGGTTATGTAAGATCCTTGAGTCCAAGACAGGTACATCTGAAACTCAAGGATTAATGTAGTAAGTTGGTGTTCATTGAATTCATTTGAAATACTGTTTATTTTGAAGTGTGTAGTTCTTATTATCGTAGTCATGCATAAAACAGTAAGGAAACAAATATATAAGTAGTGCGCAATGACTCAAGGAGATTTTGTATTATATTCAAAATATGATTACAAAATTTGGAGCTTCGAAGCTAGTGCTACATCAGGACACAATTGGGTACATTAAAATAGAGATACAAAGACAAACAAAACTCTATCACTAATAAAATAGAAGTCGACCGAAGATGAAGACAAGTCATAGATGTTGTTCCATATTGACTTCTTCAATTCAACTGGAAGGTAGAGGTGAAAGGTGCAAGTCCAAACCCATTGGAGACGGATCTGTAGAATCAAGCGACTATAATAGGAGAAGAAGATCCAATTTCGAAGTTGATGAATCATAAGAAGTGTGCTCAGCTGAAGATGATTTAGAAGGTTGAATGTTTGTTGTTGTCATTCTTCTAGAATATCCACTCACCTACTTAAATTAGACAACATCTCGGAAGTGCTCTGATTGAATTGCGACTGTTGGCACCATAGCATGAAGTTGGATTCTTTCACCTTTTTCTTCCAAATATCTATCTCCATCCACAGCCATCCCAGATCTACCTGTCGAGACTGAACCACCATGCAGAGGTTGTCAAGAGAATTGTTCAATCACTGGAAATAAGACATGATGGTGAATGATGGTTGAAGAATTACAACTCAAGATGCAAACACCAGAGCAAGCTCGACAGAGTATAAACTAGGGTGACGAGCTAAGTGAAAACACTAACAAATTATAGAATTTAGAAATAAATATTCAAGTGCTCGAATAGAAATTGAAGGGACATTGAAGGTTATTAGTTCATGCGTTGTACAATCCAAGGGAGATCATGATGAGGTTAAAATTTAAGGGGTAGGAAAAAAGGGAGGTTTAGAATAATGATGTCAAAGGAATAGTTTCGGTATGAATACACCATGTGGAAAAGATATCGGGCACATCAACCTTCACCGCGCCCGTGAAAGGTTGGAAAAATGTGCGACAATAGGAAAATTTATTGACAGTAGAAAAATGTCGCATGTCCGAAGTTCAATACAAGAATTCATGCACGCTACATTAAATTAGACGTACATAATGTGATTATGCAAAATAAGTAAGATTCATGTATCTGTCACAGAGACAAAATTATCTGCGACCTCAAACACCTAAAGTAGTGAGCAAAAATCTAGGGGGAGTCAGCAAAGTAATAAGTCCCTTTCCCATTGATGTCAAAGGGGGAGATAAATAAAAAGAGGAAGATCCAAATGATAGGGGGAGCAATGAAAAAATGAAGAATCCAGATGAATGCAAAAGCATGCTTGTAGAAGAATTCTGTGACACACAAAACCAAAGCTCACCTTCAAGGGGAGTTTGATACAAGTGCTTTCATTCAAGGTAATGTTGACTTCAATGACAAATGGGGATATTGTTGAACATATATTTTTATTGATGTAAAAGTATCAAACGAAATAATCAGATGGAAGAGGATCAAATGTTAAAGAATCAAATGTTAAGAAACTGGTGTCAAAGACATAGAATTAAATGTTAAGGGAATTGCTAAAATAACATCAGAAGAAGCTGAAGACTTCCTCACACATGACCAGCTTGAAGAAATACATATAGAAGAATCTCACATAAGTGAAAAGATATCACCATGAGATTGGTTACAAATGCGCATATAATTATACATAACAAAGAATGTTTAAAATGGAGTACATGCACAAACACCATTTGTGAGAATTATGAATAGAGAGAAAAAAAACTTGTGTGTGAAAGTCCCACAAAAAAATGATATGTGGGACTTGTAAAGACTTGTAAAGGTAAATATAAGTTATGAACCGATGTATGCAAAATTCCTAGAAGGACATTGGCATATGTTCATCATACCACACAAAGATGAATTGCGGTAAGTGGCATGCTGATGCGAATCCTAACTTGTTGAAAATTCAATATAGTGGGGTGTTATTCAACGCTAAGGAACTTCACCTAGTGAAAGCATATCTTGGTCCAAGTAGACTAAAAACAAGCTAGATATGGATGTGGTGAAGTAATCTTGAAAACAATGAAGATCTGAGATAATTGTTTGGACAAGCTTCAGAATTTTCTTTCGAGGGTATCAATAGTTCATTGCACGCAATAAGTATCTTTATGCAGTGAATCCGAACTGTGCAAATCAGTCAATGATGAACAACAAATAAGTGCGCTAGAAGAAAAGGATACATGTATGATGGATGTGTGATATTCTTGCTTAGTAAAAGACGTAGACCATGGAACAATAACTGTGATTGAGCCAGAAACTCAATTCAGACGCAAAAAGCAGATCAACAAAAGAGAGGAAGATCACAGTAATTATCACACATCGTGTTTTGGGCAATTGTATTTTTAGACGCATATCAAAGAAACTACAGGAGTTGCAGATTGTGAAGGCATTCACAAGGATAAGGTATTTCTCTATTTGCAATTTTTTTAATATGAACTTATTTCACATCAGGGAAGTAGGATGGGGCAAGGAGGAAGGGGTTTCATACTCCTTCTAGTAGGTGCTCAGGAATACAATCAGGGTGTTGTAGCATCCTTTATGTTAGTTCATATTAAACACAGGGGGTTAGAGTCTCCTTCTAGTTGCAACTAGTAAATATAATTGGGGTGTCGTAGCATCCTTTCTCTTGGTGCAGATAAAACATAGAGGGTTGGAGCCTCCTTCTAGTTGTAGCTGGTAAATATAATTAGGGCGTTGTAGAATCATTTATGTCAGTGCATATAAAACCTAGGAGGTCATAGCCTACTTCCAGTCAGTGTTATAGAACACAAACAAAATTTGGTGCTTCCACAATCGGAGACCACAGTTATCCTCAGGTCAGAGCTTAAAGCCACAAGTCACAGTTTCCATAGTCAGACAGATATCTATTCAGGTTGGTGCTTGAATATTGTGAGTCAATACTCGCACAGATTAAAGTTGTTCTAGGTCAGTGCCAACAGCCCGCAGATTGTACTTGGGGATCAGATCAACTCCTAAAATGAGTGGTTGCTCATGTTTGGAAATTAAAATCTCTCACTTATGTCATTATCAAGGTATCTTTTAAGGATTCTAATATTATACTTAAGTATAGTATTCTAGGTGATTGTTTTGGATTGAAAACAACATGTTTATAAATAGGTAGAGGAATATTAAATATGAAACATACAATTAACACTGAAATGTGTAAATTTTGGCGAATATTATGCTAAAAAAACATATTTTACGTAAATATAGGAGATATTAGAGACTAAAAATGACCAAATAGCAAATTTATTTTTTGAAAAAATCCCAAACAATAGCCAATTGGCGAAATTTGGCCATATACAATTATTCTCAAGTACTTGTGCATTGTTCTGATTGTTCTTGTCAATGCTAAAAAGTTTTAATTAGTGAAAAAATGCTTAAGTTAAAAGTATACATATCTGCACTCTTACTAATTTAGCCCCCCTCTCAGTAATAAGATAAATCCAACAAAATTCCATGACATATTTTTAGTCCATTGCAATATCTTCTGAGAGGTGGATAGGTTAAGGTTTGGGTTGGCAGTAGATGCCTCTTTGATCACTTTCCCATTTTCTTGGAGATTGGGGTCAATGACAATAAAATCGACGCCTCGTTTAAGTATAATGCATTATGGTCTTTGGAAGATGAAATGCAATGGATTATTAAGCAATCTCGGAAGCATTTGGAGATGGATACATCAATTAGTGTTGGTATCCAATTCCTAACGAATATTTGTGTAGTTAAGGAGAAGTTGATGGAATGCAGTAGAGAGCAACATCTAAAAAGGGATGGACAACTTATTGTTTTCAAAGAGGAGAACGAATTAATTTTTACTACTCATCAAGATGGTTATTTTGAAGTAAGAGAACATGATTATATTGTTGTGCTCAAATTAAAAATGGACAAGTTGTTGCAGGAGAAAGAGGTTGAAGGGAGATTAAAAAGTCGGTCTTTCTAGATTGCCTTGGGTGATCAAAACACTAAATCTTTCCATCACTTTGCTAAATTTCATAGAAATTCAAATTCTAGGAATTAATTGATGGTGAAGGGAAATCCATTAGATATTTTTATGATCTGGACGATTTGGTGGTATACGTCCATTTCAAATCAAATTTTATTAATACTTCTTGTCCAAATTTGGAGGTGTTTTTGGGCGTGGTGGCTCATTTTCCTAGATTGACTGAGGAGGATGTCAATAACGAGCTTTTTCATCCTACGATATTAGAATAACTCTAAGAAGCACTTGCATCTTTCCATAAGGATAAGGATCTTGTATTGTATGGGTGGATTGTCGAGAATTTTATGTATTTTTTTGACATAGTATTTCATGACTTAGTAAAGGTGGTGGAGGAGGTCAAACTTTCCAATTGGATTCCCTAGGGTCTCAAAGCCATTTTTATGGCTTTAATCCCGAAGTTGGATAGGTCATAGTCATTTGAATATTTTTTACTTCAATTCCCTCTGTAATCATATATATGATCATTTCCAAGGTGATCATGGTCCACCTAACGCCATTACAATTCTCTTGGAGGTGATTTTGGCAGAGCAATTTGGGTTTCTTACAGGGAGATTAATTCACGAGGCTATTTGCTCGACTCATGAAGGCATTTATTCGATAAAGAAAACCAACATTCCTGCTAGAGTTATCAAATTAGACCTATCCAAATCTTATGATAGATTCTCTTGGTTCTACTCGATACTTTTGTTGCTGCAAGTAAGGTTCAGCTTGTATTTTGTTAGATGGATCATGAGTTGTGTTATGTCCTCCTCATTTGTTGTCTTAATAAATGAATTAGGATTAGATTTCTTCAAGCCTAATTGGGGACAAATATAAGGGTTTCCTTTGTACCCATATCTATTTATTCTTGTTGTGGAAGGGATTCATCAAGTGATACATGTTGCCAAAAAATGAGATCACTTCACCATATTTCATTTGGAGGTCACGAGAAATTAACACATTTGTTGTTTGTGGATGAAATTCTTTTGTTTTATTTTGTATAGGGGGAAGGTAAAACACTTTAAGAAACCATTGATCATTTTTGCTATGATTCAAGCATTCAGATCAATGTTGGTAAGTCATATTTATATTGCATTATTGAGCTAATAAATAGGAC
Source organism: Pseudotsuga menziesii (assembly GCA_001517045.1). Lineage (NCBI taxonomy): Eukaryota > Viridiplantae > Streptophyta > Pinopsida > Pinales > Pinaceae > Pseudotsuga > Pseudotsuga menziesii. Next base: position 133,349 of record LPNX010728809.1, on the reverse strand, counting down.
TCGACATGACTAGGAGAGAGTTAATCTTTAATTTGTGCATAATTTGGAACAAAGTTTTAAATGTTTCGACTATGTACTTAAACTGGACCAATATGGAAACACTGAGTGGTCATGGCTTATTGTGAAAATTGAGAAGAGGGTAAATTGTTGGTGTAACCAATGAATCTCTTGCGGGGGCATATGGTTCTTTTCAAGTCTGATTTGGAGGTTATTCTTATATACTATCACTTGATGGCTCATATTCCCAAGGGTGCTCTAAACATAATGCATCATGTTTGTTTCAATTTCTTGTGGAAAGTTAGTAATGATTATCAAGGCTCCCATCTAGAAATATGGAAGGACATTGCCACTCCTAAGGCTCTGGGAAGATGGGGAATTAAGAATATTACAGTTTAACCAAGTCGTCACTCAAATTTTTAACCAGAGACACTCTTTAGGGAAAGATATTGATCAGGACATGCATTTCTTTGGGAACCATTCTAGACTAGATCAAAAGGACTAAAAATTATGTTCAGATTAATCAGTGGAAAATCCCTTCAACAAGAATTCTTGGTGATTGGGTTATTTATTAATTGGAGAATTAAATCGAGGACCCAAGTTGGAATGGGAGTTGACACCATTATGTGTTATGGGTCAAGGATTCAACTTCTTGTTAAATTGGTTGGCCATATACAAGAAAGAAGACTGTGCACTTTATATCGATTTGCAAATCCTACAACCACCGAACTTTGGAATCATGGTTGGTATAGGTATTAGGGTCTTAGACTACCGGGAATATGGGATCCTCTTTGGATAGATTTGTTCTAGAGCTGAGAAGGGATCACATTCAAATTGAGGAGGAGGTTGAACTCATTTGGGTTTTCAATTTTTCTAGGGGGCATTAATTAATGAAACTTATATACTATGAAGTTGTTGAGGAGGGGGTATGTGGATGTTTACTGGTGATGGCATAAGGTGTGGAAGGTCCTTATGCCTACAAAAAACACTCTATTATTATGTTTGATCTTGCGTAAAAGAGGTATGACTTGGGATAGGATAAAAAGGAGGGGAAATTAGGGGTCGAGAATATGTCTATTATGCATAGTGGAAGAAGAGACTAATGTCTGCCTATTTCACCAGTATTCCTATAGGAAGAAAGTGTGGATATAAATTGAGGAACATTTGAATTTATAGGCATTATGGGTTAAATGTAATTTTTTGGAGTGCTTTGTAGACTTCTTCTTTCAGCGGGATCTAAATGTTTTTTGACCCCTCCCTTACTTGACGTTTGACTGGCATGAAACCATACAACGTTTTATGGCAAACAAGGTCCTACCTTTAATACCTTGGCCCAAATCCTTGCTCTTTTAAAGAATTATTCTCTTGTGTATATTCCTCAGCCCGTGCATTGTGTTGGTAATTTGGGAATTAATAAGAAGACTTCGTGGTGATTCTTTGATGGAGAAAGTCAAGGACATGAGTGTAGGAATGGTATTATTTTTATGGTATTCTACTTGGATGTGCATTATTTTGTAGGTAAATGGGATCGAGCAACCAAAACTAACAATTAGGTGAATCTAATTGCATTGTTCTAGGCCATGAATCTCACCTTGGAGATGGGGATAGCGTATATCCAAGTATTCAAGGAATTGTTGATAGCCATTCAATGGATGAAGGGGGGAGTACGGGTACAAGTCATTGGTCTACAATATTTGGCCTTTCAACTTGGAGATATCAATGTCCATTTTCAAGAAATGTCCTTCTACCATATGTATCAACAACACAATGTTGTGGCATATTCACTTTCAAAACATGTTATTTTTTGAATGTTGAAAAATTATTTGTGGATGAATTTCGGGAGGGTGGACTGATTTCCCATAGGACTTATGCCTATCAAATGACATTTGCATACAATTTGTGTCTTTTTTATGCATGCATAGTTCTTATGATGGTTTTAATTTCTAGTTGTATTCTTTGATGGTGAATGACTATTCTCATATAGGCTAGAGTTTTTAGATCCTATAGTTATCAAGGGGATCACTCATGTTGTGGCCATCCACTTGAAGAATGTATCTTCTCTTCTAGTTGAATAGAAAGTATGTTTTTTTTCATGGAAAAAAAGTTACAGGTTGAATATAGAAGTTGAGAAAGTAAGGATCTAAACCTTAATGACATAACAAGTTTATAGAATATATCACATCAATTAAGTATTTGTTCTCATACAAACATTAAAATATTAAAAATAATAATAATAATAAATTAAATTAAATTAAAAAAAATGATCACATCAAAATCAAAGCATCATATGGAAAGTGAACATTTTTTTTGTTTTTTAGTTAAAAAAAGTCAATGGCATGTGAAAGTTGCCACCCGGCACTCTTAGAAAAATCCATATTAAATGTTTTTAGTTTTAAAAATTAAACCATAATGGATTTATGTCCATTAATAATCTCTTTGCCAAGTAAGAAAATAAAATAACTAAAATTTAAAAAATTTAAAATTTAATTTTGATTTTTTACCAATTGTATTTTATAAAAATTAAAAAAAACTGTATAAAACTTTCTAACATGGAATTTAATGCTAAGTCAAAGCAAATCAAAAGTATTAATCATGCTAGGACCAGGATTCAAATTTGAAGCCTTCAGAGCCCTTCAAAGGCCATTTTAAACGTCAAAGAAGGCCACAAGGAATTTTACCATGCAAAAAAAATTTAGTTTCATTTTTAGCACTTCAACAATGAAATTGAGTAAGCCTCAGTAAATTTGCAATAGAGGGTAGCTACAAACTTTTCCTATCCAGGGGTTCAGTGGACTATGGGAGAGTCGGGTCTCAGAGTCTTCCCAAGTGCCCTTGAATAGTCGGATCATGGATGAGGATCCTAGTCGCAATCAACACGGACCACGGTGGGCCACTAGGCTGCCTAGTGCCACGTTCAAGTCGGTGAGTCAGGATTGTGACTCATGATTTAATGTTCAATTTCAAAGCATTTAATGGAATTAGCATGCATTACTGATTCACCAACTTCATTAAATCTTGGTATGAGATGATGCCACCTGCCAACTCGATTTTCCATCTGTCATCTTATTGTTCACTGAGTCACATGATCTCACAACTTACAAGTCACTTGAGTATTTGAGTATATGATGTGAAATTAAATACTCATATGAGTCATATCTATATATGGTGAATTGATTTGATAACCCTCCACTGTCAAGGCTTCGTAAGGAAAAATAATGGCATTTGTTTTCGGGTTACAACTTACAAGTTGCAATTTCAATGCATTGAGCAATATTTGATAGATTTGAACCTAACCTGGTCCAATGTAGGGTATGTAAGTTTCCAGACCAGTGTTTCACCCAATGGTAGACATTTCTATTATGACCACCACAAGACTGGGATGATGGATCTTTGGTAGTAAGCTAGCAGCATGTTGCCCTTAGTTTGTGCTCATGAATCATATCCTATGCTAGTTAGTCCAGGATTCTAGGATTTATTCCGATTTCCATTCATTTACTGGGGTCAAAATCCTTTGAATCAGCACTCCCATTCTCCCACGACCCACCTAGGCTGCTTAGTCTACCTATCTCATCGGAGGAAGGGGGTTAGGAAGTAGAGACAAAGGCAATTGGAATGGAGGCCTAGCCAGAGAGAATGGTTGTACAATATGCATATAGTCATCTCTAAAAGAAACAAAAGAATTTGTCATATACCTAACTGAATATTATATTACTTAATTTGTCGAGATGCTTACACAGTAACTGTTGCACTCGAGCTGTTTATGAGGGTTTCCTATGTCTACAATGGCTACGATTTAGAGAGGCTCGTTCCCATCATTATAGCACCAGTGGCTTTCTCTTGCAAATATTGCTATTACGTCTCCCCTCCTCACTCACCTCACCTTTTGACTTGAGTCCTCTTCTTCTTCTTCTTCTTCCTCCCGTGGGATCTCTGATCTATGCCCTAAGCATCCTCATAGCGTAGAATGATCTTTGAAAGTCTCTGGAAACCTTGGTCAAACAATACCCAGTTTTCCCTCACCTGCACAGATATATCTATGTTATGTAGAAGCAATTATAAAATATTTTTTTTTTGTAATCATGTGAAATACAGAAACATGCATTCGCCTACCTCGGGAAAGGTAAACCAACTCAAGAGCACCGGGATATTGTGGAATTGAGATGGCATTGCTTCCAATCGTCTTTTTGTAGAAGGAAACAGTTGCACACTCTAATTCATCATTGTCTTCTGTGGTGGGAAATTCGAAGGTTCCACCTTTTCATACATAGGAGCAAGAGAAGCAAAGGTAGAATGTTGGGTAGGCTGGATTGAGCATCCCCAAACTTAAAAAGATTGGTGAAGTCTGTGAAAAAAAACATTATTTTGGGTTTACAAGTATAGGACAGTTGGAGATCGGGACTCAGACTCTCAACTCTCCAATTCTATGCTTCAGTGTCTCCCTAAATTCTATTTCCTCCAGAAGATTATGCAGAGCTAAGCTGTCGAATTGGTTGTCATGAATTTACAGGTATATATAGCATTTTACACTTGTGTAACATTTTATATGTAGATAAAAGTTAAATGTGTTTCTTATTGGAGTTCCTTCTGGTTCTATAAATAAAAGGGTGGGTTTAAAATTTCTCCATCCAAAATTTTGTTTGAAATTTGTAATGTATTATACAATTGCGTTTCTGCCAGACTAAGTCTCGAATACTCAATAGATGTAACCTTAAAAAAACCAGTCTTTAAATGAAATCAGAACTAAAATAATGTAAACTTTTCATAGTCTAGGACCACAAATTTGTTCGCGCGGAGGAGCAAGAAGAAAGAGCCTTTTATTTGAGTTCCAAATCTATCAATGTTATTCATCTGTCATGAATTGTAAACATTAGGTTGAAAGAAAGAACAATATTTGAATATAAGTGTTTGAATTGTTCCAATTTTCTTAATGAAATCCAACAGTTGAAAGAATAAAATATTTAACAACCAACACTGTAAATGTTGTAGACTCTAATCCCTTCGTTTTCCTGTCAGCCTTCTAATAATGGAAACAAGAAGTACAAATTGTCTACCAATATATCTAAACAAGGGAATCCCTCGACAGACATTCATGAATGAGGGTTTGAGAGTGCAATGATCTAGCAAAGAACATGATTTCAACATCCTCGTTGTCACAAACCTCCCAAACGTGTGTTTATGATTCGTCTTCCTTGTTGACTTGTCTAGAAACTAGACACCCAACGTGTAGTGATATTTGTTGAAGAATTTAAAGTTCTTCCTTATAGTGGACTAATAAATACTTAACCTTTTTGATAGGGCTGATAAACTTGATATAGATTGGAGGGACTATCCATTATCTACCTAAAATTGGGGATTTTGTTTGATCACTTCGAATTGGGGTATAAACTTGATATAAATTCGAGGGACTATCCATAATCCACCTAAAACTGGGGCCTTTGTTTGATCACTTTGATTTGAGCATGTGGGAGGGACTATCCATAATCCACCTAAAATTGGGGCCTTTCTTTGATCACTTTGATTTGAGCATGTGGGGAGGACATGATTCAATTCTAAAAATAACTGTTGAATTTAGGGTGAATAAAAACGTTCTCCGTGAAAGACTTAGCTATTACATTCTGGGGTTTTTCTTTTAGGTAGGTCCAATCACACTTGACCAATAGAGCCACCATCAAGCTGAATTAATCCTCCATTCAAAGGTCCTTCCAAATTCCAATGCCTTATTTTATCAACGACCTAACAACCGAGTATTTCACTAGCCCGACAAAATTGTCCCTTATCTAAGGTCAATAAACTATATGCTCCATGGACCGAGAGAGCACATGGTTTACCTCACTAATTCCATGTAAATGTTGAATCACTCAGAATTTCTTCTTATTGTGATTTTTTACTATAAACTGTTTTTAATAAATAATAAAATTTTGTTGTACGCTTACAGTTTCAAATGAAAAGAATGATTTATTTTTACATGTCAACATTGAAGGGTTCAATTTCTCACAACCCTTCAAAGTGAAATGGGACCCTACCCTTCAAATTTGATCCCTAGCTAGGACTAATACAAAGAATATAATTATTTTTATTTTGTCACATCAAACTGCTTATAAAAACAATAAAATAAAAATATATTGAAATGGATAATTTTATAAAAGTCTACATTAAACTTTTTAATTTTTATTCTTAATTTTAAAAATATATTTATGTTAGATTAATAACCTCTTTCACCAATCACGATATGGAATAAGTAAAATTTGAAGTTATATTTTAATTTCTTTAAAATAAATTTATTAAATTGTTTTTTAAAATATATATAACACATGAAATTAAACCAATTTTAAATTAAAAAATATTTTGTTAACATAAATGATTAATTGATTTTGTATTAAAAAAAGATTGAGGATAATCCTAAACAACCCACAAATAGGTACATTTTAATTCATTACAAAATTCTCTTTCTTCAGATATTAAGATCTTCAAAAACACCTAAGCCATATGTTCCCAAGCAAAATTTTGAGTTTCATAGTAACTTATAACTATACTTAATAACAAATTTTCCTAATAACAGAATAAATTGACAATGCATAAGAAAATTATGCAATTTATTTCACTAAATGTGTTTGTGAAGGTTATGTTCTTGGTAAATATCATAAGGAAATGTTTGAAAAAGGTAAATCTTGGTGTGCTAACAAAATATTGCAACTAATCCATAGTGATATTTGTAGTCCTCTTGAAACTCCTTATTTGTCTCTTGCAATCTATTTTGTTACTTTTATTGATGACTTTAGTGGCAAATATTGGGTTTATTTTTTGAAGGATAAAAGTGAAACCTTTGATATCTTTCAATATTTTAAATCTATGGTTGAAAAATAATCTAGAAAACGTATTAAGACTTTAAGAACTGATAATGTGGAGGAATTCACTAAAAATAAATTTAATGCATATTTATCTAAGCATGGTATTCAACATCAAAATATTATTCCTTATACACCTCTACGTAACAGGGTAGATAAAAGAAAAAATAAAACTGTGGTTGAAATGGCTAGATGCATGTTTTATTCTAAAGGATTATATAAAGGTTTTTGGGATTTCTATTTGTCATGCTAACTATATCTTGAATAGAGTCCCTAATAAAGTAGTTTTGTTGGTTACTCCTGAAGAAAAATGGAATGCAAAAAACTATGATATGAGTAAATTTAAGATATTTGGCAGTGAATATTGGGCATGTATTTCGAAAGAAAATTGGAAAAAAAGTTTGAACCCAAGTCTCACAAATGTATTTGCATTGGTTATTTTGATGATTCCAAAGGGCATAGGCTATTTAATCCATCTAACCAAGATGTTAACATCAGGAAAGATGTTCAATTAAATGGTGTTTCTCCTCCTCTTCAGTCTATTGAACCTCATGTTAACTTGAATTTGCATTCATCTTCTATGGCTCCTATATTTGTTACCCCTTCCTCTACTTTTGTGCCTACCCTTGATCCTAGTTCACCTTCTTCTTCAAGTGATACTTTTGAATGTCCACTGAATGTCCCAGAGATACTAGTGTGGTTCCTACCACTACTCCTCTTCTTGTTTGGTCTTGGAAAACTCTTGAATCCAAAGGTTCTGATACTGGTATTCCTTTCGATACTCGTCGCACTAGATTTAAATTTTCTCTTATGACTAAATTATTGGCCACCGATGATCCCTCTACCTATGTTCATGCTAAAGATAAACTGGAATGGAAGAAAGCAATGTCTGTTGAGTATGACTCCTTTATGAAAAACAAGACATGAACTCTTTACTTCTTCCTCTTGGAAAGAATTTAGTTGATGTAAATGGATATATAAAATGAATTTTACTGCAAATGGACAGATTCGAAAACATAAAGCTTGGTTAGTAGCAAAAGGATTCTCTCAACATGAAGGTATTGACTATACTAAAACTTTTGCTTCATTTGTTAAAATGAACACAAAAAGAACTCTTATTTCTCTTGTTGCATCTTATCAATGGAAAATACACCAAAGTATGTCAAGAGTGTGTTTTTTTAATGGTGAACTTCTTGAAGACATTTATATGAACAACTACCTAGTTTTATTATTTTTGACACTTCTAGTTTAGTAGGAAAATTGAACAAGTCTTTATATGGTCTTAAATATGCACCTAGAGCTTGGTATGAGAAAAGTTATGTTCATTTCCTAAAGAATGGTTTTAAGCAGTGTATATCTAATCCAAATATGTATGTTAAGAACCATGATGATGATTTCCTCATTGAGGTGCTTTATGTGTCCAATATTATCATTACTGACAGCTTGCTTACAATGATACAGGAAATGAAGAATAATAATAAAAAGCAATTTGAAATGAACGACTTAGGCCTCCTGCGTTATTTTTTGGGTCTACAGATTTGGCATATGGATGATGGTATATTCTTTCTCATCCTAAGTATGCAACATATTTATTTGCATAGTTTCATATCAATTATTGTGAGCTTTCACCTACTCCATTCTAGTCTTATGTAAAGTTAACTATTGATTGTGACAACCCTCTTGTTGATGCGACTTTGTATCATCAACTTGTGGGGAGTTTGATATATTTGACACACAATAGACCAAATCTCTCATTTGCAAGTAGCACGGTTTTGATTTTTATTCAAACACCTCATGGAATTCATTAGAAATAAATGGATATGATTCTCAAATATTTACAAGGGATAGTGCATTGTGGTGTTTTATATTCTAGCATGGCTATAGTTTCACTTCTTGGATATACAGATTATGATTGGGTAGGAGATGCTTTAGAGAGAATGTCTACTATAGGGTGCATATTTCAGCTTGGTTCAATTCATATTTCATGGTCTAGTAAGAATTTGAGAACTCTTTCTCTTTCTTCTTATGAAGTAGAGTACAAGGAAGTTGAAGAAGCAGTGCGGATCCAACATGTTCTTATAGAGCTTGGACTGGTTCAGAAGTATCCTACCGAATTACGATGTGATAATCATAGTGGAATCCAACTTGTGGATAATTAAATGTTTCACTCCCATACTAAACACATTAAATTGGATACTCATTACATTCGAGATCTTGTTGTGGATGGTGTTCTTTGTTTGGAGTATAGTCCCACAAAAAAGAAAGCAATTGATATGTTAACAAAATCCATGACAAAAGAAAAATTCGTGTATCTTCACAGTTTATTGGGAATGTAGGAAGTCGTCATAAAGGGGTAATAATAATGTAATTCCATCTTCATACATTTATGTGTTATCTCCCCATTCATTATTAATGGGGGGTGTTGGAATATGTAATTTTAATATTAGATGTGCAATGATGTCTAGTATGATATCGTTAGATGTGTTATCTAGTATTGGAAGACATAAATAATGCTAACCTTTTGTAAACGGAGTTAACCCACATGCATTATGGAGAAATATTCTCCTATTACCATTCACTATATAAAGAGGTGGAAAATCATTTACCCCACATGTATTGTGGTATGTAATTCTTCCGCACCAATTGGTATATAATAAAGGTAAAGGAGATCCTTTGAGCATATTTTGAGAATTATATTCTTATGTTGATGTATAGTTGTAAAGCATAAGTGGAGAAGAGTTGACTTGTAAGATTGTAGATTTTTGAAGAATAAAGAAGATTCTTATTTCATACTTATTTGTTGCTTGTGTAGATAAAAAGCTACACTAAAAGATTTTGTTGTGCCTCTGATTTTCACATGTTGTATCATAATAATGTCCAATATACTCTTTATTCTATATAGATAAGAGATAGTAATACTTAATCATAATCATAATTATCCTTCCATGTGCGAGGTAGAGGAGGAGATTCCCTTGAGTGGAAATTCTTGCATGTTTTTGGCAAATGTCGATTGGAAAATATATTCAAGAGGTAAGCAAGCAATTACTATTAAGTTTAATTTCAATTACTTGTAGCTATGTGCATTTACATCATTTGTTCCACTTACTTAATTGATAAACACTTTTGGGTTTATATTATTGGCAGTCACATTTCAGGTTAGGAAGTAGAGTTGCATAAGTGTAAATTGACTAGAATTAGTCAAATGGATGTAGCTTGGGTGGTTGGGAGGAATGAATGCTACCCTCCCCACCCAGTTTCTACTCTTGTAAGTGACATGATGCTCTTGTGGATCCCTTTGTAATAAATGTTGTGAATGATGAGCTGGCCATACCTTGATTCAGTTTGAATATCAGGTATTGGGATTTTCCGTGGAGTATCCCTCTAACAAATGGTGAACCACATTTAAAAAAACAAAAATTGACTAGAATTGTGATTTTTGTAAATAGTTATGTTTTTTTGCGATTTTTGTATATACTTATGTTTTCTTGCTACATTATATATATTTTGGCACTTTAATTTGAACCTAATAATTCAAAATTCTATATAGGTTGGAAAATTAATTTTGATAAAATTGAGGAGATTTATGTGATTGTAAAATGGTATTGATTGTGAGGCTCGGGTTTTATGATTTTGGTAGATTATGTAGTTATTAGTCTATACCAAAACATGGACTATACTTTTAGTTTGCAAGTAAAAGTGCTTTGATTTAGAATTAGTTCAATTCCATATTAAAAAAATTTATAAAGTTTTTCAATGTTTATAAAATACAATTTTTTTAATTTAAAATAATTTATACTTTTTTAAAATTTTACTCATTCCATTTTTTTTAACGATCAAAGAGTTTATTAATGAGACATAAATCCCTAAAAATGTGACTTAATTTTTAAAACAGAGAAAATAAAACTAAAAACATTTAATAGGGAATTTTTTAAGAGTGAATAAATAAAATTGTTGTCACTTCCCATATGATGTTTAGACTTTGATGTATGACCAATTCTATATATTTATATTTTAATGCTTATATAAAGACAAAGACCTAATTCCCCGAATGCGGGTGATAGGGAGGTAAATGGCCCACACAGTAGGAATGGCATTCTACAGCGGCAGAATTAGGTATTCCAACCCACTTAGCGGTGATGAATGGGCCTCACACAGTGCACAACAGATCCCCATGCCCTGCCTCAATGAAACACCTCAACAGACTTGTGGTCGTGACAATAGGGCTCTTCACCATGCCCTGCTGGCTCCCCTTCAACGTCGCGATGACGCCACCACCATTCATGCATCATCCTCCTTTCAAATTGACAGCGAGCACAATTACCCTTAGGGAATGTGTCCTTTCGACAGTTAAGGATGGGCAGGATGAGCTAAGCACATTTATGGTCAACCATAATGTGCATTTGGTCCTGTGTTGGGGGTTTAATGCCTCTTCATCCCACCAGCCTTCATTGCTTCTCCTCGCTCAGCTCCGTCAACCTTCATCTAGTCTCCAGAAGCCTTCTCCTGTGCCCAACTCGGCCCTCCCTCCTGCTTCCAATCCTCCTTCTGTTCCCTGGCCTCCTGTGCTCAGCATGCCACCACAATAGTGCGGCACTCCTAGGCAGGGATGAGGTCATGGAAGGGCTAGCAATCCCAGAATGATTCCCTTTAATGCTCAGGTGAGCTCGGAAGGTTTTGATGTCGAGGTTCCGGATGCCCTGAGAGCTATGATGGATGACTGGGAAGATGAGCTTTCAAGCTCTCTCTCGGCTGCCAGTCGCACTCCATATCGCTGAAGAAATTATTGGGTAATTAAAAATCGTTAACTCGCATTATCTTGTGTTCTGTAAATATACATGCTACTACAGAGGCCCATCTTGTCATTCTTGCTCGTCTTGGGCCTTTGGCTTCCTCTGTTCCTCCTGCCCCTACTCCCCTTCATTCCTCTTTAGTTCCTCCTGTCCCCATTTCCACCCCTGTATCTGGAAATCTGGTTTCCTTTGCCTCGGTCTCCATGGACACCACCCCCATTTCTCGCCCACCAGCTCAGCGGCAATTCATCTCTCCGATGGGGAAGATGGCTAGCATTTCTCTACCCAAGAAAATCATCCCTCTACCAGTCAAGTGTTCCAGCTCTGACTCCAACGATGGCATGGGCAACCCCAGTAGCAATGGAACCTCCAGCAATGATAACAGTTCAGGTGAAGACGCAGACAATTCCAAAGAACAGGACGAGCAACTGGGTACAGGCTTTGGCACACCGATTATCAAGGAGCCTTTCATCAAATTCTAAGTCCAGGTTTTATGTTCCAATCCTTCATCTTTTGGGTTGCTTTCCAAGAATAGTTCTCTTCAGAGCAGGTTTTCGCATGTTCAGCCATAAGTTTTTTGTAAACATTTTAAAACTTGATTTTGTATGGATTTGTTGTCCCTATCAAAGGGAGGATCACCTTAACAATTTCATACTACCTTTCCCCTTCAAGCAGACTGGTGTCTTTTCTTTGATTTTGCTTTCCTACAATATGTATACACTGATATCTACTTTTACCTGTAACATTATTTCTTTTTAATAGAATAGATTTGAACTTACAAAAAAAAAGACAAATACCTAATTGATGTTACAAGTTCTATAAACTTGTTATGTTATTATGATTTCACTTTGCTTTCTCCATTTCTATATTCAATCTATAACTTATGTACTTGAACTCAATTTTTATCTTTGGCATGGACTAGCCACTTTGTGATTTATTCACTTGTTAGATTGACCTATTGGTTTCACCCAGTGTCTCTTCATTAAGAAAAAATGACAACTCATTAAGAGAAATAGCATATAGAAACTTGAACCTAAGTGAAATAGATAACAACAATCTCTTTTTACCAATCAAGTTAACTAGATTAATTGTTTTAAATTTCCAAACCTATAAACAAATTAAGATTATGTTAAAGGTCAATTCTAATTTTTGTTAGTTCACCTAACATAATTGCTCTCTCTCTCTCTCTCTCTCTCTCTCTCTCTCTCTCTCTCTTTCTTTCTCTCTCTCTCTCTCTCTCTCTCTCTCTCTCTCTCTCTCTCTATCTATCTATATATATATACATACATATATATAAATAATATAGACAAGATATCCATATATAAAAACTTGTTATCTTCCATTTAATAAATTTAAATTTATAAGTATCAAGAAATGAATCAAATCTCTTAAGATATAATTTTTTTATCGATTGAAAATTATAAATCTACATTAATTACAAAGTTTTAATGTAATATTCTACCTAATAGTGTTATATTGTTTCTTGGAGAGGCCCTCCAATGATCTACTCATTAAAAAAACATATATTTGTGTAGCATAAAACATCAAAGGGTACATTTTTGTTTATCAAACTTTTATGTAGTGGAAAGTCTTTTCATTTTTCTTAATCTAATTTAGGCATATGATATGGGGCACTCAAATTGCCTCATTTTGGATGAGGGTGAATTTTCTAGCTTGGTATAGTTTTACCTCTCCAATACTTCTCTTCAAAAAATCAATGATCTAGGATGTCTTAAAATAGTCCAAACTCTCTAAGAAAAAGTTTCATGGACAAAATTCGGTAAAACTATGAATTCCATCATAGTTCCTATTGAAATTATGACAATTTTCATTAAATAAAATGTGTAACCTAAGGTCCCTTATCCCATGCCATCTAATTTATCCATGAGTACTTATGTAAAAAAAGGTTATCAAAATTAAGGACAAATTTACCCTAAGGGTTTTGGCTTGTTGGCCAACTCTATGTTCTGTTAAGGCATAGAGGTTGTTAAGAAGGTCGGAGGTTCAAATCCCCCTGTGCAAAAAGGTAGTCGCCCGTGCAGTGCCGGGGGGCGGGGGGGTCGGGTAGGCTGCTTAGGGGTTATAGTTGCAGTGATGAGAATCGACCCCATGTCACGCGAGTACGAAACCTGCCAGTTGTCGATTCCTCTGTATAAAAAAATAAAAATAAAAACAATTTTCATTAAATAAAATGTATGATTTGAGGTCCCTTATCCCATGTCATTTAGTCTATTAAAATTTGAAAAAGTAAAGAATTACTTGGTTTACTTTAATACTAATGTTTCTAATTCAATAACTTTACTAATAGTTTTACTAAAAAATATAAATACAATATCTTTAAATTTTATATGAAAAAACATTTCCCTTCTACATGTTTCTCATCCTTCTCTTTAACCAGAACATAGTTTACATCTTAACCCACAAAAATTAACCAGAACTTAGTTTACATCTTTACCCACAAAAATGACTATGTTTCCCAAATAAAACATATTAAGAGAATCTAATTGAATGACTCTAATTTAACAATATCACGTATCTAAATATTTTCTTTGAGAGTTAGTCAATTGTGCATATCATTTAACAATATCACGTATCTAAATATTTTCTTTGAGAGTTAGTCAATTGTGCATATCATTTACGTTTGATTTCATTTATTTGTATGTAACAATTATTCTCACAAATGTGTATAGGGAATTTGTTTCACAGGTTTAGAAGAAGGAATTTTTACATAAGGGTTTTAGACTTGATTTTATTTTTATATTTATTTTACTTAATATTTTTTATTTTAAATTTGTTATTTTTTTTGAATAATATTATTTTTAATTTTTGTATGAAATTTAAAAATCTTTTTTATTAGTATTTATTGATGAACATTTCATATATCAATATTAAAAATATTTATATAAAAATATATTATTTTGTACTTATTAATTTTACTTTTTATAAAAACCATAACCTAAATAAAAATCATTTTTATAATGGATAGAATATACAATTTACATCTTAAAAAATGAAGGCAATATCTTCTTTTTAGGAGACTTTAATGCTAGAACAATAATTAACCAAATTATTCTCTTAAGCAACAATTCCAACCCTAATCCTCTATGGCTATATGAGAACCTTGTGTTAGCTAGCAGCGACTTGGTTAATATTTTGTTTGATACTAAAGTAATCAAACTTTGTAGTTATTAAGATCTAACAATTTGTAATGGTCTTATGAAGTGGTCGAAGTCCAACCAAATGACTTGTATCCATGGGCTTGGTAGAAGTGTCATAGATTAAGCAATATATGATATCCCCATATACAACCAAATAGTAAATTTTGAAATATTAAATGACCATGAGCCCAACTTTGATAATAGATATTTAACCCTAACTCTTATTTGGCAGGCACATAAGCCCCATAACTTAGAATTCTAATAACCAAAAGCACTTGATTTTTTATCTAAATAAAATTGATATATTTTAAGGGATTTAAAAATAATGAATTATATGTACCATTAAATAAGGACAATATTGAGGAATTCTATCATAAATTTACCACAACCCTCTCTAATTGCATTAACAAGTATGTTCTCATGGTGTCACATAGAAAAGAAAATAGAACAACCAACCCTTGGTATGATAAAAAGTGCAAGCATGCTAGAAAATCCATTAGGGATGCTTCTAGATCTAGTCCTTAAAATTTTGACAAGATTATAGGTACAAAGTCCTAAGTAAAAGGGAAGAAAAGGTACTATATAAAGTGAAAGCAAGAGAAATTTTTGCATCTCGCTAAGATGGATCCTAAGAAATTCTGGAGGCAATTTCTAAGTCATGAAACTAAATAAAATAATATGATTCCCTTGGGAAGTTTTCTCTTTGGAAGAAGTTTTCTATTTAGAAGACATAGAATTTGGGGTTAAGTGTCTCACAAAAGGGAAAGCTAAGGACATTGAAGGATACCAAGCACAAATATTAAAAATGGGTGGCCCTATCCTCATCCCTCACATCCACAAGCTCTTCAATTTAGTAGTAAAATAGGGTTTCCCTAAACCTTGGACAAAAAGGTTGATTGTTCCTATTTCTAAAAATGGAGATAAAAATAATCCATCTAATTATAGGACCATTATGATTAACCCTCTTTTAGACAAGTTATATGAAATTATTTTGGAAAAGAATATCAACATATGGTTAGAGATTCTTGTAAAAAAAAGTATAAGGCTATGCGTTAGTTATGAGCTATCATTCAGCTATGGATCACCTTGTTACACTTAGGATCATTGTTGAGAAGTGTTGTAATAATAAACCAATCTTATGTGTTTCTTTGTTGAATTTAGAAGAACATTTAATGTGACAGTGCCTATAACTAACCTTTGGAATAGATTGGAAAAGTTAAAAGTCCCTTTTGAGTTGAGATTTGTTGCGATAAGGTTGTACGAGAAGGTTTTTTCCAAGTTTAGGAACTTTGATGACTAGCTAGAACAAATTAATTGTAATATAGGACATAAGAAAGGTTTTACCCTATCCCCTACCTTTTTTGGTATATACGTCGACAAACTAGAGGGTTGTTTTGGAATATGCAAGTTTTGTTGGCACAACTTTGGATAGTATAGTCATCATCCTTCTTCTTTACGCTAATGGTATTGTTCTGATGATGAGGAGTCCTTATGATCTTGACAAGCAATTGGAAATTCTCAAGGATTTTTCTCTAGTACATGTATGATTGTTAACACTAACAAAACAAAGGTTAGGATAATTAAATCCCAAATGATCACTCATGCTAATTTCATTTATGACAACAATAACTTAGAAGAAGTGAATCCATACAAATATCTCTAAACCGATCTTCATCACAAGCTTAACTAGAGCTATAGCTTTGAGGAAAGGATAAATGGAGGGTGGAAATCTTATTATGGACTTGAAAACAATTGTATATTACTAGACCTTTGGCTTTGGAATAAGAAGAAACTCCTATTTGAGACTCGCGTCACTCATGTTATCTTATATGGATGTTAAGTTTTGGGGTGCAACATCTCTAAGAATCGTGAAGAATGATGGAACAAATCCAAAATTTCTTTATAACATATAAAGTAAATCCTAAAACACCATGGGATGAAAGACATTGCCATTTTTGTGATACTAAGCGGGTTAAAGATGAAAATCACTTTCTCATAGATTGTCTCGAGTACACCCATGTTAGAGCACAATTTCAAAATATTTGCTATGATATTAACCTTCCTAACATTTTAACTCATCATAACTATAGTGATTTAAGACTGCTTCTTTTAAAGCTTTTCGAGTACATAAATAAAATTCTAAAGAAAACCAAATAATTCTAGGTCAGATATACCAATGTTGTTCTTAATAAACACTAATAACCATCATCATCATCATCAATATATAACAGAACATTATATACAAAAAAAATCTTTAAAATTTTATTAAAAACAATTTTTCACTTACAATAAAATACCAACTAAAAAAACAAAAAAATTCTACCATAGTATTTTTTGTTGTTGTTATAATGGTAAAATTTCATTTCTTTAATAGAATATTATAATATTACTCACTAAAAAATTACTTAATCAATTCCACTAAAAATATCATTTGTATTAATTAAACTTGTAACTTTAATTTACTAACCAAATTACCACCCATTTGTTATTCTTTTTATAGAAGAAAAAGTACACCTTGATATTCATAACTGAATCAAAGGACATCTTATACAATCAACTAGTAGTGGCACTCCCTTAATATTGTGACTAAGCACATGAGGGACCTTCAGTTCACAATGGTGATTCCAAGTCACCCAGATCATGAGAAAATTGAACATAAACTCTGTCAAGGACAGGCTTTTTTCATCATTCCTGTAAAGAGGTCAGAGTTCTACAATAAAGGAAAGATCAAATATGACCAAGAAGCAAATTCGTGCTGAGCATAACAAGAAGGCTGAAGAGTCTCTTCTGTGTCAGCTAGATAGCATAAACAATATTAAACATAAATCTGTGCAGTAAAGATAGGACTAATGCCCAGCACAAAGATTTTTTTAAAAATCTGAAAGTTACCATGATCAATGATCATGTCATTCTCAAATTCCAAATAATTGCCAAAACTAGTATCAAGTGAAAGAGCCTTTTTTGAGAGACTGTCATCCTACTAATTATGCTCACGATAAATGTGCTGAATGGTCATAGATGGTAAAGATTGCAGCATAAATCGTATTTCCTCACACCAGTGACTCAGATTTGGTGAGTTTAGTGAAGTGAGTCTGTTTTCCCATGAAATGATGACAAGGGAATCACCGAAGATAGTGAGAAGAGGAATCCCCAAGTGTTTAGTCACAGCCAGCAGCTCTTATTTGGTATTGGTTCTACTGCCATAGCCTAGAGAAAAGTTCATACATTGAGAACTGCTCAGATAAATTACAAATCCTACTCCCCCAATGTTCCCAGTAGCTTCTCCATAAAAAAAACCACATGGGAAAATGAGCTGAGGAAATGTCCCAATGCATCATAGTTTTTTCTTCTTTCTTGGAGAAGAATATTAGTGAGTGAGTGCTTCTCTATGATGAAAAATGGCATAAACTGAGGGCATCTTATTGTCGAAAATGCATCCATTCCTGAGTTTCCAGATGCTCCAGAAAAAGAAGATGGGCAGATAAATAAAAGCAGTGTCTGCAAAGTAATAAGAAAACCAAAGTTCTAGAAACAACCTGATAGATCCTTTAAAAAACGATCGTATACCAAAATGTTCATGAAGCACATCAAAGGCTCTCTTGGTAAATGAGCAGTCAATAAACAAATGCTGACTTGTATCTTCTCCCTTTCTGCAGAGTAAGCAAATGCTCGGCCCTGAAAACCATGACACTTTAATTTGTCCCAGGTCAAAACTTTATTCAAAATCAGAAGCCATATGAAACATCTAATTTTCGCTAGAATGCTGATCTTCCATAGAATATTACGAACAAAGGACAGTTCAGACTGATGATCATGAAGATGATGAGATATGCTTTCATAGGCCTACGTCGCAGAGAGATTCCCTGTGTAGTTGTCATATGACCATAGTAAAGAGTCAACCCGGGGCTTGAGCCTGATTCTGCCATACTCCAGCCCTGAAATATAATCGTTCCATAGAAGCTTCCATTCTCCTCCCAGATCCAAATCATCAGCAGTAAGCCAATAATACCTAGCATCAGGAGAGTAGTTTCTTGCTTGATCCAGCTTTAATATTCCATAGTCCTCCAAGTATTCTCATAAATCATTTGGAAGCGAGTATGGAGATCCCATGCCTACAATTGGATCCAAGCCCACCTGAATAGACACCCCATTCCCAACATGCCAGGTAAGACCCCTATCGAGACAAGATGGGGTGTGAATAAACCCCTTCCAGATTACTGATACACCATTAATCGAGAAATTTTTGTTGTGGATCCAGGACACAACAAAAAGTTTTTTCAAATATTTAACTCACAAGACTTTGTACCAGATATTGTTCCCATTTAGGGCTAACCAAAATCTCCTGAGGCACAAAGAAATATTGAACCATTTCAAATGTTTTATTCCCCATCCACCAAGAGAAGTAGGTTTGGATAGAGCCAACCAATCTGCAAGATGAAAATTTTTTCTATCCTCTGTAGAACCCCAAAGGAAGGAGAACATCAAACTTTTGAGTTTGTCAAGAATGGATTTGGGGACAGGAACTAAATCCATCTAGAACACAGGCAGACTAGTGAGTACAACTTTAATCAAGACAAGTCTTCCCCCAATAGAAAGAAGATGAAAATACCAATGACGAATTCTTCTTTCAAATTTCCTAATAAGCCAGTGCCAGTCTTTAACCAAGTATCCCAAGGGTTTTATAAAAATACCCAGGTAGGTGAAACCCAAGGAAATGTGCTCATATTTAAAGGAGAGTGAGCGGATGATCCTGTTTAATACCCCATCATCAACATTGTTGTACATAAAGCTGGATTTGTCCATATTAATGCTCATACCCGAGGCAGCAGAGAAGGTATCAAGAATGACTTTAAAAGCAACCCACTCTTCAAAGGTACCAAAGTCGAACAAAATCACATCATTGACAAAGAGAAGGTGGGTGAGACAGAGAGCTGGGGAGAAATCCTGATACCCTTGATCTTTCCATTTCTTCGTGCATCATCAATTAAGAGACTGAGACCTTCGATGATAAGGATGAAAAACAACGGAGACAGTGGGCATCCTTTCCTAATACCTTGGGAGGCCGTGAAAAAACTTGAGGGTGACCCATTGATTAGCAGCGCAAAATTTGCAGAGGACAAACACCCCATCATCCAGTTGACACCCATCAGAGGAACACCAATTTGAAGAAGTATAAGTCTGAGATAGGTCCAGTTCACCCTATCGAAAGATTTGGAGAGATCCAGTTTGAGAATGAGAGCACACCCGTTTTTGGTTTTGACAGTGTGGAGAACTTCCTGAGTAATGGCCAGAGGCTCGGAGATCTGTCTGTTTTTTAAGAACCCAAATTGTTGAGGGGAGATGAAGTTGTCTAAAAAAGGCTTAAGGCGCTGAGCAGTAACTTTGGAGATCAATTTATAAACCAGATTGCACAGAGAGATTGGTCTAAAATCAGCAAAGGAGAGGGGTTTATCCTTTTTGGGAATGAGAGCAATAAAAGTGCAGTTCAAAGAAGGAGCAACCCTACCTTCCAGCCTGGATATTTCAACCAGATTAACAAGTTCATTCCCCAAGAGATCAAAAAATGCCAGGAAAAATTCCATTGGCCATCCATCGGGACCAGGATATTTATCCTTCTTAAAGGATTTTAAAGCCCATTCTACTTCCTCCAACGTTATTTGAGAAGTGAAAGAATCCTTCTCCTCATGTTTGATAAAGGAGGGAAACAAGAGAATGACCTTCAGTTGAGCCTCAATAGTGGTCTGATGATCATCACTAAAAATCTGCTTGAAATGCCTAACACCCAGGTCCTTTAAACCTTTATCATGCTCAACCATATTACCTGCTTCATCTTCCAGGCCCCAAATGGCATTTTGATTCCTCCTGGAAGAAGCCACTAAGTGAAATAATTTGGTGTTGGCATCTCCCAACGAAGCCCAAATCATCCTACTTTGAAGCCTGGCAGATGAAAGCTCATGATCCCTCAGTTTTTTTAACTCATTACGCAAAGCCAAGAGCTTGTTATTTTCATGTAGGCTGAGCAGACCCATGGAAGACAAAATTAAGAGATGATTAATTTCTTCCTCAATGAGTATGCTTTTGTCTTTCATCTCCAGGGTTTTATCATGAGTCCAAACTTTTACTTTCTCTTTCAGGAGACGAAGCTTTAGAGAGAAATCCTCCATCCCAGAAGTGTTAGCCCCATGGGTAAGTTAAGGCCATGCTGCCCTAACCATTTTAACAAAGTCTTCATTGGAAAACCAGGAGTAGTTAAACTTGAAGGGGTAAGAACAAGAGACAGTATCCTCCTTCCATTAAAAAATAACAGGGTAATGATCAGACACTGACGAGGGATACGTCCAAACCCTAAGCCTGGGAAGAAGATCAACCAAGCTGGTCGAAAGAAAGAATCTGTCAAGCCTTTTGCATATACCTTCTTCCCCATTCCTACCATCCCTCCAAGTGGGTCCTGCACAGGATGGAGCAATATCAGCCAGCTGAAAGGATGAGAAAATATGCGGACCAAGAGGGTCGAGGTGGGCCTTTTTCCCCCAAACTTCAGACCCATTTAGAGTCAGATTTAAATCTCCTGCAAGGACAATATTGGGAAGAGAGAGAAGGCCTCCCCTGGCAGTCGCATTCTAGAAAGGTTCTCGATTGGTATAAGGCCCATAGCAATTGAGGATGGAGAGAGATATAGATGAGCCATAAAGATGAGCATTTAGGAGTATACCCACAAAAGTACAAAAGGCTTTGCACTTAACATGAAGAGGGTTCCAAGCTGAGAGAATACCCCCTGAAATTTTGGATGAGCTAATTGCATAAAATTCCCATCCTGAATAAAGTTTGGAGAAAGCTAAAAGAGCAAGGTAGGTGTTGTTCATGGTTTCTGAAGGAGGATTAAATTAGGAGATAGAGAAGCAAAAATATTAAGGAAGCTTTTTGTTTGGCCAAGCCTCCCAAGCCCTGAATGTTAAGGGAAAGTATTTTCATCAAGAACCATCCGGAGAGGGTGTACTTTCTCTAAGAACCCGAGGTGGGGAATGTGGCTTTTGATGAGCTGCATTTTTTAGCCTGGTAGACAAAGGAGTATACTGAGTGGAAGACGAGGAAAAAATCGAGGACGAGGGTGGTAATTTTTTGTTTTTTCTCCAAATAGTGACATTTTCAAAGCGTATAGAGTCTAAAGGTTGAATAGAGGGTGAGAGAGGGGTTTTAGTAGAGAAAATATCCAAAGAAACTTGTAAGGAGGGGTCTGCAAATGAGGGAGAGGAAGCTGGGATTCATGGAGGGGAGGAAAAAGTCTGTTCACGAAGACCGGCGAGAGGGGGAAAATCAGAATGTGAGAAAATGGAGGACGACATAGAGGGGGAAGGATGAGAAATCAGCCGCATAGAAGGAAGAGGGGAATGATGAGGAGATAGAGCCTCCTTCGAGCTGTGGGAAGGGTCCGAAACAGGAGAGGAAAGAGACTCCAAAGGAAGAGAGGCCCGTGCAGATGAGGGAAAAGATACAGTTTTTGCCACAGAATCCAAAAGTAGTAGCTCTTGTTCCAACGCATCTTCAAAGAAAGAACAAGCATTTTTATACATACCTTTTGATGGCGAAGTCTGAGCAGATGGGGGAGGATAGTTCATGATAGCTCCAATCAGAGGAGGAGTGGGCTACCTCACCAATGGAGAGGGAGAAGTGGAAGGAGAAGCCTCACCCTGGCGGAGAATCGAGCATTCCCTTCGCAGGTGACCAACATCCCTACAGCAACTGCAGTGAAAGGGTATGTTGTGATAATCAAGTCTCTGCAAGAACATGCGCTTGTGGCATAAAATTTCAACGTCTACCGAAAGGCCCACTGTATCGTCCATTTCTACCAAAATATTAGCCATCCGCTTGTCAAAAGCATGCATAAAGTCCTCCTCCACTCCGATGAAATGACCAATAGTGTTCCTGACACCTTCAAGCAGAGTGCAGCTCCACAAGGGGAAGGGTAGGCCTAGAAGTAAGACCCATAAGTGACGTTTCTTTACCCACTCCTTTAATGGGTCGAAGTGAACGTGCCAATAATCCAAAACCAAAGAGCCCTCACCAATGTGCCACAGATAATTTAGAACAGTCGTTGCGTGGGGATCTTCCAAGAAAACAATAACCAGCCACCCTTTACCAAGTAAGCTTATCGTGGGGACGTAGGAGAAAAGAGGCTTCCAGTTCTCTATGGCCCAAGCAATCCATTCCAATTTCCCCAGCTTATAGTATTCCATTCTGCTGATGAGAGCCCTAGAGCATAGAGCTTCCACCTGATCCATATAAATGTTGTGGCCCAGAACAAAACAAAGCCTCCCTTCTAATACTTTATGGGATTAAGACTTTCTCCTATGACGAGAGCAAGCTGAGGTGGACAGAGGAGCACATGACGTGTGGGGAGGAGCCCCATCAAAAAGACCCGGTGTAGGTCTAGAAGAGAGAAAAAATTGTTCCCAACAACGAAAACCCCCAACCAAAAATTCAAAGGCACAGACAACCAGGGTTAGGAAAAAAGCCTGAGGGCAAGACCTGTGGGATGAATAGAGTCAACCCACCAAAAAACGGAACAAACCCTAGATGCGAGAAAAAACAATAGAAACCAAAGGAAACCAGGGTTGCTGAGAAACATCCAAGGTTGGAAACCCTCCCATGTGACCCTAGTGCCGAAAGTTCAAAAAAAACAAAAACCGCGAGGGTTTGAAGTAAACCCAGAAGACTCGACAAAGGAAAGGAGACAGTGCCCCTGCAAACATGGAAAGAGACCAAATAATGAGCACAAAATCAACTCCCATCATTTTCGGGTACCCTCAAGGTGGTAGAGAAATAAACCCACATCACCCTCATTGCAGGAGAACGTGAACAGCATGAAGACATGCAAGGGTCAGACAGAAACCGGCTAGAAAAAACCTAAAACCATTCCCACTTTTTTAATAACTGGTTGGTACTAGTCCTCCGTGGAGGAGGAGGAACTCCAGTCACCGATTCTTGTAGAAAGAAACATAGAAACAAAGAAGACCCAGAAGCCAACGTGGGAAACCCAAAACCCAGAAGGTAAAATGGGAGAGGGAGCAAGAAGAAGAGATAGCACCACCTCTAGGAAGTAGCAGAAAAAATGAAATGCAGGGAGTCCAAAAAGATGAGAGGGATAGAAAACCCAAGTCATGACTGTGTCTCATCATGGGGACAGAAAAACAGAGCCAACAGAGACAACTTCAAAACCCTCATCGCGCTTCCCCATTTGTTATTCTATAGATAATTAGATTGTTTTTTTAATTGACTAATAAATTTTTATATTTATTATAAATTTTCGAGATTATTAAGTACCATTTTCTTGAATCAACACGAAGAATTGCATGATGCAACCATAACCCTTTTTTTTCCCTTTACTTGAGGAATTGGTAATAAACATTCCCTATGTGTTCCATGCCTAACCCTTTTTGTTTTCCTTTACTTGAGGAAATGGTAATAAACATTCCATATGTGGTCCATGATCTCTAAAAGCCCCTGTTGAATAATTCCCTTTATAAGCACAATGAAAATTAAGTTGTATCCAAAAGGGACCACAACTTAATTGTTGTCCTTTAAAACCCCGATGAGAAGCACAATAACAATTAAGTTATATCCATCCTTGTTAAGGGGTCCACAACCTTAACCATTGTCCATTATTAGCATTTTGAATGGCATGTAATGAAATTTCTAAATATTTTTAAATTCTATGTCTCCATATTTGAGATAGGTAAATCATGTTAGCTAGGAATAGGATTTACTAGCACTAAAGGTGTAACGATACACCCAAAAAAAAGTTAAAAGACACAGGAAAATAGGGAATCCTCCCTGTTTGTATTTTCCATGTGAATTTTTTGATGGTGCATCTGTCAAAAAGACAGCGGGTGTTGGCTACAGCATATATTTGAACGAGTCTCACCATTTCGAGTTCGGGCTGGGGTTGGATATGGCTCCAATACAAAAGCTGAATTACTAGGCCTTTGGGCTCTTCTGCTTTCCTTCCATATGATGGGGATACCCTTATCCCACATATTCAGTGACTCACAAGTCATCGTCAACTGGGCAAAGGGGTCGACTGCTCTCTCCCCACCAGAACTCTTCCACTGGTGTCGAGAAACAAAAAATATTTCTTTCAGCTTTCAGGATCTGTCATTCATTCACATCTACCGAGAACACAATCGGACTGCTAACCGTCTCTCTAAAACTGCTCTCACATTTTCTCAGGGTTATGGTTGTTACTCTGAATTTATGGAGGATCATTTGATCTCTCAAGATTCATTTCAGCTCTTTTGAGCTTGGACTGGGGAGCTTTCTCCTCATTTTGATTGTTGATACGCTGCTCATGGAGCGACCTCTCTTACATTGTTGATCATACCCCTTTGGTACTCGGTAGATGTGGCTGAAGGGACTGACTCCATTTATGATGAGACAATATTTCTGATGGGAACTTTCTCTTATTTCTATTGCCTTTCCCCTTGGCAGCGTCTCGAGGTGATTATCGACCATATGAGTTGTATACTTATGAAATGTAACCCACTTCTGTGATGGCTGGATTGATGCCCTTTGATTCTTAATAAGAATAACAAGGACAGGCTTTTTTCCTCCTGAAAAAAAATGATACACCCAAAATAACATAAATCATTGGTGTGATGTTCGCCATCCACAACTACAAAGGTAAGGTTTACAGGGATATAAAGTAATTAATTTTTTATTAGTCTTTAACAAGGTCAAAATATTATTGTTTTTTATAATTGTTGATTAAGTATTAGTTTGTTTGACTCGATAGTCATAGGTTTAAATCCAAGAGAGAGTAGTGTATATACATTTTTGTAGACTTTAGCAGTTAAATCACTATACAGAAAGGTCCCTTGTCCCATACACACGAAGGTCTCATACACTAAATTGATGTCTTGCTTGACGATAACCTTAAAAATAAATTATTATTATTAATAATCTGGTTCGAAAGCAAAAAATGATTATAATCAATGGAAACTCTATTTAAAAAAATCAAATTTCTTTTATAATGTGTTCCCCTTCGGTAGTGCACGCGTTGGAGAATAATCTATTGACAGATTATTTTGTGTATGAATATAGCTCATATATATATTGTTTATAATTATAATGAATATAGCTCAAATTAATATTTAATATAATGCATTATTTTATTATTATTTTTTAGATGCAATTTTTTATGTGTTGAAATTTTGTTGAAAGTGAAGTAAATTGTGAAGTAAATTGTGTTGAAATTTTTTGGATGTCGATGATTGTATAAGTTAACTTTAAAGTAAATTAATAGGTGTCGGAATTTTATTTTTATATATTTAAATAGTATAAATTTTTATAAGAAAATTTAGATATTTTTTAATATATATATATATATAAGTAAAATGCAAGAGAGTATTTTTAAATAATATAATTTTTTAATAAATTTATAATTTTTTAATAAATTTGTGTTTTATTTTTTTAATATATATTAAAAGTAAAATGTAAGAGAATATTATAATATGAAAATATGAATTATAAATTAGAGAATCCATATTATATTATGATTTGTTTATAAATTTTATATATTATGATTTGTTTATATATTTTATATTCAAGTTATTGTTATTTTTTTAGAAGTGTTAAGAATAAAAATATTAAATAAAAATTTTATTTTTTAAAAGAGTTAAGAATAAAAATATTAAATAAAAATTTTGGTTATAAGGAATTGGTATGTAGACTCCTTAAATTTAAACTAAAGTTTATGTTTTATTTTTATGTTTTATAATTAAATTATTTGTTTTAATAAAAAAAATTATAATTTAAAATTTTCATATAATTTTGATAATCTTGGTTTAAAAAGTATTTTTGGATGTTTATATGTATATATAATTTTGAATTTATTTTTAAGAAGATCTTGTCTAAATTTTATTAAATTTTTTTATGACTTTTTAGTGCCTAAAATTTGTTTGTGATCAAATCCTTAGCCAACATGTACACATTAGTAAAACTATATATATATATATATATATATATATATATATTCATTCAGGAAACTATGATGGAGGGAGAAAAAGCTAAGGAAGTTTTGGAGGCCTGGCTGAAAGACTGGAATTTTGGATACATAAGTTCAAATGGACATTTGGGGGGGGGCTGATAACGGCTTGGAACCAGGATTTTGAGGAAATGCAAGAGGAAAAACACAGTACGGTGTTGAAAAAAGTTCTTAAAGAGAAAACCTCTGGGATTTCCTTTGCAATGTACAATGTTTATGGACCATATCAAGACCGAAAAGAGTTTTGGGAAGCTTTCTTCAACTCAGGTCTAATGGAGACAAGGAACGTAATTATAGGAGGGGACCTAAATCTAACCCTATCCGAAAAGGAAAATTGGGGAATTTTATCCCGCCAGGACGGCCTGAGCTCATACTTTGCTAACCTCTTCAAATCCAAGGAGTTGGTCGATATCCAACCGCTAAATCTAACGCCAACATGGAGAAACAACAGAAGCGGGGATCAGGCCATCTCTAAAAGGTTAGATAGATTTCTGCTCTCAAAAAATTTGCTTTCAAGGTCTTTAATCATTAGAACATGGGTTGAAGTTGGGGGTCTATCGGACCATCTCCCAGTTCTTCTACAAATTCAAAACCCTAAAATTCTTGGAATCACTTGGAGGCAAACCCTAATGTATCTTACATGAAGCAGCTGGTAGAAAACCTTAGCAAAATTAAGAAGGTTTCAAAACCTTGGGCCAAGGCTTACAATGAAAATCAACAGAAACAACTCAAAGAAGTTGAAAGTTCCCTAAAAAGGATCTATGAATAGAATAACTCAGGCATTTTTACAGAAGAAGAATTAAAGGAAGTTAAGGAAAATGAGCTAAAAAGAGAAGAACTTCTGGCCAAGAAGGAGCAGCTTCTAAGGCTAAAAATCAGAGCAATATGGATAAAAGAAGGAGACAACAATACCAAATTCTTTCATAATGTCGCCAACAAAAGAAGGAACCAGAACACGATCTTGACTATAAAAGACATGAATGGGGAAATGGTGAGCTCTTTTAAGGAAAAAGTTGAGGCTGGGGAGGGGTTTTTTAGAAACCTCTTCAAGGAACCAACAGGGTGCAATATTCAAGAAATCTTAGAGGTTGTTAATCTTTTCCCCAGATTGATAGATGAAGGAATGAACAATCTCATGAAGGAGGAAGTCACTGAGCAAGAACTAGAGAAGGTTGTCTACTCCTGTCAAAAAAGAAAAAATCCCAGGACGGGATGGGCTAACAATTGAATTTTTCCAGGGGTTTTATGACCTAGTGAAAGAAGATTTACTAAAAGCAGGAAAAGAGTCTCAAAGGACTAGGAAGGTGCTAGGAGCACTAAACTCCACATTCTTGGCTCTCATCCCTAAGAAATAGAACCCTTCCTCCTTTGAGGAGTTTAGACCAATCTCGTGCTAGAATGTAGTCTACAAATTAATAGCAAAGATTATAGCCCAAAGGCTAAATCCAATTTTAGGCCAATTCATAACCAAGGAGCAATTTGGTTTCTTGTTTAATAGGAAAATTCATGATGCAGTGTCCCTTCACAGGAAGCAATGCATACCATCAAGCTGGATAAAAGAGCAGCCTTCGCCTTAAAATTGGACCTCTCTAAAGCATATGATCATGTGAATTGGACCTTTTTAAGAATGGTGATGAACCAGATAGGACTGGACCTAGCGATAGTTAATTGGATAATGGGATGTGTACAATCAACATCCTTTGTTCTTTTGATTAATGGATCCCCCTCTAACTTCTTCAGGGCTTCAAAAGGTCTCAGGAAAGGGTGCCCTCTTTCCCCTTTTCTCTTTCTTAGTAATAGCAGATTCCCTAAGCAGAATTATCCAACATGCAAAAATGGAGGACTCCTTCAAAGGAATAAGGATCAACAACATAGTAGAATTATCACACGTCCTGTTTGTAGATGATGTGGTAATGTTAGGAGAAGAAACCCAGGGGAACCTAAAGGAAGAAGAGAAGATCCTAGATTTATACAAGAAAGCCACAGGTATGCACATCAATATGGAAAAGTATATTCTCTCATAAAATGGTTTAACAGAAAGCATGAAAGAAAGAATTAGGGTTGTATCCCCTTGTATTATAAAACCAATGGATGAAGGCTTCAAGTATCTAGGGTTTGTACTTAATCCCAATGCCTACTCTTTCAAAGATTGGATGTGGTTATATAAAAATATTGAGGGAAGAATTGGTTGTTGGACTTACAAATTCTTGTCTAGGGGAGGAAGGCGGGTACTGGTTAAGGCAGTTCTTCAAAGTATCCCAGTATATTGGGCCACAATTGCTTACATCCCGAAGGGAATCCTACAGAAAATCAGGAAAAAATTATTCTCTTTCTTATGGTCTGCAAAGAGACAGCCGGAAGGAGTCCCCCTAGCTAAGTCGCAATTGATTTCTAGCCCGAAAGAACTAGGGGGTGGGGGATAAAAAATCTCTTTCTATTTTGTGAATCCCTCGCAACCAAAACTCTATGGCGCCTAATTAATAATCCGGACTCCCTATGGGGTAAAGTATTATCTTCCAAATATTTCCCAAATGGGTCCATTCAAAAGTGGATAAGTAAGAGAGACAAAACCTTCAAAAATGGGTCCATAGGGTGGAAAGCACTAGTTTTAGCTTTCCCCCAGGTAGGAAACTGGTTGGCCTGGTTGGTGGGGAATGGAAGAGATATCAGGGTTGGAGAAGATCCTTGGTCAGGGGCAGGGGAGAGATTCAAACTCTCAAAATACCTAATCTCAAAATTACGAAGCTCTGGGATCTGCACCCTAAACCAAGCTAGTGTAACAACTCCACAAAGGGTAACATTATGGAAGAGCTCAGAAGATTTAGGACTAGAGGAAGGACTAAGGGAGGAATGGGAGGAATACGTTTCTCTACTCAAATCCAAATTTATTCTTTTAGAAGAGGAAAAGATAGACAAGCTAGTATGGACTAAAAACCCAGTCAATGGGGAATTCACAGCTAAATTGGGCTACAAAACTTGGGTATGGGAGAAGAATCAGGGAGAGAAGGAGACTTGGTGGAAGCAACTTTGGAAATCCGAAGGACCCTTAAAATCCAAAATTACCTTGTGGTTGACCCTCAATAATAAGCTTTTAACTTGGGATAATTTACAGAAAAGAGGTTGGAATAGACCAAATCGTTGTGCACTCTGTCATTCAAACGAGGAAAATATATCTCATTTGTTTAATCTCTGTCATTATGCAGACACAGTGTGGAAGACAGCTTGTAGAGAATTTAAAGTCCAAGGAGCGTCCGGGATTTCTCTTAAACACAAAGCAAAAGCCTGGTGGACAGAAAAATCGATATGTCTCTACAGTGCTTACCCATCTCTTTTCTCCTTTGGAATATGGTGGGCCAGAAACATGGTCATTTTCAATAACAAATTAATTCCACCTGAAGTAACTTCAGCTCTTGTGATACAGTGGACTAGAGAATACAAAGCCCAAGAAAAAGAGCCAAAGCTCAGAGTACTAATTCCTCTAAAAATCAACAAAGGAATTCCATGGGAGTTTTTTTGATGGTGCAAGTCAAGAGGACCCCACATTGGTAGGTTCAGGAGGAGTACTATATCTCTCACGGTTCCATAAGTTTCAAGCAAAATTTGCACCCGGGCAATGTACAAACAACAAGGCCGAACTTGCAGCATTACACATGATCCTGGAATTAGCAATAAAAAATAACATATCACAACTACAAGTTTATGGGGACTCAAAAATGGTGGTCGATTAGGTAAATAAAAAGATCCAGATCAACACCCCACACCTGCAACAGCTACTGAATGCAATAAGAAGACTGTTGGAATCATTCTCTAGCCTCATGATATCTCACATCTACAAGGAGTTGAACACAAAAGCTGACAGACTATCCAAGCTAGCACTCCTATTGGAGCCAGTCAAGCTGGAAACAGAGGAAACTTCAGAAAATTAAACTCAAAATGTTTACAGAAGTATAAAGGACTAAGAACATGAAAAGCACAGACTGTTGTATAACAGGGTGATTTTTTGTAATTTTGTAAATTGTGTCAATATGTATGATGAAGAGAAGATTTTGAATCTTCAGTAATGAAATTTCTTCAGGAATAGTTTACAACCATTCTTTATTTAGGATGGCATATATTTTCCATTTGGAAAATATATATACAATTTTGAATTTATTTTGAAGAGGATCTTTTAGTGCCTAAACTTCATTAAATTCTTTAGGATATTTTAGTGCTCGTAAATGTTCCTAGATTTTTATTCAATCTTAGTATCAAATCCTTAGCCAACATTTACACATTAGTAACTCTTTGGAGTTTTCATATTTCTTGTGTTGCTTTGCAAATGAGTTACCTAATTCACCATGCCTTATTTGTGGTGATTTTAATATGATAGAATGTTAGGAAGAAAAGGAAGGTGCATTTCCTACCCACTTTTCTTAATTGGGGAGAAAGAATCATATGATATGCCTTGAAATCCAACCTTGGGATTTGTGAACCCAACAAAACTCATCTACAATATTTTGTTGTGTTATGGTTACTTAGATTTGTTTTAGATAAGGGTTGGAGAATATTTTCATGACCCTAATCTCATTTGACTATCCCTAATGTCATCTGAGTGACCCTAACAGCATGACGACTGTAACGACAATGACGGTGATTATGCGTCTTGAAAATGAAAAATATGGCATTGATGATTATTCGATTATAAGATGACAACAATGACTACAATGATCATGTCAATGATGAGGACAACAATTCCAACTCCAACACCAAAGCTCATATACAAAATTCATGTTATAATTAGGTAGTTGGATTCCTTTTTCATAATCACAATGATGATGATGATGATGATGATGACGATGATGGCGACAATGAATATGATGATATATATGTGATGCTTACAATGATGATGATGATGACGACAACAATGACTATGATGATATATATGTGATGCTTACACTGATGATGATGATGATGATGATGATGACAATAATGTCGATGTATATGATGATGATGACAATTAAGAAGAGACTTAATAATTAAGACCCATCCCAATCAGATGTCAAATATCATGAACAAAATTCATGTAAGGTATTAGAGCAATGACGACGATAACAATGTCGATGAGAATGATGATGATGCATGTGAAAACACTATTTGAGCTTGGTTCATATCCCACCCTTACAATTATTAATGTTTGGAAGTTAGCCTAACCAAATTCAATTGAAAAAACTTTTGAAAATCACTTATAAAACTTGTTGATATTTTAATTAAAAATTATTTTATTTTATATTTTTAAAACCAAAATCACAAGATCCATGAATGATGATTCGTCCAAGTTTATTGCAATTTCATAGCGCCTATTATGGAGCATTCCATACTATACTAACCTTAAACCACAATTTAAAATTAGAGCAAGGACTAGTTATGCCCTTGTTTACATTAATAGCTCATAAATAAGGGTGAATCCACGGACCTGGGTAACACTTTTTGGCAAGCACATTTCGGCAAAAACAGAAAAATGCACCTCGATCGAGGGCTTGTTAAGCCCTCGAGCGAGGTCTTAATATCTCGACTGAGGTTTTATAAAGCCCTCGACTGAGGTATTTAGATACCTCGGTCGAGGGCTTAAAAAAACAGACTTAGCCCCCATTCAAACAAATGAAAAATTTCCTGTGCCTTGCAGAGGTGTAAACCCTACCATTCCTAGCACATAACTGAGCGGAGTTGATACCGATAAATTCACCAATGAATCTTATATCCATTGATGTATCAGAC
>LPNX010728809.1:39025-90204 GCA_001517045.1 Pseudotsuga menziesii | reverse complement strand
ATAGATATAGATATAGATATATATATTATGAAAATAATAGTAAAAGAAGCTTGGAAGCATGTTGTCCATGCCATCAAAATTAATCCTACCTTGTTTCAAAATTGGTATCATTGAGTAAGGCTTACCTTAATCATTGATATAAATTCACAATGAATGAATTACATGGATATATATCTATATTGGCTCATTAAGAAGAGGAGTCGATTAAGCTCAACCTCTCTTGATGATGAACCCAATCTTATGGTTTGAAATGACGTCGAGATAAACAACACCACAACAGATTTCCTATCTTATTTAATTATAAACTGCGTAAAATGGTAAACCAAAATATCTTACCTTATAAAAATTTATATTATTTAAATATATAAAACAAATAAACAAAAATAAAATTCCTCGACCTATTAATTTAAAGTTAAGTTATTATTAAATTGAG
This sequence comes from Pseudotsuga menziesii, assembly GCA_001517045.1. NCBI lineage: Eukaryota > Viridiplantae > Streptophyta > Pinopsida > Pinales > Pinaceae > Pseudotsuga > Pseudotsuga menziesii. Next base: position 89,771 of record LPNX010728809.1, on the reverse strand, counting down.
CTCACGTCAATCTATGAACCAAGACAAAACTCACAAAATAGATCTCACAAACAATTTACTCAGAATTTGATATGAAACAGTGAAAAAAGGGTTGCAGTTGTATAATGCTATCATTAATCAAAAAATTAAATTGGATACAATATGGATAATTGTTACAATGCAATACACTGGCATTAATAGCCACACAATTCGAATCAATGAGAGGTAATTCGAATTGATTAACTCAATCTAACTGCATGGCTAATTGGACATGTCTAAATAACTATCGAAGCTTAACTATCTATCTATAGTTGTCTAATTCAGTCTCTCAAACAATTACAATCAGTTAAACTAGTCTAACTGATGTGGTAGTTGAGAAAATGCACCTTCCCACATGTAGACATTTAAATATTGGCGCTAACTAAGCTGGAGAACATATAACTGAATGTAATTGACTCATAACTAGGCTTGACTAGTCACCAACTGCCAACAACTGAAGGAGGTTGGTGTCGACACTCCCAGTGGCTCCTAAATTATAGGGATTGGACTAGGAGGCACCTAAACCGATGCATGCAAGTGCAGTCAGTGGGAGTTAGCCTCAATCTGTGTTCCCCACACTCTAGTGATTGGTACATGTGGCCCCATTAGGCCAAGTGGACCCAATGGTACTAGTGGAACAAATAATGACTAAATGACTCCTAAGTTAGGCAGACTTGACCAGTTTGGACAAGGGAAGATTATAATCCTAACACCCCCCCTGATTGCTAACTTGGACAATTATGGGCCCTAGTAACTAAGATCAGATGTCACTCTGTACATTGTAAAGATATATAGAATCATTGCCTTGTGAAATAAGTTAGATTGCATTGAAATTTATCCTTTATTTTGTGTTCCTCATCTTTTGATGTAACGTCCCTGACCCTCCGATCGACGAAGAGGACGCTACTATCACATTAACCATCCGGGAAAATCGCCCCATGAACATGAACATACATAAAACCGAAATGCTTGAACATAAAACATGGTAAGATGCATAATCATTCACATACACAGTGGAAGCAAACATACATTCATTCAGGCATTCAACATGTTCATCATCATTCATTAAACATCAAATATGATTGCAGAAGTAAAATAGACAAGAATACTTATCTTATAAAGAACTTGTCCCGCAACCAGCTATGTCGCTGCAACGTTCCACCCAACCATAGGCCAGCGTGCTCCTTAATCTCTCAGCAACGCTGCCACCCCCGATTTGGGAATGATTCCCCAAGGAATAAGGAACAAGCAGGCTTACACATAGACAAGGATACACAAAACACAACCAAGCCAACACAGTTGGGTTTATCAAGCCATAAACAAATCATCCAAGCCAACACAGTTGGGTTTATTAGGCCATCAAAGAGTTGGGAAAGGATAAATGCTAAGCTGGTGAGCCCATTAAAGAGCTAAGGACACCTACACCAAAACTAGCCTAACTTCTAGGAAACCCACACACTCCCAACACAAGGAAATCAACCACTTCTCTGCTACACAGTCCCTTAGGACCTGACCTCCCTTTGAGTTCTATTCAGGGGTTGTGGAGAAGAAAGCCAACCCTCTAGCTTTGTCCGTGTGGTTCCCAAACACACCAGGTTTTTCAAGCAAGCCAATCCTTCATTCCCATTCCAACACAGTTCAAAGACCAACCACTGCATACACATAGCCAAACAAGCGATTCATATCTTGGACAAGGGAAATCAATTCTTGAGTCGTTCTTGGCCCTATCATGGCCAAAATGACTCCATAACAACCTACAGCAACTCCAAGACATAATGGGACCACAACAACGAACAATGTGGGTAAAACAACAGAAGTTCCTTAGCTGCGTGAGGAAACAAAAGAAAACCGCATGAAGGTGGATTCTAAGCACACCCAAATCGTGAATGAGAACAACAGGAAGAACACAACTCGATGGTAAATCGCTCAGGTCCCACACTCGAATGGGAGGCCGCTCTTCTCCCTCTACGTGAGTAAAACTCCCATACTCAGACCTGTGCATGCAGAGAAGAATCGCGTCCCTGCCTGAGGATGAGCAAGAATGGAGAGAGAGTGGAAGAGTGGAAGCATCGCTCGATGTTTTCCCTGCCCACATGCAGTAGTGGAGTTTGCTGGTGGAGTGTGCGTGTGGGAAAACCTGCCACCCACCACTACCCAGCAATAAATGCTCCCAACTAACAGCAGAAGTATTTAATGGATGGTTGAAACATGGATTTTCCCCATAGGCTCAAGGTTTAACAATTCCTCCCCCCCCCTTATCCTTAGGAAAATCATGATTTTTTCAATATGGTTGCATTGACATAGCTGGTTAGGGTTCATTTAATTAAAAATGCATATTTACATGATACCAAAACTAATATGTCATGTATCTCACGATACACCATCGACAACGATTCCAATCGTTGAAACATAACAAAACCAAATCGATGGTGGGGTTTTGCCTTTAGCTCCACACCATGATTAATTACAATATATATATCATGTATATTTAATGCATCGGGGTAAAAACCGGGGTGTTACATGTGATTTTTTTTACTACTTTTAGTTTATTTTTATTTTGGTTGTAAGACTTATTGAACTTTACCTTTAAAATAAAACTAGTATATTATAGGGTTTATTTGTAATATTTGAATTGATCAATGAGTTATGTAAACTCCAAAAGTGGTTATTTATGAGCTATTAATGTAAACAAGGGCATAACTAGTTCTTGCTCTGATTTTAAATTCTAGTTTAAGGTTAGTATAGTATGGAATGCTCCATAACAGGCGCTATGAAATTGTAATAAACTTGGCCGAATCATCATTCATGGATCTTGTGATTTTTGTTTTAAAAATATAAAACAAAATAATTTTTAATTAAAATATCAACAAGTTTTATAAGTGATTTTAAAAAAAAAATTCAATTTAATTTGGTTAGGCTAACTTCCAAACATTAATAATTGTAAGGGTGGGATATGAACCAAGCTCAAATAGTGTTTTCACTTGCATCATCATCATTCTCATCGACATTGTTATCGTCATCATCACTCTAATACCTTACATGAATTTTGTTTAGGATATTTGACATTTGATTGGGATGGGTCTTACATATTAATTGTCTTATTCATTGTCATCATCATTGTTGTTATCATCATCATATACATCGACATTATTGTCATCATCATCATCATCATCATCATCATCATTATCATTGTAAGAATCACATATATATAATCATAGTCATTGTCATCGTCGTCATCGTCATCATCATCATCATCATCATCATTGTAAGTATCACATATATATCATCATAGTCGTTGTCGTCGTCGTCGTCATCATCATCATCATCATCATTGTGATTATGAAAAAGGAATCCATCTACCTAATTATAACATGAATTTGGTATATGAGCTTTGGCGTTGGAGATGGAATTGTTGTCCCCATCATTGACATGCTCAATGTAGTCACTTTTGTCATCTTATAATCAGATAATAATCAATGTCAAATTTGTCATTGTCAAGACACATCATCACCGTCATCGTTGTTGCCCTCATCATGCTGTTAGGGTCACTCATATGCCATTAGGGATAGTCAAATGGCATTAGGGTCATGAAAATATTCTCCAACCCTTTTCTAAAAGAAATCTAAGTAACCATAACACAACAAAATATTGTAGATGAATTTTGTTGGGTTCACAAATCCCATGGTTGGATTTCAAGGCATATCATATGATTCTTTGTCCCCAATTAAAAAAAATTGGGTAGGAAATGCACCTTCCTTTTCTTCCTAACATTCTATCATATTAAAATCACCACAAATAAGGCATGGTGAATTGGGTAACTCATTTGCAAACAAACACAAGAAAGATGAAGACTCTAAAGAGTCACTAATGTGTAAATGTTGGCCAAGGATTTTATCATTAAGATTGAATAAAATTCTAGGAACAATTTTCGGCACTAAAAAGTCCTAATGAATTTAATGAAGTTTAGGCACTAAAAGATCCTCTTAAAAATAAATTCAAAAGAGGCTGCTCGCCACAGGTGCTTGGGTTAAATGGGCTTTGGAGCACTGGAATCCACTCTTTAACTACATTCTGACTATTAGCTTGTTGTCCAATGGGTGGATTGTGTTTCTGTTTCTTGATGCGGAACACTGCTCCCGGGTTCTGGAAGGCATCTGGTGTATTAGCAAAGGTTCGTTGGTTCTCGGGCGCTGGCACACCAAGTTCGACCCTCTGCGGGAGAGGATCTCCAAACGTCATCTGTGGGTATTATTGCCACACCTTCCGTTTCCTCTATGGAGTAGACAATTTTTGGAGGGAATTGGGAACACCATAGGAAGGTTCGTAGTAGTGGAGGATGATTTCCATCTGGCTTATGATAAACGGGTTGCCAAGATTCTTGTTGAGATGGACATCTCTCGGGGATTACCAGCTAAAGTGGAGATATTATGTAATGAGCGCTTACTGATTCAGCGGCTCAACCACCTCCATGTACCCTTCAGATGTAGCTATTGTCATTTAGTGGGTCATTTGAGGAACTCTTGTCCCCACAGATTCTCTGGAAGAAATAACTTGGGCATTGGAGATTCTTGAACGCCTATGCCTCTGGCCAGTCCTACTGAGGGTCAGCAACCTCCACCAGGTAAATCTTTTGTGTCCCCTTCTCCCACTGATGTTGTCTAAGATTATTTTTTGGGGGCTTTGTATGATTTGATTATGTCACATAACAAATCTTATGTCCCCCTGTTATCCTCCATTACTATTTCAGATTCTCCTCCTCGGTCACCTTTGTTGGTACCGAATCCTTCTCTCTCGTCTGACTCAATTCCTAATCTTGCTGCTTTTCCACAGGATTCGATGGATCCTTCTTTTCCCTCTAGTACTGTCAACTCTCAGCCCCATACACTAGAGCCATGAATACCTGGGTCGAAAAAGTCATTGCCTGTTCTTGATTCGTTGGAGGACTTTCCTCCTCTCATACCTTCCGTACCTCTCCTAGGTTATGCCTCCCCCTCCCATAGCCCCATCTCCTCTCCCTCGTTCTCTAACCCCTCTCTTAAAAAGTCCCTCTCTATTTTCACGACTTCTACCCCCACTTCCCCCTCCACCCTACACCTCAACTCCATCAGATTTGCTAATGTGACTGTAAGGAAACATTCAAAAGGGAAGAGGGACACCAAGGTCAACCTCTCTTCGGCCTCCCCACCTTACATCCCTCTTTCTGTTCGAATTAAATATGCGGCCAGAAGTAACTCATCCAGGGGACTTAGAGTGATGTCTCCCCTTAAGGATGTGTCTTGATGATGATCCTATCCCTCAACATTCGTGGTCTGGGAGGAAAGACCAAATCACTAAACCTTCATGCACTTTTTAAAACCATTAACCCTAATATTATCCTTTTGCAGGAAACTATGTGCAGTGCATCCCCTGCACTGTTTGCCTTCTTGAAATTACTTCCTTCCTGGGAATTCTGCGCAATCAGTGCGTGTGGGCTCTTGGGGGGCCTTCTCTCTACATGGAACCTGTCTAAGGCAAATTGTAGGGGCTTCCAGACCTGTGCTGGTATCTTGCTGTAGGCTTCTATCCGTGGGATGACTGATCCTATCCACATCCTCAATGTATATGGTCCTTACTGTGAACATGATCTTTTTGGGACAATGCTTATCGTGGTGGGTTACTCAGCCTACCATTTCTCATGTTAGGTGGGGACCTCAATCTCACCCTACGTACCTCTGAAATATGGGGTTCAAAGGCTACCATGGACCCCCTCTCTAGCCACTTCTTATCACTCTTTGAGTCAGTGGGTCTTGTGGATGTGGCTCCGCAGGCCGCTGGGCCTACTTGGTGCAATGGTAGAGTGGGTGATGAGGGAATTAGCAAGCGCCTTGATCGTTTTCTTATCTCCAATTCCTTGCATCCATCCTTGGGGGTTTATCGGACCTGGACCAAATGTGTGGACTTATCTGACCATTTTCCTATTTGTCTTGAATGGAGTAAGCTGAAAGGCTCCTATGCCTACCCTTTTAAATTTAATCGCTCTTGGCTTGATGACCCTGCCTTCAATGACTGGTTTATGAATTGGTGGTCATCTAACTACGCTACTGACAGTCTACATGGTATTGAGGATTTGTGCCTAAAATTGTGCAAGCTCAAACTTGCCACGAAGGGATGGACAAAGGATAAATTGGCAAGTATGGATTCTGCTTTCTCTTGCCTTGATCAGGCCATTGAAGCTATCCTATCAGGTCCATCTAATGGTATCCTTTTGAGGGAGTAGTTGGCTTAGTTAACTCTTCTCAGTGCTGAGAGGCAGAAGATTTTGGACCATTACCAGCTTACCTGGAAATTGAAAAGTAGAACCAAATGGGCCATTCAGGGAGACTCCAATACAAAAAAATTTCATGCGGTGGCCTCGGGGAGACGGAATCAAAACTCAATCTGGTCTCTAGAAGACTCTGATGGTAATGTTGTTGTGGATGAGGCTGCCTTAAAAGAACTTGTCAAAGCTCACTATGCCAATATTTTTAAGGATGATGGTTGTACTAGTTTAGTACACCAACTTAAGGTGGTCTCACTCTTTCCCAGAATGATTCCCATCGAGCACTCTTCCCTTCTTTCCTGCCCTGTCAATTTGGAGGAAATTGAACACTCTCTGAAGTCTTTTAAAAAATATCGTAGCCCGGGCCCGGATGGGTGGCTTGTGGAGTTCTACCTAAACTACTTTGATCTCTTGGGTCCTGTTTTAATAATGGCTATTGATTCGACTAGGATCTCGGTTTTTATCTTTCCTTCTTTAAACTCGACGTTCCTAGCTCTTATCCCTAAGAACGATAAGCCTCGGACTTTTGTTGATTTTAGGCCCATCTCTTTATGAACCTTCTATACAAACTTATTGCTAAAGTCATAGTGGGAAGGTTAAAGCCATTCTTGGACCTGTGTATCTCCCAGGAACAATTTGGGTTCCTTAAAGACCACCAGATCTCAGAACCTATTGGTATTGTGCAAGAGGTCCTCCACTCTGTTAAAACTAGAAATATTTGTGCCTTTGTTCTTAAACTGGATCTAAATAAAGCTTTTGATTGAGTAGACTAGAATTATGTTAGGCTGATCTTGATTCAAATCGGAGTTCCCCTCCTCACTGTCAATTGGATTACGGGATGTCTTTCTAGTGCTAATTTTGTGGTGATGGTCAATCGGACTCCCTCAAACTTTTTCTCAGCGACTCGTGGTATTCGCCAAGCTTTTCCTTTATCCCCTCTCCTCTTTATCCTTGTCATTGAGGGCCTCAGTCTACTAATTAAGGATGCCAGGTCAAATGGAATTATCTGGGGTATCAGAATTTTTCCCTCTCTTGTACTAACTCACCTCCTCTTTGTGGATGATGTGATCCTTATGGGTTTGGGTACTCTTCAAGATTGGTTTGCCTTTGATGTCATCCTTGAGAATTTATGCAAAGCTTCGGGCATGAGTATTAGTATTGAAAAATCTTGCTTTCTTTATTACAATATTGCCTCTGACTGTATAAGTGATCTAGTTAGAGCACTACCCTACAAAGTGTTGCTGCTTCAAACTGGTTTTAATTACCTTGGTTATTTCTTGAAACCACTTGGGTATAGAGTCAGTGATTGGATCTGGCTTGTTCAAAATCTTGAAAAAAGGATTTTCAATTGGTTGTACAATCTTCTGTCCCTTGGTGGTAGATTGATTCTCATCCAATCAGTTCTATCCAGTATTCCAGTTTACTAGATAGGACTTGCTCCTATATCGGCCACGATTTTACATAAACTCAGAAGCATTATGTTCAATTTCCTATGGGGATCCACTGATAATAAAAGCAGATACCATTTGGTTAGCTGGCGGGATCTCTCTTGGCCCAATGAGCTTGGGGGTTGGGGAATTAAAAATCTTCATTTGTTTAGTATCGCCCTGCGCCTTAAGAATTTATGGAGGATTCTCCATACTAAAGGTTTATGGCATCAAGTTCTATTTTTCAAATACATGAAAAGTCTCTCGGTGATCGATTGGCTCAGGTTTAAACGTTTCAGCTCGCACTGTGTTTCCTCTATATGGAGAGGGTTCTTGCAGACTCTCCCTTGGATGGGTTACCACTTGGCTTGGCAGGTGGGGGATGGAGAAAACATCTTGCTGGGATTAGACCCAATTGTAGGTTTACATACATCCTTTAGTTTTCCCGAGGATCTGAGATTGTATCTGGAGGATTTGAATATTAGTACCCTCTCCCATGCACATAACTCTCTTCCCAATGCACAGAGTTATTGGTATACTACCGATGATTTGGATCTTGGAGGTACATTCAAACAAGCTTGGAATGCATATACAGAGGGTTTATTATGTGCAGGTGTTTGCCTCTCCGAGTGTCCTGATGCTCTCATTTGGGATTATAATAAAAAAAGGGAACTATCTCTGCCAAAGATGCTTATGACTGTATAGTTCATTCCTGCTCTCTTCCGGTCGATAATCACTTCGATTCTTTTCTATGGATTAAGGCACTCCCAAAAAAAATCTCTTGTTTCAATTGGTTGGCCCTCAGGAACAAAATTCTCACTTGGGGAGAATCTACAGAAAAGGGGAAAAATTGGTCTTGGTATGTGTGCTCTCTACTGTTTGGATGGGGAGACCGTTGAGCACTTATTCACAAATTGTTCTGTCTGGAAATTTGTTGTTGTTCAAATTATTGAACAATATCACCTTCCTGCCTTTCCTCCAAGTGATTCTCTCGCGAGCTTGCTAAGAATTTGGATTGGAAATTTTCCAAGGTCCTCGCATCTCTGTCAGTTACCTTTCCATATGATGTGGATTATATTGAAAACCCGGAATCAGGCTATATTCGAGGGGAAAAGAATGAATATCTTTAGTATTGTCTAGTAGATTACATACTCGGCTCAAGCTCTTTCTTCTCCGACTGTCAATGGTTTAAAAGAAAAGTAGAGTGTATGGAAAGCCTCCTTTTATTATTTTTCCCTATGGATTTATTGATGGTGCCTCTAACCGTAAGATTGCTGGAGTTGGATATTGCATATATATTAATGAGTCCCATCACTATGAGTTCATGCTGGGGGTTGGATATGGCAGTAACACTAAAGCTGAACTGCTCAGTTTATGGGCTCTTCTTCTTTCTTCCCAAATGATGGGGATCCCTCTATCCCACGTATATGGTGACTCTCAAGTTATCATTAACTGGGTGAAGGGATCGACTGCTCTCTCCCCTCCAGATCTCCTTCACTGGTGCAAGGAGACAAAAAAGCTAATCCTTAGCTTCCAGGATTTGTTGTTCACCCACATTTACTGAGAGCACAATCGAACTGCTGACCGTCTCTCTAAAACTGCTCTCTCATATCCCCAGGGTAAAGGAAATTTTATGGAATATTTGGAGAACCATTTGGTCTCTCATGATATTTTTCAGCTCTTTTGAGCTTGGTTAGGGGATTATTCTCCCCTCTTTATTATATGTCTTCATATTCAAGGAGTGATCACTTTTAGATTGCTGATCAGATCCTTTTGGCACTCGGTAGATGTGGCTGAAGAGATAGTCCACTCATATGACGAGACAGTTTTCTGATGGGAATCCTCATTTTTACTGTTCTGCCTTTCCCCCGGGCAGCGCTCTCATGGTGTCACTTGGATTCTCTTCTCCAACTACTATAACCCAATTATGGGAAGATTGTAATGATGACCTTTGATTCGTTTTTAGAATAACAAGGACAGGCTTTTTTCTTTCTGAAAAAAGTAATTGAAATTAAATTTAATAGTAATTGCTTGCTTCCCGCCTTGAACATATTTTCCAATCTCCATTTTCCAAAAGCATGCAAGAATTTCCATTCAAGGGAATCTCATCCTCCTACCTCGCACATGAAAGGATAATTATGATTATGATTAAGAATTACTATCCCCTCCTCCATATAGAATAATGAGAATATTGGACATTATTACGATACAACATGTGAAAATCAGAGGCACAACAAAATCTATTAGTGTATCTTTTTATCTACATAAGCAATGAAACAAGAATGGGAAACATCCACATGAAGGTTTGGTCTTCTTTATTCTTCAAAAATATCCAATATTACAAGTTAACTCCTCTCCGCATATGCTTCACAACTTTACATCAACATAAGGATATAATTCTCAACATATGTCCAAAGGATCTCATTTACCTTTATTATATACCAATAGGTAAGGAAGAATTACATCCCACAATACATGTGGGGTAAATGATTTTCCACCTATTTATATAATGAATGGTAATAGGAGAATATTTATCCATGATGCATGTGGGTTAACTCATTTTACAAAAGGTTAGCATTATTTATGTCTTCCAATACTAGATAACAAATCTAACGATATCATACTAGACATCATTGCACATCTAATATTAAAATTACATATTCCAACACCCCCATTAATAATGAATGGGGGGACAACACATAAATGGATGAAGATGGAATTACATTATTATTACCCCTTTATGAAAACTTCCTACATTCCCAATAAACTGTGAAGATACATGAGCTATGAAGATACACGAACTTTGCTTATGTCATGGATTTTGTTAAGATATCAATTGCTTTCTTTTTTGTGGAACTATACTCCAAACAAAGAACACCATCCACAACAAGATCTTGAATGTAATGAGTACCCAATTTAATATTTTTAGTATGGGAGTGAAACATTTAATCATACACAAGTTGGATTCCACTATGATTATCACATCTTAATTCGGTAGGATACTTCTGAACCAGTCCAAGCTCTATAAGAACATGTTGGATCCACACTGCTTATTCAATTGCCCTATACTCTACTTCATAAGAAGAAAGAGAAAGAGTTCTCAAACTCTTACTAGACCATGAAATATGACTTGAACCAAGCTGAAAGATGCACCCTATAGTAGACATTCTCTCTAAAGCATCTCCTACCCAATCATAATCTGTATAACCAAGAAGTGAAACTATAGCCATGCTAGAATATAAACACCACAATGCACTATCCCCTATAAATATTTGAGAATTATATCCATTGATTTCTAATGAATTGCATTAGGTGTTTGAATAAAAATCGAAACCGTGCTACTTGCAAATGCGATATTTGGTCTATTATGTGTCAAATATATCAAACTCCCCACAAGTTGACGATACAAATTCAAATCAACAAGAGGGTTGTCACAATCAATAGTTAACTATACACAAGACTAGAATGGCATAGGTGAAAGCTCACAATCATTGATATGAAACTATGCAAGTAAATATGTTGCATACTTAGGCTGAGAAAGAATATACCATCATCCATATGCCCAATTTGTAGACCCAAAAAATAATGCAGAAGGCTGAAGTCGTTCATTTCAAATTGCTTTTTATTATTATTCTTCATTTCCTGTATCAGTGTAACCAAGCTGTTAGTAATGATAATATTGGCCACATAAAGCACCTCAATGAGGAAATCATTATCATGGTTCTTAACATACATATTTGGATCAAATATACACTGCTTAAAACCATTCTTTAGGAAATGAACATAACTTTTCTGATACCAGGCTCTAGGTTCATATTTAAGACCATATAACGACTTGTTCAATTTGCCTACTAAACTAGAAGTGTCAACAATAATAAAACTAGGTAATTGTTCATATAAATGTCTTCAAGAAGATCACCATTAAAAAAAACGCACTCTTAACATACTTTGGTGTATTTTCCATTGATAAGATGCAACAAGAGAAATAATAGTTCTTTTTGTGTTCATTTTAACAAATGGAGCAAAAGTTTTAGTATAGTCAATACCTTCGTGTTGAGAGAATCCTTTTGCTACTAACCAAGCTTTATGTTTTCTAATCTGTCCATTTGCAGTAAAATTCGTTTTATATATCCATTTACATCAACTAAATTTTTTCCAAGAGGAAGAAATAAAGAGTTCATGTTGTGTTTTTCATAAAGTAGTCATACTCAAGAGACATTGCTTTCTCCCATTCAGGTTTATCTTTAGCATGAACATAGGTAGAGGGATCATCGGTGACAAATAATGTAGTCATAAAAGAAAAGTTATATCTAGTGCGACGAGTATCGAAAGGAACACCAATATCAGAACCTTTGGATTCAAGAGTTTTCCAGGACCAAACAAGAAGAGGAGTAGTGGTAGGAACCACACTAGTATCTCTAGGACATTCAGTGGACATCAAGAGGATCACTTGAAGAAGAAGGTGAAGTAGGATCAAGGGTAGGCACAAAAGTAGAGGAAGGGGTAACAAATATAGGAGCCACAGAAGATGAATGCAAATTCAAGTTAACATGAGGTTCAATAGACTCAAGAGGAGGAGAAACACCATTTAATTGAACATCTTTCCTAATGATAACATCTTGGTTAGATGGATTAAATAGTCTATACGCTTTGTAATCATCAAAATGACCAATGCAAATACACTTGTGAGACTTGGGTTCAAACTTTTTTTCCATTTTTCATTCGAAATACATGCCCAATATTCACTGCCAAATATCTTAAATTTACCAATATCATAGTTTTTTGCATTCCATTTTTCTTCAGGAGTAACCTGCAAAACTACTTTATTAGGGACTCTATTCAAGATATAGTTAGCATGATAAATATATTCATCCCAAAAACCTTTATATAATCCTTTATAATAAAACATGCATCTAGCCATTTCAACCAAAGTTTTATTCTTTCTTTTATCTACCCTGTTTCGTTGAGGTGTAGAAGGAATAATATTTTGATGTTGAATACCATGCTTAGATAAATATGCATTAAATTTATTTTTAGTGAATTCCTCCACATTATCAGTTCTTAAAGTCTTAATACTTTTTCTAGATTATTTTTCAACCATAGATTTAAAATCTTGAAAGATACCAAAGGTTTCACTTTTATCCTTCAAAAAATAAACCCAATATTTGCGACTAAAGTCATCAATAAAAGTAAGAAAATAGATTGCAAGAGACAGAAGGAGTTTCAAGAGGACTACAAATATCACTATGGATTAGTTGTAATATTTTGTTAACACACCAAGATTTACCTTTTTCAAACATTTCCTTATGATATTTACCAAGAACATAACCTTCACAAACACATTTAGTGAAAGAAATTGCATAATTTTCTTATGCATTGTCAATTTGTTCTGTTATTAGGAAAATTTATTATTAAATATAGTTATGTTACTATGAAACTCAAAATTTTGTTTGGGAACATATGGCTGAGGTGTTTTTGAAGATCTTAAACTCTCAAGAAAGAGAATTTTGTAATGAATTAAAATGTACCTATTCATGGTATTTAGGATTCTCCTCAATCTTTATTTTTAATACAAAATCAATTAATCATTTATGTTAACAAAATATTTTTTAATTTAAAATTGGTTTAATTTCATATGTTATATATATTTTAAAAATTAATATATTTTAAAAAACAATTTAATAAATTTATTTTAAAGAAATTAAAATATAACTTCAAAATTTACTTATTCCATATCGTGATTGGTGAAGGAGGTTATTAATCTAACATAGATATATTTTTAAAATTAAGAATAAAATTAAACAGTTTAATATAGACTTTTATAAAATTATCCACTTCAATATATTTTTATTTTATTGTTTTTATATACAGTTTGATATGACAAAATAAAAATAATTATATTATTCTTATTAGTCCTAGCATGATTAATACTTTTCATTTATATTTATATTTTATTGTTTTTATATACAGTTTGATGTGACAAAATAAAAATAATTATATTCTTCGTATTAGTCCTAGCATGATTAATACTTTTCATTTGCTTTGCCTTAGCATTAAAGTCCATGTTAGAAAGTTTTATAAAGTTTTTTTTTAAGTTTATAAAATACAATTGGTAAAATATCAAAATTAAATTTTAAATTTTTTAAATTTTAGTTATTTTATTTTTTTACTTGGCAAAGAGATTATTAATGGAAATAAATCCATTATGGTTTAATTTTTAAAACTAAAAATATTTAATATGGATTTTTCTAAAAGTGTTTGGTGGCAACTTTCACATGTCATTGACTTTTTTTAACTAAAAAACAAAAAAGAAAAGTTCACTTTCCATATGATGCTTTGATTTTGATGTGATTATTTTTTTTAATTTAATTTAATTTATTATTATTATTTTTTTTAATATTTTAATGTTTGTATGAGGACAAATACTTAATTGATGTGATATGTTCTATAAACTTGTTATGTTCTTAAGGTTTTTCCTTACTTTCTCAACTTTTATATTCAACCAGTAACTTTTTTTGCATAAAAAAAAACATATTTTCTATTCAAGTAGAAGAGAAAATACATTCTTCAAGTGGTTGGCCACAACATGAATGATCCCCTTGATAACTATAGGATCTAAAAACTCTAGCCTATATGAGAATAGTCATTCACCATTAAAGAATACAACTATAAATAAAAACCATCATAAGCACTATGGATGCACAAAAAAGACACAAATTGTATGCAAATGTCCTTTGATAGGCATAAGTCATATCGGAAATCAGTCCGCCCTCCTGAAATTCATCCACATAATTTTTCAACATTCAAAAAATAACATGTTTTGAAAGTGAATATGTCACAACATTGTGTTGTCGATACATATGGGAGAAGGACATTTCTTGAAAATAGACATTGATATCTCCAAGTTGAAAGGCCGATTGTTGTAGACCAATGACTTGTACCCGTACTTCTCCTTTCATCCATCGAATGGTTATCAACAGTTCCTTGAATACTTGGATATACACTATCCATGTCTCCAAGGTGAGCTTCATGGCCTAGAACAATGCAGTTAGATTCACCTAATTGTTAGTTTGGTTGCTCGATCCCATTTACCTACAAAATAATGCACATCCAAGTAGAATACCATAAAACTAATACCACTCCTACACTCATGTCCTTGACTTGCTCCATCAAAGAATCACCACGAAGTGTTCTTATTAATTCCCAAATTACCAACACAATGCATAGGTTGAGGAATATACACAAGAGAATAATTCTTTAAAAGAGCTAGGATTTGGGCCAAGGTCTTAAAGGTAGGAGCTTGTTTGCCATAAAAAGTTGTATGGTTTCATGCCAGGCACACCCCCAATCTAGTCAAGTAAGGGAGGGATCAAAAAACATTTAGATCCCGCCGAAAGAAGAAGTCTACAAAACACTCCAAAAAATTACATTTAACCCATAATGCCTATAATTTCAAATGTTCCTCAATTTATATCCACAATTTATTCCTATAGGAATACTGGTGAAATAGGTGGACATTAGTCTCTTCTTCCATTATGCATAATAGACATATTATTGACCCCTAATTTCCCCTCCTTTTTATCCTATCCCAAGTCATCCCTAATTTATGCGAGATCAAACATAATAATAGTGTGTTTTTTAGAGGCATAAGGACCTTCCACAACTTATGCCATCACCAGTAAACATCCCCATCCCCCCTCAATAACTTCATAGTATCTAAGTTTCATTAATTAATGCCCCCTAGAACAATTGAAAACCCAAATGAGTTCAACCTCCTTATCAATTTGAATGTGATCCCTTCTCAGCTCTAGAACAAATCTATCTAAAGAGGATCCCATATTCCTAGCAGTCTAAGACCCTAATACCTATACCAACCATGATTCCAAAGGTCAGTGGTTGCAGGATTTGCAAATTGATATAAAGTGCACAGTCTTCCTTCTTGTATATGGCCAACCAATTTAACAAGAAGTTGAATCCTTGACCCACAATGCATAATGGTGTCAACTCCCATTCCAAATTGGGTCCTCGATCTGATTCTCCAAGTAATAAATAACCCAATCACAGAGAATGCTTATTGAAGGTATTTTTCACTGATTAATCTGAACATAATTTTTAGTCCTTTTGATCTAGTCTAGAATGGTGCCCAAAGAAATGTATTTCTTAATCAATATCTTTCCCTAAAGAGTGTCTTTGGTCAAAAATTTGAGTGATGACTTGGTTTCTAGAAATTGGTTAAAATGTAATATTCTTAATTCCCCATCCTCCCAGATCCTTAGGAGTGGCAATGTCCTTCCATATTTCTAGATGGGAGCCTTGATAATCATTACTACCTTTCCTCAAGAAATTGAAACAAACATTATGAATTATGTTTAGAGTTCCCTTGGGAATATGAGCCATTCGGTGATAGTATATAAGAATAACCTCCAAATTAGACTTGAAAAGAACCATATGCCCCCGCAAGAGATTCATTGGTTACACCAACAATTTACCCTCTTCTCAATTTTCACAATAATCCATGACAACTCAGTGTTTCCATATAGGTCCAGTTTAAGTACATAGTTGAAACATTTAAAACTTTGTTCCAAATTATGCACAAATAAAAAGAAAAACTCTCTCCTAGTCATGTCAAGTCCTATTTATTAGCTCAATAATGCAATATAAATATGACTTACCAGCATTGATATGAATGCTTGAATCCTAGCAAAAATGATCAATGGTTTCTTAAAGTGTTTTCCCTCCCCCCTCCACAAAATAAAACAAAAGAATTTCATCCATGAACAACAAATGTGTTAATTTCTTGTGACCTCCAAATGAAATATGGTGAAGTGATCTCATTTTTTGGCAACATGTATCACTTGATGAATCCCTTCCACAACAAAAATAAATAGATATGGGGACAAAGGAAACCCTTATATTTGTCCCCAATTAGGCTTGAAGAAATCTAATCCCAATTTTTTTATTAAGACAACAAATGAGGAGGACATAACACAATTCATGATCCATCTAACAAAATGCAAGCTGAACCGTACTTGCATCAACAAAAGTATCGAGTAGAACCAAGAGAATCTATCATAAGCTTTGGATAGGTCAAATTTGATAACTCTAGTAGGAATGTTGGCTCTCTTTATCGAATGAATGCCTTCATGAGTCGAGCCAATAGCCTCGTGAATTAATATCCCTGTAAGAAATCCAAATTGCTCTACCAAAACCACCAAGAGAATTGTAATGGCATTAGGTGGACCATGATCACCTTGGAAATGATCTTATACATGATTACAGAGGGAATTGAAGTAAAAAATCGTCAAATGACTATGACCTATCCAACTTCGGGATTAAAGCCATAAAAATGGCATTGAGACCCTAGGGAATCCAATTGGAAAGTTTGACCTCATCCACCACCTTTACTAAGTCATGAAATACTATGTCAAAAAAATACATAAAATTCTCAACAATCCACCCATACAATACAAGATCCTTATCCTTATGGAAAAATGCAAGTGCTTCTTAGAGTTATTCTAATGTCATAGGATGAAAAAGGTTCTTATTGACATCCTCGTCCGTCAATCTAGGAAAATGAGCCACCATGCCCAAAACCACCTCCAAATTTGGACGAGAAGTATTAATAAAAATTGATTTCAAATGGATGTATACCACCAAGTCATCCAGATCATCAACATATCTAATGGGTTTCCCTTCACCATCAATTAATTCCTAGAATTTAAATTTCTATGAAATTTTGAAAAGTTATGGAAAGATTTAGTGTTTTGATCACCTGAGGCAATCCAAAGAGACCGAATTTTTAATCTCCATTCAAACTCTTTCTCCTGCAACAACTTATCCATTTTTAATTTGATCCCAACAATATAATCATGTTCTCTTACTTCAAAATAACCATCTCGATGAGTAGTAAAAATTAATTCATTCTCCTGTTTGAAAACAATAAGTTGTCCATTCTTTTTTAGATGTTGCTCTCTACTCCATTCCATCAGCTTCTCCTTAACTACAAAAATATTCGTTAGGGATTAGATACCAACACTAATGGATGTATCCACATCCAAATGCTTTTGGGATTGCGTAATAATCCATTACATTTCATCTTCCAAAGACCATAATGCATTATACTTAAACAAGGCGTCGAGTTTATTCTCATTGACCCCAATCTCCAAGAAAATGGGAAAGTGATCAAAGAAGCATCTACTTCCAACCCAAACCTTAACCTATCCACCTCTTGGAAGATATTGCAATGGACTAAAAATCTGTCATGGAATTTTGTTGTATTTATCTTATTACTGAGACGGGGGCTAAATTAGTAAGAGCGCAGATATGTATAATTTTAACTTAAGCATTTTTTCACCAATTAAAACTTTTCAGCATCAACAAGAACAATCAGAACAATGCACAAGTACTTGAGAATAATTGTATATGGCGAAATTTCACCAATTGGCTATTTTTTGGGTTTTTTTCAAAAAATAAATTCACTATTTGGTCATTTTTAGTCTCTAATATCTCCTATATTTACGTAAAATATGTTTTTTTAGCATAATATTTGCCAAAATTTACATAGTTCAGTGTTAATTGTATGTTTCATATTTAATATTTGCCTACCTATTTATAAACATGTTTTTTCAAATCCAAAACAATCGCCTAGAATACTATACTTAAGTATAATATTAGAATCCTTAAAAAATACTTTGATAATGACACAAGTGGGAGATTGTAATTTCCAAACATGAGCACCCACTCATTTCAGGAGTTGACCTGATCCCCAAGTACAATCTGCTGGCACTGACCTAGAACAACTTTAATCTGTGTGAGTACTGACTCATGATATTCAAGCACCGACCTAAATAGATATTTGTATGACTATGGAAACTACGACTTGTGGCTTTAAGCTCCAACCTTTGGATAACTGTTCTCTCCGGTTGTGGAACCACCAACTTTCATTTGTGTTCTATAGCATTGACTAGAAGTAGGCTACGACCTCTTGGGTTTTATATGCACTGACATAAATTATTCTACAATGCCCTAATTATTTTTACCAGTTGCAACTGGAAGGAGGATCCAACCCCATATGTTTTATCTGCACCAACAAAAAGGATGCTACAACACCCCAATTATATTTACTAGTTGCAACTAGAAGGAGACTCTAACCCCCTGTATTTTATATGCACCAATAGAAAGGATGCTACAACACCTTGATTGTATTCTCGAGCACCTACTAAAAGGAGTATGAAACCCCCTCCTCCTTGCCCCATCCTACTTCCCTGATGTGAAATAAGTTTGTATTAAAAAAATTGCAAATAGAGAAATACCTCATCCTTGTGAATGCCTTCACAATCTGCAACTCCTGTAATTTCTTTAATATGCGTCTGAAAATACAATTTACCAAAACACGATGTGCGATAATTACTCCGATCTGCCTCTCTTTCGTTGATCTGTGTTCTGCGTCTAAATTGATTTTTTGGCTCAATCACACTTATTGTTCCATGGTCTGCGTCTTTTACTGAGCAAGAATATCACACATCCATAATACATGTATCCTTTTCTTCTAGCACACTTATTTGTTGTTCATCATTGACTGATTTGCACACTTCGGCTTCACTACATAAAGATACTTATTGCGTGCAATGAACCATTGATACCCCCGAAAGAAAATTCCAAAGCTTGTCCAAACAATTATCTCAGATCTTCATTGTTTTCAAGATTACTTCACCACATCCATATCTAGCTTATTTATAGTCTACTTGGACCAAGATATGGTTTCACTAGGTGAAGTTCCTTAGCATTGAATAACACCCCACTATATTGCATTTTCAACAAGTTAGGATTTGTGTCAGCATGCAACTTACCACAATTCATCTTTGTGTGGTTTATGATGCACATATGCCAATGTCCTTGTGGGAATTTTGCATACATCAGTTCATAACTACCTTTACAATTCTTCATACCACATATCATTTTTTTTGTGGGACTTTCACACACAAGTGTTTTTTCTCTCTCTTCATAAGTCTCACAAATGGTGTTTGTGCATGTACTCCATTTTAAACATTCTTCTTTACGTATAATCATATTTGTAACCAATCTCATGGCGATATTTTTTCACTTATGTTAGATTCTTCTATATGTATTTCTTCAAGCTGGTCGTGAGTGAGGAAGTCTCACCTCTACCTTCCAGTTGAATTGAAGAAGTCAATTTGGAACAACATCTATGAATTGTCTTCATCTTTAGTTGACTTCTATTTTATTAGTGATAGAGTTTTGTTTGTCTTTGTATCTCTATTTTAATGTACCCAATTGTGTCCTGATGTAACACTAGCTTCGAAGCTCCAAATTTTGTAATCATATTTTGAATATAATACAAAATATCCTTGAGTCATTGTGCACTACTTATATATTTGTTTCCTTACTGTTTTATGCATGACTACGATAATAACAACTACACACTTCAAAATAAATAGTATTTCAAATGAATTCAATGAACACCAACTTACTACATTAATCCTTGAGTTTCAAATGTACCTGTCTTGGAATCAAGGATCTTACATAACCCCTCTAGGTTAGCAATATAAGCAGTAATCACTTGCTGCTGGTATTAGACAATTATTTTTTCATATTTTCCACACTCATGAGATATCTTTCTTACCCATATATTCTTGATAGGATGAGTTATATTAATGCTATATGTGTTTCTGATGCACTCCTAAGACTCATTTCTTACCCATGTATTTTGGTGTATAACTGACCTATGCTTCCGAGGCAGACATTATTTCACAAATTTGTGTCCAATTGGTTTTCTTTGTGCTTTTATGAAAGATTGCAAGGTCTTGTGTCCATATTTATCACACACACAACATCTTATGGTGTGACAATATTTCTCTATATGTCCAACAAAATTACATCTCCATTATTTTACAGAACTAACGATATTTTTATGTCTGAAGTTGTTAGCATACTTGAGCCTCTCATTTCTTGCAAGCGGTTCAAATTCTCTATGAAATATAGTCTGTTGGTTGGAATTGGGTTCTCCTTTGTTGCACATGCCATCGCTATCTTTTACAAATCCAATACCAGTCTTATCTTTTGGAGATCATTGGAAACTCTAGATTTTATCGAGGATAGTCAAGTTGTTGTTGAATTTATTTTGAGTGTTTGCGTCAATGCATATTCTAGTTTTTCCTTGAATTTCACAAATTGATTTATATTTGAAGTGTAAAATTTCTGATTCTTTTAGCACAATTTGTTTTTACGGTATCTCATTCACTAATTATGACTCCCTCCAAGACTTCTCAAGTGCACACTCGTTTTCTTCTAGTTCCTTGATTCTTTATTCTACGCAAAGCAATTCCTCTTCTTTCACTTGCATTTGTTTATTCAAGACTCGATGCATATCCCCAATTTGCTTAACCTATTCTTATTCTTTTTCCAATACTTCCTTTAGCACTTTGTTATCTTTTCTTGATTTCTTCAAATATTCTAGAGAACTAATCAGTCCTCCTTCCCATTCGACATCAATATTGTCACCATCTTCATACTTTGAATTTATTCTATGCGACTGAACTCTTATCTGGACTTGGACTCTGATAATGGAACTCCGATTTCATTAGTTTTTTTTTATTTGAGTGATTCTTTGGTGAAGCTTGATTTTTTATTTTCTTTAGACTTTGGAAAGGGAAGGTGTATACCATTGTAGGTCCACTTATTTTTCATTTTTGAAGTGTTGGCTGGAGATCCTTTAGTTGAATACTTTCCTCCATTTGAGTTTTCATCTTGGATTAGCACCATGAATAATACATCCCTCAGGATATCATTGTTGTCTTCCTCTTTTGAAACATTATCCTCCTTGGTGTACATGATTTTCTTCTTTCTATGAAATTTCTTCTTGTCCACGATTCTATTCTGTTGATACTTGCTTCTTTGTTCTTGATAGTCTGACTCTTCCTCGCTTTCACTATCTCATTTCTTCATATGTGCATTTTTAAGCGAAATGTCCAATCTTGTCACATTGAAAGCACTTAAAAGGCAACTTTCCTTTGTACTTACCTTGTTCTCTTTTTAGTTTTCTCACAAAGTTAGTGTCTTCTTTGTCTGACAAGTCAGCTACATTTTTGCATTCATTCTTGCTGGATTTTGGCTTCCTTGTGGCTTTAAATGCAACTTACTTCTTGGATACATTCTTAGGTTCTGATTTCATTTCAAATGTTATAAGAATTCCATACAGTTCATCCTTGGCCAGGTTGTCCAAATCATAAATGTCTTCTAAAATAGGCACTTTCGAATTGAACCATGTAAAGAGGGTTCTCATGATCTTTTGTACAACTGACTTGATCTAGATCTTGGGGGCTGAGACCCGAAGGGATTGAATGCCGAAAGAGGAGAATATTAAAGATACAAAATTGTTAACAATTGATCCATAGAGTAACTTAGAGTAACATAGAGTAACATAGAGTAAATAGGCCACATGGAGGGGTGAGGCTCAAAGAGGGTTTTTTGAGCCTCACCTCTCAAACTATACTAAGAAATACACTCAAAACCAATAACTCAAAAATAACTTAATAAAATAAGAGAAAGGTTGGATGCCAAAAATCCTTGAATGCTTTATTTAGAAGGCATAAATCCTTTTTATAACATTATTACAATGTGTCTTGGGGCCATACCATGGGTTTTCAAATACCATGGATGAGAGAGGTACAATGTGCCTTGAAGCCATACCATGGAATAAAACCATGGGTTGTTAAATACCATGGATGGGAGAGGGTGGCCTCTCCATTTAATGCTCTCCATTTAATGATTTTATGACTTATACATCCAAATTTAGACCATACGCCCCCCAAAATTTAGATCATTCTTCGCCCCTTAGAAAATGATGGTCGCCACAATTTCATATTAAAAAGAGACCCATGAATACACTGTGTTTATTTCCAATGAAGAGAAGGGTTTTGTGAGGTTAACCCATAATCATGGGTTTTGTGTGGTTGACCCATAACTGTGGGTTTCATGTGGTTGACCCCTAACCATGGGTTTTGTGTGGTTGACTCATAACCGTGGGTTTTGTGTGGTTGACCCATAACTGTGGGTTTTGTGTAGTTAACACATAACCATGGGTTTTGTGTGGTTGACCCATAACTGTGGGTTTTGTGTAGTTAACCCATAACCATGGGTTTTGTGTGGTTGAACCCTAACTGTGGGTTTTGTGTGGCTGAGGCATAACCATGATTACAATACATAACTATGGGATTTGTGTGGTTTACCCATAACCATAGCTGTGGGTTTTGTGTGGTTGACCCATAACCATGGGTTTTATGTGGTTCACCCATTACCATGGGTTTTGTGTGGTTAACCCATAACCATGATTACAAAAGGATTTAATAAAAGTCCAAAAATTGAAAAATTCATGATTTTTGGCGCAATTGATGTTTTGTTGCAAATCCATTCATACCTTCTAATGCCGATGATGAAATTGAATTTAATTGAACAAAAATTTGAGATATCAAAGAGACCTTTCCATCCATATAACATAGTTTATATTTGGTGGCCCAAGGAATGAGAAAATGTTTGTTGAAGCTCAGGGAACACGTGCACACTGTTTTTGCTAACAAATGTTGCTTCAATCGATGATATTACTCAAACCAGAAATACAAATAAAAAATCATGAAATACACATTTTAGCTGACGAAAATACCTTTCCAATGAGCTATGGTAGAGCCTTTCATATTTTATGTGGAGTCTGTTGTACTTGTTTAAAGTTGTACGCAAGCCTGCATTGTGTACAAACATGTGTTGCTTGAAAAAGCATATCTCACAAGCTAGGAAGCCAAATGAAGAACCGTGAAGTACCCATTTTATATGACAAAAAAAAAATTTCAAATGAGATATGAAATACCCCTTGAAACATATTTTATATATTACAACATCTCTCTAAAGTTTTCCGAATTAGGTCGTCCTCCATAGATTAATGAGTGTAGGTTGACAAGAGTTTGTAGAGAAACATAGACTGTTGTATTGATCATGGAATCTATGGATGCAACATAAAAACTACTATATGGACCAACAAATAGACTATGAGAGTGTCAAAAATAGGTTGGAAATTCTTGCAGATATTTGGATCCAAACTATGGTCATACCCTCATTCACATGGAATGGTTCCCTGCCTTGATCCCATTGATATAGATCTTGGGGGATGAGACTCGAGAGTCTTGAATGCCGAAAGAGGAGGAGATTAAAGCTGAAAAATTGTTAACAATTGATCCATAGAGTAACATAGTGTAAATATACCACATGGAGGGATGAGTCTCAAAGAGGGTTCTTTGAGCCACACCTCTCAAACTATAATGAAAAAGACACTCAGAACCAATAACTAAAAAATAACTTAATAAAATATGAGAAAGGTTGGGTGCAAAAAATTCTTGAATGCTTTATTGAGAAGGCATAGAGCCTTTCTATAAAATTATTACAATGTGCCTTGGGGCCATACCATGGGTTGTCAAATGTTGGACACAATGGCCACACTGAGAGGGGGGGGGGGGGGGCGGTTAATCAGTGTCAGAGAAATTCTAAAATTTTTGTCTTCTTTTAATCAATCAGAGTATATCAATCATTATTTCATCAATTACATATAATCAAATTCATCATG
This sequence comes from Pseudotsuga menziesii, assembly GCA_001517045.1. Taxonomy (NCBI): domain Eukaryota; kingdom Viridiplantae; phylum Streptophyta; class Pinopsida; order Pinales; family Pinaceae; genus Pseudotsuga; species Pseudotsuga menziesii. Next base: position 65,398 of record LPNX010728809.1, on the reverse strand, counting down.
AATCATAATCACAATAATCATATCAAGAGAGACACAATAATATATGTAATTTTAATATTTATTATGGTAATGGAAGAATACAATCTTCTCAATTACAATCAGCACCAACTGATGAAAAGAGCACCAACTCTCATAACATCACCCAGCCTAGTTTTCTTAGATCCAACTAAGAAATGGTTGAGGATTCCAATCCTCAAGTGCAATATTCTACTTGCAAGCACCTTGCAAGCAATCATATACCTTAGTCCAGAATCCAACTCAATCAACTACTGCTAATCATCAACCAATTCTGCTGCCGCCATGCCACTTGTCATCTCATCATCATGTCTTCTACTGTAGGTGTTTTACTGTTACATCAATATTGATGGTCAAGCTGGTCAATCTATGATATTCACTCTTGTCAATCTTCTCATCAACATTGTTGGTCAAGCTGCTCATCAACATCTTTCATAAGGTACAAGTCATCAACATGGTGTATAATGTATCATCATCAAGTATACATGGAGTACATCATCATAGTTTATAGTATCTTCATGATCAAAGCATGCAATATCATCATAGGGTATGCATCATCAAGTATGCACCATCATCATACATTGTTCATCATAGAGTAGCATGCATCATCATCATTAAATAAATCACCATGGATATACATCATTGTATACATATGCATCTTCATTACTGTTCACTTCAATGTACATACATTATTATCATCATTCAGTATGTGCATCTTCAACCTCAAGTACACATCATTGTTTCATAACCACTATATACTATTTATATATCATTGTATACATCACTGTTTACTACACAAACTACTGCTCATTATTATCAATGTTCATCATCCCTCATCATATAATAGGTGTATCAAATTATCATCTTAGTGCATATCATCATATCTTCATCATTGTACATGCAATGTATACATCACTACATATGCACTGCATACATCACTGTATATGCACATTGCATCATATCATCATCATATCAACATCATGGTGTATGGATGCACCATCATCATACAATATCATCAAGGAGAATGTATCAAGTCTATAGGGTAGAATTATTATCCAACCATCATTATCGGGTAGCATCACATCATCATGTACAAGTGTGCATCAAGTGTATATATTGATCATACCTTAATACATGTCAAAACTTGTGTATGTTTGCTATAGAAGCTGAACATATAATCATAGTATATGGTATCATCATCCTCAAATTGTCTGAAAGATAATTATCAACAAAAATGTATGATCTTTAACAAAGCTTCAACAAAACTTTGGGACTAGTTGAGGACTATGGAAACCCTCCAATAGTGTCAACCTTCAAGTCACACTTAGGAATGTGTTTTTGAGATGGAACTTCGGTGCAATGCCTCCAACATGTGCACTGTGTAAACAAGTCACAAAATCAAACTCAGATCACTGTAACTGGTCACTAGGACTATTCACCAAAAAATTCAGGATTGTGGTAACCCTAAAAATGTCTCTGTTGTAACCCTCGGATGCCTGCTAATGCTGATACTGTTAGAGGTCAGCAATTACATTTGGAATTGTTCAAAGATCAAAAGCTGTGATAAACCTAGGCAAGTCAAAAATTGGACTGCCAAAAAGAAACAAAAAAATTTCCTCTGTGGTAAAACTCGGGTCCTCTCCTCTACTGCTGGTACCATCGAATGCCTCAGTCATCATCCACCTTATTCAACGAATTCTCCCTCATTCAAGCAAGCTCACTTTCCTTCTCATTCATTGGATTTATTTTGGAGTGAGATTGACTTGTGTTTATACATGGTTTGTGGACAAACTCCATGCCGTCGACTTCACAAAATATAGATTTGATTATTAAATTATATTTTAATCATAACAATTCAAATATCTTCAACATTTGACTTCTCCTTGGACTAGGGCTGATTTCAAGGTGAGTTGTAATGTTTCTTATTTTTATTTTTCTTTGTCACTATTTCTTTGCCACATCATTAAAGTAGATAAGGGTGTGTCCATAAGTCATCAAGGGTGAGGGTGTCCTTAATCAACCTATGACCATTTCCAAAAGTGTCATGACCCCATACACAAATGGGCCACATCATCACCATTTCTTCAAGGTTACAACAAGCAACTAAGGACCCTTAGTCAAGGGTATGTGCATGCCCTCAAGGTCAAGGCATGTATGCCATAGGAAATGCAATCAAGTGTCCGAGTGTTATCATGCCACCCTATCTGTGTGGGTTACGTCATCATGCCATATAACTGCATCATTTTCACCACTCCTACAAGGGTACAACAGCCATTAAACCACCAAGTGTGTGGGTCCAAAGGCTTTCTCATGCCCTAGGACTATCTCCAAGGGTTCTAAGACCCCATCAACCCACACATCATCTTCAATTTTTCAAGGACCATTAATTCATCAAGTGTGGGTCCAAGGACATTGTGATCAAGGCAAGTGGTATTCATGGACTTCTTCACCTACCTCAACCACACAAGAGAACCTCCAAGGGCCAATATCCATCATGCTACCTCCTGTGGGGTTGCTAGGCCTTCTCCTAGGGTACCATGACCCCATCAAGGCATGAATGACAATATAATGGGTCATTAATGCTTCTTCAACCCATCCAGGGCTTCTCCATCATCTACAAGGGCCTCAACACCACAACCAAGGTCTTCAACATCATCAACAAGGTAGTGGTTCTAAGATCTATCCTTGTGGGTGCAAGGACCTTGTCAACTGGATACAAGGTACTTCAAGGAACAACCCATCTCTATATGGTCTCTAAGGTACTGGATGTGAGGATACTGGGATCATCCATACTTGTGCACTGCCTATGGGGTCATTGCAAGTCCATGTTGGCATCAATGACAATTTAAATCAACAGTCAAATACCATGGATGGGAGAGGTACAATGTGCCTTGAATCCATACCATGGAACAAAACCATGGGCTATCAAATACTATGGATGAGAGAGGGTGTCCTCTCCATTTAATGATTTTATGATGAATGGTATAGGGTGGCCTCTCCATTTAATACTTTTATAACTTATGCATCCAAATTTATTCCATATGCCCCCTAAAATTTAGATCATGAATTTTCTTCAATTGTATCTCCAAGTCCAGCTATATATTTTACTATCTCATCCACTCTTAGTAAGTATGTAGCAACATCTTCCTCCTCCTTCTTCTTGAGTGTTTCGAACTATTTTGAGAATGTTTTCAATTTTCCCTTCTTGACTTTGTCATCACCTTCATAAATACTCTTCAACTTATCCCAAACTTCTTTCATTGTGGAGCATTGCATTAATTTGGTAAACTCGACATCAACTTATCCACAAAGTATGACATTCTTTGCTCGCACATTCCATTCATATTGTCTTCTATTCTCAGTGTCGATTGAGATTGTTTTGGAGGTTGCACACTCATCATTTTCTTCTAACTCATCAGTGGATTTCAAGAACTCATATCCATCTTCCACTGATTTCCAAACATCCATACCAAGTGACTGCAGATAAAATTCCAATTGAATTTTCAAGAAGACATAATTAGATCCATCAAATCTTGAAGCCTTGTTGGTGGACAAACCTTCTTTCTTATCCATATCTACACTAGATCCTTCTTCCAAATGTTAGCCTATCACTGAAGACACCCACTCTGATACCAATTGTTGGATTTATATTATTACTTAGAGGGGGGGGTGAATAAGTAATAGTGCAAATGTAATGTCCCGGTTTTGACCCCGTTTGCATGATGTATATATATGTAATTAATTGTGGTGAGGAGCTAAAGGCAAATGCCCCACCATTGATTTGGTTGTGAATGTTTTGGCAATAGGGATAGTTGCCGATGGTATGTCGTGCTATCCGGCACATTATAATTCAGCATCATGTAAACACGCACACCAAATAAAATAAACCACAACCAGCTACAGCAGTGCAACGTTGAAATGAAAAAGGGCATGGTTCCAAACGATAAGGGGTGGGGGATGTCAAAACTTGGTTATGGGGGAAAAACCCATATTTTATCACCTTTGTTTGTTTGCCACCTTTCTTGTTTACCAACCTCTTTAATGTCTAGGTTTTGTTGTTGGGGGGCAGTTATGGCTGGTAGTTGAGGCAGTTATGGTGGTGGATGTGGCAGGCTGTCAGCCTTTGCCCATGCACCCACTCCACCCACGACTACATTCAATTCCTCCATCTTCTCCATGACGCCATTCTTCCCTAGCCTGTTCACTCTCAGGCAGAGGTCGGTTCACTCTCACGGAGGAATGCGCAGAGAGACGGTCTGCTCATTCCTCACGCTGGTTGTTCATCCGCGCACAGAGGGATGTTCTGTTCTCCTCATGCACCAGTTGGGGGATCTCTTTGTTGTTTGTGGGATGTTGTTCCCATATTTTGCTGGCCGCATCCTTTAACCTCACGCACAAGAGTTTTGTGTTAGTTTTCCTCACGCAGGGAGTGGGTGAAATTGTGGTTGTCACTCAGGATTTTCGGTGCAGGAGCCATTCACGCTCTGGGCTGTGTGCCTGTGTGTTTCACACCAGTTCGGTGGTAAGTATATGTTCCCCATGTCGATTGTGGCTGTGTATGCTGTCAACTGTGGTCTGCGGTTGTGTTCTCCTCATGTCCATGCCGAGAGTCTGTTTCTCTCCATTATCGGATGGTGTAGTTTTCCGCTATTTCATTATGGGATGGGAGCTGTCATCTTCCCCATGTTTCATTGGATAAGTTTCCTTACTATTTGGGACGGTGTATAGCTTCCATCGTTTGCACTGTGAGTTGTGGCTGTTGATTGCCACAGTCATTGGCTGAGTCTCCTATGGCTATGCTGGGAGTGCTGTTTACTATTCACTGTGGGCTATGAATTGTTGCCATCATTCATTGTGTGTTTGGGCTGCTATTATTCCCCGGGTTTTGGGTTGCAGTTGAGTTTTTTTGGCCACGTTAGGGCCAAGAACAAATCTGAGTTGCCTTGTGGGCTTGAGCTGTGACTCACCTTTCATTTGGGACTGTCACCGGTTGCCTTTGCTTCTTCACAGGGCTGTGAAGGCATTCTTTTGCTGTTGGTATGCAGTGGTTGGTCTTTGGACTGTGCTGGCTTGGCCGATCGGTTGATGGCCTGATAAACCCAGCTGGTTTGGTTGCTGATTATGCCCCTTGGCTATGTGTAAGCCTACATTGACCCTTATCCTTGGAGGAATCATGCCCAGCTTGGGGGTGGCAGGGTTGCTGAGAGATTGATGAGCACGCTGGCCTATGGTTGGGTGGAACGTTGCAGCGACGTAGCTGGTTGCGGGAAAGTTCTTCATCAAAAGATAAGTACTCCTGATTGTCTCATCTCTGCAATGTATCTATTGTTTTAGGTATTAAGATGAACATGTGGAATGCTGGAATGTATATGTTTGCTTCCACTGAATGCTTTGAGGAATTATGCATCCATGTATGCTTGTATGTTTGGCATTCCTATTATGCATCATTTTAAGCTTTTAATATCAACATTTTTCCTGTTTGTGTTCATGGGGCTGTTTGCCCGGTTGTATTTGGTGTTCGTCGCGTCCTCTTCGCCGGTCGGAGGGTCGGGGACATGACAGCAAATGTGTATATTTTTAACTTAAGCATATTTTCACCAATTAAAACTTTTCAACAACAATAAGAATAATCGAAATAACACACAAGTACTTGAGAATAATTGTATATCTATAAATGTAAAATATAATTACATAAGTGGGAGATTGCAATTTCCAAAAATGAGCACCCACTAATGTTAGGAGTTGACTTGATCCCCAGGTACTAGCACTGACCTGCAACAACTTCAATCTGCATGCGAATTGATTATCGATCTTTAGGCACCGACCTGAACAAATATCAGTATGGTTGTGCAAAGTTCCACTTGTGGATTCAAGCTCTGACTTGTGGATAACTGCGCTCTCTAGCTGTGGAAGCACCAACTTCCATTTGTGTTCTCCAGAATTGAATGGAAGGAGGGTACGACCTCTAAGGTTTTATTTGCATTGATAAAAATCATATTACACCACCCCGATTATATTTACCAGCTACAACTAGAAAGAGGCTTGAACCCCCTATGTTTTATCTAAACCAATAGAAAGGATGTTACAACACCCTAATAATATTTACCAGCTACAACTCGAAGGAGGAGGGAACCCCCTATGTTTTATCTGCACCAATAGAAAGGATGATACAACACCCTGATTGTATTCTACAACATTGACTAAAAGGAGGATGCAACCCCTTGATCCTTTCCCTGACCTACCTCCCTAATATGAAATAAGATTGTATTTAAAAAACTGTAAATAGAGAAATACCTTATCCTTGTGAATGTCTTCATAATACACAACTACTATAACTTCTTCGATCCACGCCTAAGTATCTACATTTGAACAACCAGTTTCCTAAAACACGATATGCGATAATTATTGTGATCTGCGTCCCTTCAACGAATCTGTGTTTTGCATCTGAATTGAGTTTTTGGATCAACCACACTTGATTTTTTGCGGCCTGCGTCTTTGACTGAGTAAGAATGGTGCACATCCATAATATAGGTATCCCTTTATTCTAGTGCACTTATTCGCTTTTCATCACTAAGTGATTTGTGCACTTCAGTTCCGCTACATAAAAATACTTACTACGATAAATGAGCCATTGATACCCTAAAGCAAATTTCAAAGCTTTTCCAAACAATTATGTCAAATCTTCATTCTTTTCAAGCTTACTTCACCACATCAATCTCTAGCTTATTTATAGTCTACTTGGCTCAAGATATGTGTCCACTTGGTGGATTTCCTTAACCTTGAATAACACCCCACTGGATTGCATTTTCAACAAGTTAGGATCTGCGTCGATGTGCCACTTACCACAATTAATCTTTGTGTCGTTTATGACACAAATATTCCAACGTCCTTGTGGGACTTTTACACACATCAGTTCATAACTTATATTTACCTTTACACGTATTCGTACCACATATAATTTTTCTTGTGGGACTTTCACACACAAGTTTGTTTCCCTTTATCCATAAGTCTCACAAATAGTGTTTGCGCATGTGTTCCATTTTCAATGTTCTTCTTTATGTATAATTATATTCTCATTTGTGACCAATGTCAATGTCATGGTAGGAACTGGCCAATCATTGATTTCCCTGATTTTATCTGGGTCCACCAAAATACCTTCCTTGGTTATTACATGACCTAAGTACTAAATTTTATCTTGAAAGAATTCACACTTGCTAAACTTTGCATAAAGGTTATGTTCTATTAAGGTTTGCAAGACTATTTTTAAGTGTTCTTTATGCTCTTCTTCGTTTTTAGAGTATATTAATATGTCATCAATAAATATTATTACAAACTTATCTAAATATTTGTGAAGAACACTGTTCATTAAACACATGAATGTGGTTGGGGCATTGGTTAAGCCAAATGGTACAACGAGGAACTCGTAATTCCCGTACCTTGTTCTGAATGCATTTTTATGGAAATCCTCATCCTTAATTCTTACTTGATGGTAACCAAACCTCAAGTCAATTTTAGAGAATATCGAAGCTCCCTGTACTTGGTCAAACAAATCGTCTATGCGGGGAAGAGGGTGTCTATTCTTAATTGTCATTTTATTTAATTGTTTGTAATTAACATAGAGCCTCAATGTGCCATCCTTCTTTTTAACAAACAAGACAGGTGCTCCCCATGGAGACACACTCAGTCTAATATATTCTTTATCTATTAATTCTTGTAATTGTAATTTTAATTCTACCAACTCAGGTGTGTTCATCCAATAATGGGTCTTCGAGGCAGGTACTTCCCCAGGTACCAATTCAATGGTAAAGTCAATATCGCTCCTCGAAGGTAGTCCCAATATCTCTTCTGGAAAGACATCTTTAAAATCATTTAAGAAGGGAAGATCCTCTAAGCTAGGTTTTGTTTCCTTATCATTAGTTTCAGTGATGTGTACAACAAATACCCTACATCCTTTTCTAGCACACTTTTACAATTGCAAGGTAGAAATTTTCCTAGTAAGAACCTTCTTTGGAATCCCTATAACCATTTTTCTTTCACCATTTTCATCAATACAATCAAAAATTTTCTCAAAGCAATTTAGCAAAACTTTATGTTTTTCTAGCCAATCCATTCCAATCAGTACATTGTAAGATCCTAATGGTAAAACATTCAAATCTACTTTTGTAATCAAATATTGCATATGAACTTCACAACTAGAAATAAAACCGGTTACTTTTCTTTTTGTTTCGGTGGCTAATTGCACTAACAATGATTTTTCAAAATCATACTTTCTCATTTTACACAAATCTACTAACTTAGGAGATATATAACTTAGGGTAGAACCATAATCAATTAATATAGAAATAGGTTTATCAAGGATCTTACCATTTACCTCAAACATGTAAGGCTGATTATCTGCTTGATGAATGTCCAACACAACGCTAATTTGCGATATGTTCTGAGCAACTTCTCCAACTGTGGTTGCTTCTCGAACTGTGTGAATATTCTGATTATCCTTTTTATGAGGACAATCCCAATAGAAATGACTCCCCTCACAACCCCAACACTGCAAGGGTTCTCTTTTTATTTCTTCACTTTTCTTATTAAAAGTATTATCTTTATACCGGATAGTTCTCATAGGTTGTTTATACTCCATTCTTATTGTTGGTTGTTTATCCTTGAAGGTATTTTTCTTGAAACTTTTATGTTTATTAAAAGGTTTGAACTCTCTTCTCTTAAAACTACTTCCACCTCTTCCCTTGAAATTATAAGGATTTTCACTTTTACTCTTGGATTGGTCATATGTTAATTTGGCCCCCCTCATTGCTTCATACAAAGTTTTCAGTTCTTCAAATTCTAGTTTGTCTTTATAAAAGGTAGGCAAGCAACCTAGAAATCTTTGTATTTTAGGCTTTTCTTCGTTTAGGTGAGGCACATATCTTAAGAGGGATAAGAATTTAGTACAGAAGTCATGCATGGACATGGATCCCAGTCTTAGCTCATAAAAATCCTTAGCTTTCCCTTCGTAGTAATATTCTGAGAGGTATTCATTTTTAAATTCCTTTTTAAACCAGTTCCTACTTACTTTCTTATCATTAATTCGTTTTGCTCATTTTAAGTCTTGCCACCAAATCTCAGCCTTTCCGACTAGATTGAAGATGGCCATTTTTCTATTCATGGAGTTGGAGTAATTGTACATAGTGAAGTACTTCTTCATCCTGGAGAGCCAAGCCTCAACTTCTTCTCCATTTTTGACTTCACCGTCAAAGGTAGGAGGCTTTATTTTTTTGAATTCTCTTATTAGCTCATCTTTATATTTTCTTTTCTTTCTAGGTCTGCCCTCAAAACTATCACTAGAATACTCTGATTCACTAGATAGATGGCTTTTGTCAGAGTAAGGATAGTCAAAGGATGAGTTTTATGGTCTATGTTACTTTTTCCTCTTTTCATTGGTTATCTCATTTAGTTTATATAATAGGGATTCATTTAAGTCTTCTTGAGTTTTCAGTACCCTTTCATGTTCAGTCTTAAAGTTCATAATTTCTTCTCGTAAGTCCCTCAATGTTTGTAGAATCTCAATATTAACAATGTTGTTATTTAGTGGATCCTCATTATTAGGTTCAACTCGTGCAGGTGGGGTAGGGGAGCATCTTCTAGCCATATATTCCCACAGTTTAGTAAAACAATTTTCTGCTATATAAGTAATAAGAACAAAAATTTACACAGTTGTTAGTTTTTGGAAATATGTGTATGGAACCATAGGGCCAAGTGTTGTAACATGGGATCTGATACCACATAGTAAAAACCCTAAAACGACACACATATATATATATAAGGAACAAGACATAAATTTCTCAATTCTTTTTTTCTAAAGGAATATAATATCAAAAATATAATTCTTCCCATTTAGAAGCACAAACATATATTGATTACTCAATATAAAAAAAAATTACCATGCGCTTAAAAACTAAATTACTATAGATACATAGAACTAGATACCCATATATTTATATACAATTTTATCATGGTAAAAATCTCTAGTTACATTACTAATTAAGTCTTTAATATATAAAGTTGCAAATGTCATTTATCAATCCCAAATATTTAAACAACACATGTAAACATATAAACCCTCGCTTGTTTTCCCAAACATTCACATATATAATATTAAACGAAATAAAACATGACATTCAAGTCAAACTAGAAGAAAAACTGCAACTGTGCATTTTGTAAACCAAACATATTACATTCATTTTTACAAAACCAATTCACCTAAAATTAGTTTTTTTAATCACCTAAGTAATTTAAATTTATGTGGATATCAATCTTTATGATCTAATCAAAGCTTACGATGTGAAAATAACCATACACATATCAATGAGGATAAGAACTGAAGGCATAACTATTATATATATATATATATATATATATATACCACTACTCGATCATTCCTAATTTTTTTCAATTATTGGTAGAGCGGAATAAGTGGCTAATCCAAGTGCAGTAAAAAGTTTTATTGTCTGTTAATGAAATAAAAAAGAATGTTCCACTAGCTCGATGACTACGATAGTTGCATTGAGAGTTCCTATAAATTCTACCACAGCAACTGGGAAACATATGCAGACTTTAAGAAATATTGACATAGTTTAGAACACAAAGCAACATAGAATTTTGGAACACGATGAGAGTCCTTATAATTTCCACTGCAACAATGGAAATCGTATGTGCACATTAAGAAACGATGACATAGTTTAGATCACATATCAACACGGAATTTCAGAAAACGATGGCAGAGTTTTCGATCTAATCAGAGGGTCTCGCCATAAAAAAAAAAATATTAAAAGAAACATTTTGCAGGAGCTAGAACTACACACCAACAAAGCATAAAGAGAGAAAAAATCGATCACACCAGCAATCAAAAGTAGGAAGAACGATCCCCTCAATGGAGATGCCTTCCATCTGCAACTGTTAAATAAAATACACAGTTATGAAATAAAATAGAGACATGGGACAATCCTCTCAACAAGGAGATCACCCATCCCCATGGAGATACGATCTCTCGGCAAGTATTAACGCATAACCAATCAAATAAAAAAAAAGGTGGCATAAAGCAGTATTGCACAACCCAATGGAGACATGATTTATTTGTAAAAATTAAAATATACACTCAACAATAAAACTTCCCAAAAGGGAGGTCGCCTAGCCCAATAGAGATGCCCTCTCCATGCAATAATTAAAATACACAGTCAATAATAATAATAAAAAAGGGAGGCATGGGAAAAATTTTGATCCACGCATAGGCTAAAGGGAATCATACTTGCCCAATGTTGGATTTAAAAGATTCATCAAAATCAAACATTGGATTATCAATGGATTTTCTGGAGATGTTCTCCAAACAAAAAAATGCAGGGAAAAAAATAAAATACAACAGAGATTTAAATTCGAAAACCAGTCAGGATATTGATGGTAAAATCGCCAAGATGGAAAAGAAAACTGATTGTAATTTCCATAGACCAAAATAGTACAATCGTATGCAGCTCGGTTTATCGATATAACTCTATAGATTAATCAATGGATTTACATGCAAAAGGTTTAGATCCAGCAAAAGAAATCGAGTATGCATAAAACCACGCAATAGACCAAAAATGTAAGCAGACGAAGGAAGTCGAAAACCCGTTAACAGTAAACTGCAGATATTGGATTCAAACTGCTATCAGAGACAGATCCGGGCTTCCATATTAAATAAAATATATATAATGCATATCCATAAAGGAGAACACAGAGGTACTATTTTTCTTAAAAGAAAACAGTCTCCGTAGACTGGTATTTTTTATTTCATATTAAAATGACAAGGTAACCATTCACAACAATTTATACATTTCAAAATAAGAATCACCCTATTCAAATAACTCTAACTAACAATTGATTACCATACAATATCGATCATAATTTTCAAAAAATGTAGATTTATAGATCTATGAGTAAGAAGGCGATCATATCTACTTACTTGAATCCAGAGGGAAAAAAACACACTTGGAGAATCAACTCCTCCCAACCATAGGAGGCAGAAACTCAATGGTTTGCTATGCTCCACCCCCGAGCTGGATCACCAACCATGCATCAGAACAACAAGTAACTTCCTCGAGACACTCATTCCTCGAGTCTGTAACAAGTTTTCACGAAGGACTTATAAAATAGAAAAACCCTCAACACATGCACTCAACAATCGTTTTCCTCATGCACACCACAACGTCCTGTGCTATTCCAATGCACTCATATATATAGCTTTTTCCCAGGTCTTATGCCATCCCAATCAAATCTCCAATCATATCATTAAATCCCTATGATTTAGGATCTTGTTTAGTTGTTGAGTTTTGGATTGGATTTGATTGGTATCAATCACTCTAACTTGCTTACACATGTTCCTTGGTGCCATGTTTGGTGTCCCCTCATGTAGTTGAGTTCTCCAAGTGTCATTTTCTTTATTAAATAAATAAATAAAAAGGTTTGTTGTGCAATGTCATTTGAGTTTTTGAGTTTTCATAACTCATTGCATAATAAAAAATAATTTTCAAAACATGAAAATAAAAGCAATGTCATGGGGCATTGCATGGAATCCATGAAGAAAAAGAGGCAAAGATAAATAAAGGGGAGCAAAATTCATTGCAAGAATCATGTTGGCAGTAAAGGAGAAGGGTGTATAAAATAAGATCTAGACATTCTAGACATGGATAATGGAGCATCTTCTAATGGATGTTGTGATGAGATACCTACTGATGGGTATCATGGTGAGGAGCCTATTGATGGGTTCCTAAGGGTTGATGTACCTATTGATGGGTACCAAGATAACATGGAGACATATACTGATGGATGCTCATCCCTCTTTGCTGGTGACATAGAGATTCCTATTGAAGATATTATTGCAAGTACACATTTATTTGAGCATAAAGACCTTGCAGTTGAAGAGAAGGACCTATGATCGATTTTCACTTCACCTCTTGAACTTCATGAGGCTGACTCTGTAGATGAGGAGGGGGTTCACTCTTAGGAGTCTTCCTACCTAATAGGGCCATTGTCGTTGGGTGAAAATAAGATCAAGAAATCCTTACACATTCTCCATGACATTCATGCTTCAATATCAAATCTATGTTCGAAAGCTGCTTCACTAGGAAGATTCATCTTTCCTTGAATCCATGCATTGATGTCAAGCTAGAAAGTAACTTAAGACAAGTATCTTAAGCCCTTTCTCACTGCTAGACCCAAACATTGATGTCATAAATGAGAAGAGTCACTTGCAACTTCAGATAATACTAAATTTTATAAAACCAAATTTTTCAAACTGATAGAACACATATTATATTTTAAGGTCGAACCCAAAGTATTAAATATTAAAACAAAATTTTAATAAAAAAATAATTGTTTAAAATATAAATCATAAAACCTTTCACCTAATAATAAAACATCCACCTTTTAGTCTGCAACTTATACCTCTAAAATTCCTTTAAAATATTTAAACATAGAATGATCCACTTTACACCTTTAAAAGTAGATGACAATGCCCACGTAGATCTCACCTCTCTTTAAGTGAGACACAGAGGGTGATAAAGAGTTAAGTGCTCCGAGTTAACTTCATTTCTCATATGACAACTCTATGCCAACGGTAATGTTATAATTATCACTTCCTCAACGTGATAAAGAGAGTGATAATATAAATATGATTTTAAGCGGCCTTTAATAGCACTCGTTGGTAACAGAAACATAAACCAAAAGAGATCAATAGTTCAATCATACAAAGAACATGTGTAAATATTATGCGATAAAACCTTTAATAGGAAACATTCTCGAGGCAATAATATTGGTATTCTTATGTGTAAATATTATGCGATAAAACCTTTAATAGGAAACATGTGTATATAACAACTAAACATGTTTATAACCTTTTCTCATATACATATTTTCATATTTTTCTTTACGGGTTTACATAGATATAACTTTTTTTTCCTCACATAGCTACATAAAACTGACCAATTAAATATGCACTTATCTATATTTTATCTTGAGCTTGTTTGTTTCAACTAAAAACAAAATAATAAAATTTTAGAAAAATGATAATATCCAAATCTTTGGAAAATTAGTTGTCATTATTTCAACACATAAATTTATACTCAACACATTATATAAGTAAAAAACATTATCATTATGCTAAATATATACTAAATAAACACTACAATATTAATATTAATAAACCATCATAATTAATCATAACCCACCTCCAAATGTTTTGAATGTCATCCACCCTCCACCATATGATTTTATAGGCAAACCAATCCAAACAATTGATTTTAAAAAACAACGAACTACTACTTACTTATATCTCTCATTATGTCCATCAATCATCCACTCTCCACCATATGATTTAGATACCAATGATCTCATTTTAAATACGCACATAATTATTACCTAATTAAGTGTCCATCATTAATTTTAATTGTTCTCAACTATACACCATTTGGACATTTGATTTAACACTATCCACCATTTGATTTAGGTACTATCCACTCACCCATTATATGATTTATCCACTCTACCACTATATGATTTTAGAAGTTAGTCATTTCATTTTAAATACTAGTATGACTATAATCCACCTTCTTGAAATCAATGTGCAATAAATCAATTGTCATTTAATCTCCGTAATGAAAATTTAGATGTACCAATATAACTATTAAAATTACAATCCACATTCCCAATCAATAAACGTGTAATAAATCAATTTCCATCCAATCTCTGTCATGAAAATTTAGATGTACCAATATAACTATTACAACTACAATCCACCTTCCCAATCAATCAATGTGTAATAAATCAATTGCCATCCACTCTCTACCATGAAAATTTAGATGGACCAATCTAACTATTACAACTACAATCCATCTTCCCAATCAAACAATGTGTAATAAAACAATTGCCATCCAATCTCTGCCATGAAAATTTAGATGTACCAATATAACTATTAGAACTACAATCCACCTTCCCAATCAATGTATAATAAAAATGACATCTAATTATGCAATGAAAATTTAGATATAGATGTTTCATTTTAAATGCTAGTGTACATATTACAATTATGATCCACCTTTTCAATGAATGTGTAATTAATCTATGCCATAAAGCTTTCCATGCCCTTTAAAACTTTTTTTCACCTTTCATAAAATAAAATAATTTTTCTCATAGAAAAAAATTCTCAATAAACCATTATTGTGCAACTTTACAATGGAAAGCTTGCTTTAATTTTTCTTATCAAAATTTTAGATAGTTGAAAATGTGTGATTAAGTAGCAACGAAGGCATAAGAATAGCCATGTCTAACACACATTGTATCAGCATTATTTTTTCAAAATTTAAATCACGATGAAACTTAAAAACATTTAAAATTAAGTTTAAATGTGAGTGCCACATTACACGTAGTTTCTTCCTCTGGCTTCTCGTTGCTTAATACAAATTGAAGGCTCTAATAAAATCAATAATGAAATCTCATTCAATTGTTAACTGAGTGTTACTATACAACAAGATATCGATGGATTCTCGACTTGAGATGGATGTCTTTGTAAATATTCAAAGACAAATTTTTATTGCTTATTAATTTGTTTGAGTACAATGCTCTCTGCCAATCACAGAATTTAGCAATTGCAATAGGTTGTATTGATTTTTTTGATTATGATGTGAATTTGCAAAGGGTTGTATTGATTTTATAAAATTGATTAAAATTGTAATTACGTAGTTCAAAGCTCTTAATACTTGTACAATGAAACTAGTATTAATTACACATTTGTGGGCTATTATTGATAATAAGATTGATATGATCCAAGACTTAACTTCTCATTTGCTAGGTTTGTAGTTCTCAAATCGAAACCTATCTACATGTAAGGTGAATAAGTAATGTATCCATAGCTATTGCAATCACACACTCAAGAATTAAATTATGTAGCAAATTATTTTAAATTAGAATTGATATACCGTATTTTGAAATGGTTTATAATTAACGTAATTGAGTGTTTGTAATTAGGGAATTGAGAGTCAAAACTGTGGTTAATCAAATAGTTATTGGAATTTGGAAATATGATTATGAGATTTGGAAATTTGAAACTCAAGTGGTTTTAAATTGTAAACTTTTGTTTATAATTATTCCAATTTTCAAATTCCGAGGCCTACTTAGGCTACGTCTACTTCCACTATCACAATCGAATCTTGAGCATGCTTCAATTTCATATTTATACATTGTTTAGTGTTTTTAGTACATGCTATAGTTATGGTAGTTATGAGGCTCATACGAGTAGGAAATGAAGATTTCGATCCATATGAGGAAGAAGATATCATCTACGTAGATGGAGGACTACCATGAGACAAGGATGGTTACTTTTGTAACCAAGTGTACAATGAATATAGAGGGGTTGAACCACCAATGTTTGATATCATTAGTGGCACAATATTCTTTGGAGGAAAGCCACTAAAAATTTATCCTTATGAGTACCTCCAAAGATACCAAGCATTAAAAAAGATATCCATGAATGCTTGTATTTTTGATAGTCCTGTGAAATTCAGATTAGTATCATATTTAAAAAAAGGGATACTTTTGGAAACTCACATTAAAGAGGAGTGGAACATATTGTCAACAATGTGTGCAAAGAAGTGAAGAAAAGGTTGCAATAAAATGAAGTCTCACCATCAAAGTGTTCTACATCAAATATTTGTGAAGAGAGTGATTTAGACAAGGGTGAATCCATAATTGAAGATCCACCTTTGGAGGAGCATGAAGAAGGTCTTTTTTTGTGGAATCCATGAAGCAAAATAAGAAAAGATAAATGAAGGGGAGTGAAATTCATTGCAAGAACCATGTTGGCAGTAAAGGAGAAGGGTGTATAAAATAAGGTCTAGACATTCTAGAAATGTATAATAGAGCATCTTCTAATGGATGTTGGGATGATATACCTACTGATGGGTATCATGGTGAGGACCATATTGATGGGTTCCTAAGGGTTGTTGTACCTCCTGATGGGTAGCAATATTACATGGATACATCTATTGATGGATGTTCATCCCTCTGTGTTGGTGACAAAGAGATTCCTGTTGAGGAGATTATTGCATGTACACATTTATTTGAGCATAGAGACCTTGTAGTTGAAGAGAAAGACCTAGGATCGATTTCCACTTCACCTCTTGAGCTTCATGAGGTTGATTCAAACGATGAGGAGGAGCTTCACTGTGAGGAGACTTTGTACCTAGTAGGGCCATTGTAGTTGGGTGAAAAGAAAATCAACAAATCCTTACACATTCTCCATAACACTCATCCTTCAATATCAAATCTATGTTGGAGAGCTGATTCATTGGATGTTTCGTCTTTCCTTGAAGCCATGGAGAAGATCTAGAGAGCAATGTTTGCAATCCAAGGTAATTTTTCATACATGCTTTCAGATAGAGATCACTTGTATGAGCCTGCTCATATGTTGCATAGAGCATCCTTCAAGGAGGGTGAAGATATTTGCAAGCTTAATGATGAGTTGATGGCCACCCAAGATTCTTTGAGAAGAACTCAAAGTTCCCGCTTGGAGTCTGATAAGGAGATAGAGAAAATTCACCAAGAATTGCAGAGACCACATATTCCCTCCTACACTTTTGTCAGCCCATCCCATATGGTTGATTTCATTTTTGGATCAAGGGAGGAACCTCATGTGATGGTGGAACATGAGGAACATGTTGATTTGCAAATGTTTGAGGAGGATTAAGAAATTGAGTTTCCATTTGGATCAAGTTACACCTTCATAGAGGACGTTGAGAAGCACACTACTATCAACCCAACCAGTGGAGGAGTTCATGCATCCACTTGCATGGTGGATGAAAGTTACAGAGGAATGGTTCATAGTTCTTCACCGTACAGTTTTATTTCAACCACATCATTTGGGAATGAAGATTGGGTGAAATGATTCTTTCTCTTGGTGTCACATGAGGAGCAGGAGGCTCCCACCTTCTTTGTTGACGGTTGTAGAGACATAACATGTGATGTGACTAGTGCGTTTATCTTGCCTCATAAGGAAAATGAAGATTCCTTAGCTATCGGATATATATATGTGGGCATGCCATTTGAATCGATAAGAAAAGGTGATTATCTACTCAAGGATATGGCAGATAAATATGTCACTGAAATGGAGGATCAAGGATGCACTAAAGTTGCTTGCATCAGTAGAGAATGGTTTGACATGTGTGTGACATGTATGCATTCATGAGTCAACTTGGTCAAAATACTAGTTTTGAGTCACCTATCCTACTGATTGCTAAGTTGTCTGAGTTAGTGTGCCAAATCTCTAAGTTGGTACATTACAGTAATGTATCCTAGCAATTGCAATCACACAATCAAGAATTAAATTATGCAAAAGACTATTTTAAATTAGAATTGATACACCATATTTTGCAATGGTTTACGTAACTAAGTGATTGTAATTAGGGAATTGAGATTCAATAATGTGGTTAACCAAATAGTTATTGGAATTTGGAAATGTGATTATGAAATTTAACAATTTGAAACTCAAGTGGTTTTAAATTGTAAACTTTTTTTTATAATTATTCCAATTTTCAAACTCCCAGACCTACTTAGGCTACATCTACCTCCACCGCCACTACTTAGGCTACGTCTACTTCCACCGCCACCGCCACCATCGAATCTTGATCATGCTTCAATTTCATATTTGCACATTGTTTAATGTTTTTAGTACATGCTATAGTTATGGTAATTGGACACAGGAAAAATCGCATGCTAGAGTAGAGGTAGCTCCAAGCTTCAATTGAGACTTGGCAAAGTGAGTGAGTTAGGTAGGTGAACAAACACAATTATCAAGGCTCTTGTTGGATCAAGTTCCTTAATCACTTTTTTATCAATATTTACTTCATCATTGAGAAGTGAGACATGAAAATTCATGCTTGTAAGAGAGATGGTGGTTCACATTCTCTTTCACTGGGTTTGTGAACGATTAATACTAAGACTCGATAAGAAGAGTTCAACCATTTGTCTCAAACGACTCCACTAGTATTTACACATAGATTAATGTACTGCTTGAAGGCCCCCAAAAATCCTAGGAGAAAAGCTTTCCTTATGATTGCATATCATTATCACCGTTTGCAAGAATCGTGCAAGAAGAATCACGGTTGATTGAGCATGTTAATTGGATTCCAAATTAGGATTCAAGGGGAAGAGGTACCATAAACCATTCCTATTGAAATAACAAGTTCAAACTAGAGTGACTCTCAACCCTTGCTCAAGTTTCTTCCATTTTTTATTCCAACCCTTTTTTAGGATGTTTCCATTGTCACTCTTGACCCCTACTCATGCTACTTCCACCCTTTCTTTCCTTATTCATTCATAGGGTATATAAGACCTTCTTAGAACTCCATGAGATCCACCTAAGAAAAGGAAGAACACATCCACCCTAACACCACAAGTCCACCACCCACGAGTCCACTGCCCACCACCCACCACCCACCACCCACCACCCACGAGTCCAGAATTATTATGACCCCATCCAACTATGTTATCCATGGTCCCATCCAAACGTCCACCATTTAATTATAGATGCCATTGTTGCTGCGATTTTATTTTAAACATCAACATCACTCCATTAATGAAGGAAAGGAGAATAGGCCTGGAATCAAAAGACCATATGCTATGGCACATAACACAAAAGAGACTGCTCACTGATTTTCTAGGGTTAGTTGAACATATAATTGTCAAAGTGACTGTTCGATTATTTTGCTCCGTGCAAGTTTAGACGTGGAAAAATCATATTCCACATAGCTTCAAATTCCCGAACTGTGTCGACCATAAATTTGCTATCTGCTCGAAGAAAATGGTATGTCCCTGACCATAAATTTGCTTTCTGCTCGAAGAAAATGGTATGTGCCCGCTCCTGTTCTGATTCTCTCCCACGCATTAGAACTCTAGATTTCTGGTCATATCCTCCTAGTAGCTAATTACGCATAATCCACAAGGAACAGTACGTCCCTGCCGGATCATATCCTCTAGATTTCGGGTCATAATCTACAAGGAACTCTAGATTTCTGGTCATAATCTACAAGGAACTTTAGATTTCTGGTCATAATCCACAAGGAACTCCAGATTTCTGGTCATATCCTCCTCGGCAATAATCCAGATAATGGGAGATTTGCGTGATAAAAAGGTGAAAGCATATAAGCCGTGCGTGGTTTCTCTCGGCTGTTTTCATTCCGGAGAATACGAACTTAATGAGTTTAAATGCAACAATTTCCCTCCTAAGAAACTCCCCAAGAGAGACGACGAATTAAGATTATTGAAGTTCACGGGAAGGACATTAGGGAATGGTATGGGAATGATTATTGGAGCGACAGAGAACTAGGTACCATCTTGAGCATAGTCACATTTTTTCATGCAATTAAAAACCAAGCGTAGATTTATTAAGCACTATAAAGAAAATTGTAATGGTTTTATAAGCTCTCTAGACCTTTTCTTTGGATCTTCTTATTAAATTATGCACCTTTTTATTGAGATTTGGGGTGGACTAAGGGTTATGTATTTTCATTTTCAGATGAGGACGAGACAAGTTTACTGCTTAGATTGAATTTGCCGCTTAGTTCAGATGAGGACGAGAGAAACTAAGCACGGCTTATATGCTCTATCACGCAAATCATTCCGTACGCGGTTTTAAGCATGGTTTGTCTGTCCCAGTTACCTGATCCTCTGCTGCTGCATGTGTCATATTGATCGTGGAATCTCCCATTATCCGGCAAGGACGTACTGTTCCTTCTGGATTATGCGTAATTAGCTACTAGGAGGATATGACCAGAAATCTAGAGTTCTAATGCGTGGGAGAGAACCAGAACAGGAGCCGGCACGGGAAGGGACATGCCATTTTCTTCGAGCAGATAGCAAATTTATGGTCAGGGACATACCATTTTCTTCGAGCAGATAGCAAATTTATGGTCGACACAGTACGGGAATTTGAAGCTACGTGGAATATGATTTTTCCACGTCCAAAGTTGCACGGAGCAAAATAATCGAACAGTCACTTTGACAATTATATGTTCAACTAACCCTAGAAAATCAGTGAGCAGTCTCTTTTGTGTTATGTGCCATAGCATATGGTCTTTTGATTCCAGGCCTATTCTCCTTTCCTTCATTAATGGAGTGATGTTGATGTTTAAAATGAAATCGCAGCAACAATGGCATCTATAATTAAATGGTGGACATTTGGATGGGACCATTGATAACATAGTTGGATGAGGTCATGATAATTCTGGGCCTATTCTTATTAACTTCAATGGACTGATCTTGATGTGTAAAATAAAATAGCTCCAGCAACAACTGTAAATGGTATCTATAATTAAATGCTGGACATTTGGATAGAACCATGAATAACATAGTTGGATGGGGTCATGACCAAAAGTTATATTAGCATAAATAATGATTTGCATTATATATATATGTGTGTGTGTGTGTGTGTGTGTGTGTGTGTGTGGAGGGGGGTTAAATGGTATCTATAATTAAATGCTGGACATTTGGATAGGACCATGGATAACATAGTTGGATGGGGTCATGACCAAAAGTTATATTAGCTCTGTTGAGGAGCCCCGTTATTCTTGGGAGAGGTGTAATGAAAAAGCTTGTACAATTGAGGTGTTGAGGTGGTATCCAGGTGGGGCAGTTGATGCTCACTGAGCTCTTTGGAGAGGTTCTCACGATTAGAATATGTGTGTGTGTGTAGAGAGAGAGTTGGCAACAATTATATTAGTATTTGCTTAGAATTTTGAATATCACATATACTTTTGTTGAGTGTTGAGATTTTTCATTCTTATTATTTTCAATTTTTTTAGTATGATTAAAAAAAATAAAATTCTTTGTTTTATGGTGTTTGAATTAACCACTAATAAAACTTTTTCAATAGAAAATTTAAGATTGGATGAAAATAACATACAATCTATACAATGTGCAATAAACATAGAGATTACTAAATACAAAAGAGAGAGTTATTCTAAAAAAAAAGTGTTCATAATTACCAAAACTATTATCATCTTGAATCACTTCAATAACAAATTTCACTTATTTCCAAAAAAGTAAATGTTATAACTTCACTTTACTTCACTAAAAGAATCAAGCTTCACCAAACTTTTACTGAAAAATATATAAAATAATACAATCATCTCAAACCAATGAAAAATCTATAAAATAACAAAATAAAAAGTTACTCTCATATTACATATACCTGAAAAGTCATTCACCCACAAAAAGAACCCTCCCAATCTTAAGCTCCTATAAGGGAAGAAACCTCTTTATATATGTCTATGGTTGCTTAGCTCTATCAACCAAAGGAGAGATAGACACTCCTAGAGGAAGTAACCATTGGGGGAGTTGTCTTTTTCTGTCTCCAGTAGCAATGTGCACTTGCGCAGGTGGGTGGTGGACTCATGGTGTTAGGGTGGATGTGTTCCTCCTTTTCTTAGGTGGAAATCATGGAGTTCTAAGAAGGTATTGTATACCCTATGAATGAATAGGGAAAGAAAGGGTGGAAGTAGCATGAGTAGGGGTCAACAGTGATAGTGGAAACACCCTAAAAAAGGGTTGGAATCAACAATGGAAGAAACTTGAGCAAGGGTTGAGAGTTACTCTAGTTTGAACTTGTTATTTCAATAGGAATGGTTTATGGTACCTCTTCCCCTTGAATCCTAATTTTGAATCCAATTGACAGGCTCAATCGAACGTGATTCTCGCAAACGGTGATAATGATATGCAATCATAAGGAAAGCTTTTCTCCTAGGATTTTTGGGGGCCTTCAAGCAGTACATTAATCGATGTGTAAATACCAGTGGAATCGTTTGAGACAAATGGATGAACTCTTCTGATTGAGTCTTAGTATTAATCGTTCACAAACCCAGTGAAAGAGAATGTGAACCACCATCTCTCTTACAAGCATGAACTTTCATGTCTCACTTCTCAATGATGAAGTAAATATTGATAAGAAAGTGATCAAGGAACTTGATCCAACAAGAGCCTTGATAATTGTGTTTGTTCACCTACCTAACCAACTCACTTTGCCAAGTCTCAATAGAAGCTTGGCGCTACCTCTACTCTAGCATGAGATTTTCCCCCTGTCCAACTACCATAACTATAGCATGTACTAAAAACATTAAACAATGTGCAAATATGAAATTGAAGCATGATCAATATTTGATGGTGGCAGTGGAAGTAGACGTAGCCTAAGTAGGTCTCGGAGTTTGAAAATTGGAATAATTATAAAAAAAGTTTACAATTTAAAACCACTTGAGTTTCAAATTGCCAAATTTCATAATCATATTTCCAAATTCCAATAACTATTTGGTTAACCACATTACTGAATCTCAATTCTCTAATTACAATCACTTAGTTACGTAAACCATTGCAAAATATGGTGTATCAATTCTAATTTAAAATAGTCTTTTGCATAATTTAATTCTTGATTGTGTGCTTGCAATTGCCAGGATAGATTACTGTAATGTACCAACTTAGAGATTTGGCACACTAACTCAGACAACTTACCAATCAGCAGGATAGGTGACTCAAAACTAGTATTTTGACCAAGTTAACTCATGAATGCATGCATGTCACACGCATGTCAAACCATTCTCTATTGATGTGAGCAACTTTAGTGCATCCTTGATCCTCCATTTCAGTGACATATTTATCCACCATATCCTTGAGTATATAATCACTTTTTCTTATTGATTCAAATGGAATGCCCACATATATATCTCCGATAGCTAAGGACTCTTCAATTTCCTTCTATGGCAAGATAAATGCACTAGTCATATCACATGGTATGTCTCTACAACCGTCAACAAAGAAGGTGGGAGCCTCATGCTCCTCATGTGACACCAAGAGAAATAATCCTTTCACCCAATATTTATTCCCAAATGATGTGGTTGAAAGAAAACTGTACGGTGAAGAATTGTGAACCAATCCTCTGTAACTTTCATCCACCAAGCAAGTGGATGCATGAACTCCTCCATTGGTTGGGTTAATATTAGTGTGCTTCTCAACCTCCTCTATGAAGGTGTGACTTGATCCAAATGGAAACTCAATTTCTTGATCCTCCTCAAACATTTGCAAATCAACATGTTCCTCATGTTCCACCATCACATGAAGTTCCTCCCTTGATCCAAAAATGAAATCAGCCATATGGTATGGGCTGACAAAAGTGTAGGAGGGAATATGTGGTCTCTGCAATTCTTGGTGAATTTTCTCTATCTCCTTATCAGAATCCAAGCGGGCACTTTGAGTTCTTCTCAAAGAATCTTTGGTGGCCATCAATTCATCATTAAGCTTGCAAATATCTTCATCCTCCTTGAAGGATGCTCTAGGAAACATATGAGCAAGCTCATACAAGTGATCTCTATCTGAAAGCATGTATGAAAAATTACCTTGGATTGCAAACATTGCTCTCTAGATCTTCTCCATGGCTTCAAGGAAAGATGAAACTTCCAATGAATCAACTCTCCAACATAGATTTGATATTGAAGGATGAGTGTTATGGAGAATGTGTAAGTATTTGTTGATTTTCTTTTCACCCAACTACAATGGCCCTACTGGGTACGAAGGCTCCTCACAGTGAATCTCCTCCTCATAGTCTGTTGAATCAACCTCATGAAGCTCAAGAGGTGAAGTGGAAATCGATCCTAGGTCTTTCTCTTCAACTACAAGTTCTCTATGCTCAAATAAATGTGTACATGCAATAATCTCCTCAATAGGAATCTCTTTATCACCAACACAGAGGGATGAACATCCATCAATATATGTATCCATGTAATCTTGCTACCCATCAGGAGGTACAGCAACCCTTAGGAACCCATCCATATGCTCCTCACCATGATACCCATCAATAGGTATATCATCACAACATCCATTAGATTATGCTCTATTATACATTTCTAGAATGTCTAGATCTTATTTTATACACCCTTCTCCTTTATTTCCAACATGGTTCTTGCAATGAATTTCGCTCCCCTTCATTTATCTTTGCTTATTTTGCTTCATGGATTCCACAAAAAATACCCTCTTCATTCTCCTCCAAAGGTGGATCTTCAATTATGGATTCACCCTTGTCTAAATCACTTTCTTCACAAATATTTAATGTAGAACACTTTGATGGTGAGACTTCATTTTGTTGCAACCTTTTCTTCACTTCTTTGCACACATTGTTGACAATATGTTCCACTCCTCTTTGATGTGAGTTTCCAAAAGGATCCCTTTTTCTAAATATGATACTAATCTAAATTTCACAGAACTATCGAAAATACAAGCATTCATGGATATCTTTTTTAATGCTTGGTATCTTTGGAGGTACTCATAAGGATAAATTTTTAGTGGCTTTCCTCCAAAGAATATTGTGCCACCAACGATATCAAACATTGGTTGTTCAACCCCTCTATATTCAATGTACACTTGGTTACAAAATCAACCATCCTTGTCTCATGGTAGTCCTCCATCTATGTAGATGATATCTTCTTCCTCATATTGCTCAAAATCTTCATTTCCTACTCGTATGAGCCTCATAACTACCATAACTATAGCATGTAATAAAAACATTAAACAATGTATAAAAATGAAATTGAAGCATGCTCAAGATTCGATCGTGATGGTGGAAGTAGACGTAGCCTAAGTAGGCCTCGGAATTTGAAAATTGGAATAATTATAAACAAAAAGTTTACAATTTAAAACCACTTGAGTTTCAAATTTCCAAATCTCATAATCATATTTCCAAATTCCAATAACTATTTGATTAACCACAGTTTTGACTCTCAATTCCCTAATTACAATCACTCAATTACATTAATTATAAACCATTTCAAAATACGGTATATCAATTCTAATTTAAAATAATTTTCTACATAATTTAATTCTTGAGTGTGTGATTGCAATAGCTATGGATACATTACTTATTCACCTTACATGTAGATAGGTTTGGATTTGAGAACTACAAACCTAGCAAATGAGAAGTTAAGTCTTGGATCATATCAATCCTATTATCAATAATAGCCCACAAATGTGTAATTAAATCTAGTGTCATTGTACAAGTATTAAGAGCTTTGAACTACGTAATTACAATTTTAATCAATTTTATAAAATCAATACAACCCTTTGCAAATTCACATCATAATCAAAAAAATCAATACAACCTACTGCAATTGCTAAATTCTGTGATTGGTAGAGATTATTGTACTCAAACAAATTAATAAGCATTAAAAATTTGTCTTTGAATATTTACAAAGACATCGATCTCAAGTCGAGAATCCATCCATATCTTGTTGGATAGTATCACTCATTTTA